>OZ023213.1:7858670-7868670 GCA_963995525.1 Escarpia spicata
TGTCAACAACAACAACAAAAAATCACAACATATCGTTGACAAGATATCTTTCTTAACATTGGCTACAATCGGTATTTCGGAGTACCATCAACGAAAACTATCGATAGTTAAATTTACCATCGATTATATTACATCGTCCATTGGACTATTGCGCTGTGTCGATAGTTCCATGTATTGTCACACTGCTACTTATACCTAGGTTAATTGCTAAAACGTAGTCGGCTAAATTGATCGCAGAGAGTCGACGTGTAAACACCAGCACTGCACAATAACTGAATTCCTTACACACCAATATAATTCACCTTTTGACATATTGGTGGCAATCTCGCGCGTTGCCAAGTAGGCCAGCTGATATATTTAATTACCACTGAATTATGCGCTGTAGTAAGACACTTGAGACCATTTAAGAGTCTTCGTTGACTACACGCCGGTCAAGCGTGACAATGTGTAGCCACGCGTGTCAAGCTTAGTCTTGCGGCATGCTGCGAACCACAGTTACTGCTTCGCCATACCTCTTCAACCGTCTACCGGTATGTAAGCTTTTTACGTTTGTGTCATAAACTAGAGGAGTTACCGCGTTTATTGCTACATTTTTATGCATTTGGGTAAAACAAGTAGAAGGTAAGTTCGCATATGACGGAGTATCCAATCTGACTCTACGGAAGACCCGCTCAATCGGACACCATATTGACTTCTCTGGAAGAATTCAGCTACGCTGCAAGTAATGCTTCGAAGCCTATTCTTTCACAATAATCCACTACTGTCTATTACCAGGTGCTAATTCTGAGTAAACTGGAGCAGCAGAACGAACTTGTCCAAGGTTCGATACGACAGCAACAGGCTCTTTGGGTTAAGAGTTGCATGCTCTAGACACTGCATTACCTGTCTCCACATGGTAAACAGCATTGCTAATACTTCCATTGCCATTGGTGCTGAGCGCATTCAAAGCAACGCTAACGTTTTTCGCACAGTTGCTTCGGGACATCACATCCAGCCACTACATTATATGTCCGTCAGGCTGGCACACCGGATCACTGGGCAACGTTTTGTCCAGGTCGTACCACGACGCAGTAACAACAAGCACACGGACAAACATCTGGGCAAAGAAACAGAGAAACAGAGAAACAGAAAAACTGAAAAAGACACGTACATACACGTACACACAAACACACACATCACACACGCACGCACGCACACAGTAATACGACTAATACGAATGATGGGGTAATCTCGCACTTCGCAATCAAAACGTAAACAGTTGGCGCTTGGCAATTCATGTTAAAAACATCCATGTCTTGAATTATAAAAGAACTTTTATTGGTGTGTTTTTACGACACCAATTGCAGTTTTTTATTTAGTATATATATATATATACAGTAAACCTTGCCTAATTTGGACCTGCCTAAGTCGGATCTTCGCTCAACTCGGACAGAATTCCGAGGAACGGTTGATTTGTAATGTATTTCCCAAAAACATTTTCGTCTAAGTCGGATGATGTAAGCCGGATCTTCGCCTAATTCTGACTAGCTGAGTCGGTCCATTTGATCTGTGTTTTTCCTCGCCTATGTCGGATCGACAAAAGTCACCTGGTTGCTTGGACTACGAGTGCCAGATGAATTGTTGCAAATAAGCGGAATTGGTGTTGAACGTCAAGATGATGGCTTCGACGAAGCAGCTGCTTCGTTCAGAAACGTATCGGACAAGTTCGGTGAGATGTATTGAGATGCGATATGTACAACGGATGATTATGTTGGTGTGGACGAGACAGCAGATACTGCGACTACACTCAGTGACGGCCATATCATCGCAACCGTACGACACCCGGACTCAGACGGCTTACTGAGCGATTATGAGGGCGACGAAGTATCGGTATCTGAAGATAAGATACCGAAACTCACGATGCTTTACGGACGCTTGAAACTCGGCAACAGTGAGATCGAAGAGTTGACCGACAAATGCGAGACCATTCTCATGCGACAATCGCAACGATTTGGGTCCGACGGAGAACAGCGTTCGACAGCCGGAAAGCGAGTCGGTTGCCTCGCAGTACCCCGCTAACTAGAATGATTGATCCCTGCTGGAACGTCCGCATACTCGCAGAGTTTGTTGAGACGTCCACCAGGCATCACGCGATTCTGCCAGTGAATCAGTGGTCCGCTGCTGCCTTCATCACTATCCCCACATCCTTTTGCCGACGGGGGTACTATTTACCCATAGCTGGGATATGGGTTGGTGACTGGCAGAGCGTGTTCGACACATCGCTGGGTCATGCACAAGTGCACCTTTAAGGTCCCGTGCCGCTCCGAAATCCCTAGCACATTCGCTTGGGGCCGCAAGGTGCCCAGTATCCTCAGTGTACCATAAGAAGGCTGTGCTAGAGTCTTGTCTATGGAGAGGCTATATACCAGCAGGGGATCGAGACTTAATCACTCGGCTCCCTTTTTACTCCATTGATCTATATGGCGTATGTAACTGTACGCGAGAGTATGAAGCATATACTACAACACGCTACACTACAGCACTAGACACAGCACAGACCTGTTCCTGGTGAGAGGTACACAACAACAACGCATTGAAAATTGTTTGTGGGGGAGGTGCCACCGCGGTCGAGCGTCGGACTGTCTATAGGGGACCAGGTTCGATTCCACCAGCCGCCGTTTCGAAACATGGGCAATTTCGTTCATCTCACGTTGACTGTGCCTTTTAGAAAATACATTACTTGTAGTATTGTAGATGTGTAACCTGTCGTGGACTCACAGAATGGTATTCTCTATCTGTAACCCACCGGATGTTGATCCCAGCGACCGGACCAGCTGCGGCCGCTGACCAGGGATTGTACACGACGGCAATGTCATCGCTGACACCACGAAAGGGGCCAACTGCAGTATACAGACAGTTTTTGGAACAATAATATCGTCGAGACTGAATATGAAAAACCTTAATATTGCATATAATGTAAATGTGTCTGTCTTCTCTCATCCGCAGAAGCAGCAGTGGACGTCGGAGTGATCCAGCATGGACGCGGCGACTAAATCGTCCGAGGTCCCGGCTGTACGCAAGAAAGTGGAGCAGCTGTTTGACAGCAAATGTAGTAACACTATTGCAATATATCTTGAATGTGCTAAAAATCGTTTCTCGGATTGTTTAACCCATCGCGAATCAAGTTGGGAGTTGATAAAATTGTTACACTGTACAGAGCCGGGCTACGTTTGCATTTGTTCGCTGTTGTTTTAACGGATCCGGTCAAATCGCAATAATTTTGTGTCCGATGATTATGTTAAACTAAACAGTTCTTACATGATCCGTTCCTTGTGCTTTGACTTCATTCAATCCACATGCAATGGTGACGTGTATTTGTTACCGTTAACCATATGTCAAATTGTGTTTGTAGTTAGGTATTCGCACTATATAATATGACTAACTGACTAACTGACTGACTGACTGACTAAGTGACTGCCGGACTGACTGACTTATTTACTTACTTATTTACTTACATTTGTTTGCGTTTGTACTTATTTATGTCTTTATTTTCTTCCGTCGCGCAGCGTGGGTTTTGTTCGACAAGGGAGTGTCACGACCGGACCCGCTGGACACGGTCGAACTGACGGAAGAGCACAAGGCTCTCATCCGACGCACTTGGAAGCCGATGAAAGAGAACCTCGTCGATAGCGGAACGCGGATATTCGAGCGAATATTCCAGGTATAAAAACACATCGGCTAAGCCAAGTATGCAAGGGAGAGTAGTGAAGATGTCAAATCCCCCTGTCATGTAGTAGAAATATACTTGCGTTGTTGGATCGATATAAGATTACTGTGACACCAATGTGTAGCTTCTGTACAAAGAAGTATTGTTATTATTACTATTATTATTATTATTACAATCACGTCTAGATAAAGGTAACGTATGGAAGACACAATATACTTCAAACTGTTACACACGTGGTATATATAACAAAGATTCCCAGTCAAAGGTCGTACTGTTTAACGATCGAAGCCATTGCCTTCCTGAATACTGATTGTCACGTCACCGTTACCTTTGTAGATAGATGGATGTCAGTTGTGTGCTTACTACTAGTACTACTACTACTACTACTACTACTACTACTACTACTACTACAACAACTACTACTACTACTACTACAACAACAACTACTACTACCACTACTACTACTACTACTACTACTACTACTACAACAACTACTACTACTACTACTACTACTACTACAACAACTACTACTACTACTACTACAACTACTACAACTACTACTACTAACTAATTAAGATCTACTTAATTTTTTAGTTGCTGCTGCAACTGCTATTGCTGCTGTTGTAATAATAATAATAATATTAACAACAATAACAGTAATAATAATAACAATAATAATAATAATAATAGTAACAATAATAATAACAACAACAATAATAATAATAACATTAATAACAACAATAACAATAATAATAACAACAACAATGATAATAATAACATTAATAACAACAACAACAATAATAATAACTATCTTATACTCGCCCGTAATGCAACAAACTACGTACTGCAATTACCACCATCACAGTATCTTGAACTTAAACCCGTTCCTGTGATTACGTAATTTCTACTGTCGCTAGTTGCAGCATTGCCTGGAGCAGATAAAGATAGTAACATAGCTCCACAGTGACACCAACCAGGGAATTACTGTCAACTCTGTCTCTCCACTAAAATAAGTTAATAACTATAAATAACTGCATTTGTGTTTTGTTTTAATGCGTAGCCAACTGGTTTATCAGAGGTCAGTTGTTCAATGAAGCATATGGACAGAGAAAGAAGCAACTGAACCTCGGCGCCTCGGAGAAGGTAGACTTACGACGCTCCAAACTTAGCGTATTAATATAAAGACATGAATAATGATTATATTATGTCTCTTCGCAGGTGGGTCCTCGCATACGGGATGTATTCCAACACATGTTGTCCGAGGGCGCCGAGTTGATCAACGTCGAGGCTCTACAGCTGCACGCCATCCGCTTCATGCAGGCCATAGACACGGCGGTCAACGACCTTGACGACCTCGGACGCCAGGTGGCGCCCATGTTCGTCAACCTAGGCAGACGACACATCTATTTCAACGTACGACACTCGCACTGAGTCCATGTGGACATTAATTTTAGTAATAGTAATGATAATAGTTATTATAATTTCATAAAGTGAAGCGTTATAAAGCAGACTTGTTGAAATGTTAAAATAAATTAGTTAGGTATATGTATATATATATATACGTATATATATATATATATACATTTATGTATATATATATATGTATATATATATATATTTATACGTATATATATACATATACTCTCTATGTGGGATCAATGACAGAGAAACGAGTGGAGGTGGTGGAGCTAATGAAGAGGCGGCAACTGTCAGTGATGGGGTTACAAGAAACCAAGTGGAAAGGGGACCGGGCAGTGGATCTGGGAGAAGGGTTTAAGATGCTGCAGGCAGGGGGAGATGAAAGGACGAAGGGGGTGGGAGTAATTATGAAGGAAGAATACAGCAAGGAAGTCATCAGGGTGGAACGATGGGAAGGCAGGACAATTGCAGTGTGGATGCTAGTTGGAGGAGAGATGATGTAGATGATGCATCACAGACAGGGAGAACTCAAGAAGACAAGGATGCATTCCGAAACAACCTGGAAGAAATTATTGGGCATGTGAAGCCAGAGACAATGCTGGTTGTGGCAGGTGATTTAAATGCACATATAGGAAAGAGACAGAACAGTGAGGAGACCTTAGGAAAGTACGGATATGGAACGAGAAACAGAAAGGGACAAGATCTGGTCGAGATGCTAGGCAGAAATCAGCTAGTGGTGGTAAACTCCTTCTTTCAGAAGAAGGAATCACACAAGTTCACATACATAAGTGGAAACAACAGAACAGAGATAGATCTGCTGATTGTTAGAAGCAGCCAGTTGAACGAGAAAAATGGAGGCAGTGAAGTGTGTGGAAGAAGCGAGTGATGAAGATAAGACAAGGCTGAAGCAGACGTACCGGGAGAAGAAGAAGGCAGCAAATAAGGAAGTTGCTAAAACTGATCTTCAAACTTGCCATGGATAGAGACAGAGACAGCAAAGATACTATACGAACATCAGGAACGGGACACTGGTCACTGGGTGTTTGGGAGAGGTATTTCAAGAAACTACTAAATTCGGAGGGAGAATATGAGATAGAGATACCTCATACTGTAAGGAGAGAGCTGGAGGTGAGGACAATAACAGAAGAAGTGGAGAAAGCAGTAAAGAAGATGAAAACCGGAAAGACTGTAGGAGTGGATGAACTCTCAGTGGAAATGGTGAAAGAAAACAGACTAGTTGGAATCGAGTGGCTGACGAGGCTGTTTAATGTGTGCTTCACAGCAGGAGATATACCAGCAGAGTGGCGAAGAGGAGTGATTGTGCCGATATGGAAGGGGAAAGGGGACATGACCCAGGGAGATACAGAGGCATCACATCACTGAGCCAAGCCCTGATATTGTTGGAATGTATACTGGATGCTAGGGTGAGGCCTATAGTAGAGAGCAAGATCGGAGAGAATCAACTGGGATTTAGGAAAGGGAGAGGAACAGATGATGATTGCTTGCCATTATACAAATTATCGAGAAGAACATATACTTTTTAAAAGGATGTAGCATTCGGTTTTGTCGAACTGAAAAAGGGTATTTTACAACGTGCCGAGAGAACTCGCATTTGCAGTCACGAAATGGATAGAGGTTGGAGAAGCAGATGTCAGAAAGGTGGAGGAAATGTACTAGGAGACAACAGCGGTAGTGAGAGTCGAATGAGAAACATCGGAACAATTTGGAGTGGAAGTAGGACTCAGACAGGGAAGTGCCTTGAGTCCCCAGCTTTTTATAATAGTGATGAACCTGATGGAAAGATATCGGAGCAGGAAGAACTTAAGAAGATAATGTATGCAGACGACCTAGCAGTGGTGGCTGATAACAAAGAGGAACTACAGAAAGCTTTGCAAGAATGGAATAACACCTTCAGAAAACACGGCCTCCGAATGAATCTGAAGAAGACTGATGTAATGTGGATAGGTGAACAGGAGGTAGATCTGCATGTTGTTATTGACGGAAAGACCATTAAACAAGTGAACAGCTTTGTGTACCTGGGCGGTACAGTGTGTGAGGATGGAAGGAGTAGTAAAGAAATACAAAGGACGGTGCAAGCAGGAGCAGCAGCATGGAAGAGGGTAGAAGGCATTATGTGGGACAGAAAACTGAAGAAACAACTGAAAAGAAAAGTGTTGGAAGCCTGCGTTGTACCAGCCTGTATAAGAATATGAAGAGTAACGCGAGAGGATAGAAGGAAGATGAAGGAATGGAGAGAGGATATTTTAAAAACACCTAAAGAGGAAAGTAGCCGGTAACAGAATGAGATAGGCGGGACATGTACGAAGAATGGGTGAAGATAGACTGCCGAAAAGAGCGTGGAAAGTAGAAGAGAGTGGCAGACGACGGAGAGGAAGACCAAGGCTGAGATGGAACGACAGCATAAAACGAGACCCGGGGAGGACTGGCGTGAACAGGGAGGGAGGGAGGGAGGGAGGGAGGGAGGGAGGGAGGGAGGGAGGGAGGGAGGGAGGGAGGGAGGGAGGGAGGGAGGGAGGGAGGGAGGGAGGGAGGGAGGGAGGGAGGGAGGGAGGGAGGGAGGGAGGGAAGAACTGATAAGAAAAGTAGAAGATGCTACCAAGTGACATGGACCCCACCACGCAAGGGAGCATGGGAAAGAAGAAGAAGACGATATATATATATATATATATACATATGTAGGACCTAACTAATTTATTTATTTATTTTAACATTTCAACTGATAATTACTGCAATATATATATATATAAGCACGCACGATTTATGCAGACAAAAACATCAAAAGCTGACATCCTAGGTCGTCCAGAGTATGGTTTTTAATTTGTGAACCATTCTATGGATTTGCCACGATGCAGGTCTTGGGGCCACATTTAAATAGTTGCACAGCAAACTGTAATTTCAGTAACGTATCCGAATCCAATCTGCCTGAAACATTAACACACATCACGTTATCGTCGCTTTTCTATAGACTATGCATGTAACAGACGTAATGGCTGTCTGATCACGACTGTTACAGTAGTCTGTGGCCTGTAATTGTGTTTGCCTTCAGTGACGTGCATTGGCGTTGTACGTGTCTTCGTTGAGAGGCAATGGCGCCACCAAGGGACAGTTGGAAACTAATCAAACGAATTGGTAAAATAAATGAGTCTTTGGTAAACGTGCTTGGTTTATATCACGTCTTCTTGTTAAACTACACTTACACGAGTGTACATGTTTTGTGTGATTGCTAGTTAATAACAACGTAAGGCAAATAAATAAAACAGGCCAAGCATACTCCTTAGCAATTACTCTAACCAGGAAATTGCCTATGGCTGAAAGGTGCCTTATAAATTAAAAACAAAAATGTTTTGAAATTGGAGGCTGGTACGTCACTACCACAAAAAGTCTCGAGAGTGTGTAATTATAGAATTAAATATCTAATAATACCTGGAATCTTTTTGAAGTCCCCTAAAATATGAACATGTTCCCATAATATGTAAACAAATATAGTAGTAAGCAGTAATACTAACACAGCGTGTGTCTTTGTGATAATACAGTAGCGTTGGCCAATGACAATACTAATTAACACATGTTTACGTGACATTTAATAATTTGAATCCCTGATTTAAAAACAAATTATCGTATAAAACAAGTACACGAAATAAGACCCGTGGACGTTTTGCAATATCTTATGACATCAATCAATCAATCAACAATGTTCTTGAATCCCTCCGGCGTTAAATACCTCCCTATGTTCGATTGTTTTGCTAATTAACCATGACATTATTAACCATGTCGGCTCGTAATTAATTATAGGACTTCAGTCGGGAAAATGACGATTTAGCCAACGTGGCTGTAAAAGTAACGTTGTATGTGCAGAAGATTAAGAAGATTACTGTTCGTTGTTTGTGGTTTTAGGGTCTCGAGAAGGGAAACTGAAAACGTACTACATTTCGCACGACGTCTTCAGTTGAGAAACCAACTGTTTACAGATTGTTGTTGGTCGTTTCAGGGACTCAACGAGGGTGACTTCGACGGCTTCTCTGGGGCGATTCTCTACGTCTTCAGTCAGGACATCGGCAAGGGCTTCACGCCTGACGTACGCATCGCATGGGGTCGACTACTGGATTTTCTTATACAGCATCTGAAGTACGGATTTGTGATGGCTCGCAATGCCAAAGCACAGGGCGGGTCCACCTGATGGTGAAGATTTCAAGTCGTGAAATGTACTTGCCTTGCCACGGTACTTTCAAACGTTGATCAATGGGCTTATTTTGCATGACGAGCTGTTAAAAAGCCGGGATACACTGGCACTTTTCGCCCGACCAGACCCGACCCGATCCAACTTTTCGCCCGACCCGACTAGACCAGACCAGACCAAACCTGACCCCGTCAGACTCCCCCCGACTACTGTGTATCTGCTACTTCGACTGCGCTATGCTGGAAGTCGGCGTGACGTCATAATCACGTAAACCTGAAAACTGTCCACTGCCTCAAATGTAGTCGGTGTCTGTCTGACGTACTCGAAAGGTTTCAAGTTTACGTGATTATGACGTCACGCCGGCTTCAAGTAGCGCAGTCGGTATCAGTCTGGTATGATCGGACGAAAAATCAGTGTATCCCACTGATCAGTATGTGGATCGTTGTACTAACACTTCATCAAACGTCTATACAAGCCACATCCGTGAAGGCCACAACGCGAGACACTGCAAGTGTACCTTTGTTACATTGAATGACATCACTGAAGTCACAGATTGCTTTGACCTAGTTTTACCTTATATATTGACTATACTTCCCCTTACAAAGTAATCCGTTCAGGGAACGTTTAGGCTCTCCGATCGGTTGAAACGAGGAGTGAAGTAATATATCTACTTTAGA
>OZ023213.1:7873670-7883670 GCA_963995525.1 Escarpia spicata
ACTTGTGATCCCTCGTCTACCCACTTAGTGATGTCTTCCAAAAGACAATATATGTGTTAAGCATGATCTCGCTTTTAGAGACCCATTTTGAGATGGATTTATCAAGTTATGTTTAACAAGAAAATCCACCATGTGATCTTTAATTAGTCTTTCTAATAACTTGCAAATCACCGATGTTAAACTCACTGGTCTGCAGTTCTTGTTTCTCGAACCCTTTTTAAATAACGGTAGCATGTTTGCTTCTTTCCTTTCTAAAAGAACCACTCCCCCCTTTAATGACAAGTTGAAAACTGTTGCAAGCGGTATGCTAATTTGTTCTACAATTTCCAATAGTAGTTTGGGTGGAATACCATCCACTCCAGGTGATTTATTATCCTTCATTTCCCTAATTTTTTAAGCTACCATTTCCGGGGTTACTTTACTGTCCTAAATAGTCTGATTCCGCCCTCTTGAACTTAGCCTCTGGCACTGGCAGTGAACTAATATCTTCCCTGGTAAACTATCTTCTAGAGGACCGACCTTATCCTAAACTTTCTGTTTGCTCAGAACATATGTATAAACACTCCTGCTGTTATGTTTTATATTGCAAGCTAATTTTTGTTCAGAGCTTCTCTTTGAATTTCTAATTTAAGTTGTACCTTGGTTAAGTGCTTCTTTATAAATGTTGTAGTCTTCATCATTTCAAGTGCGTCCATATGACTTTCACATCAATTGTTTGTACTTAATTTTTGTCAAGGCAATATATGTTAATCTCTCAATAAAGGGATTGTGTCAAAAAGGGTTACCAAAATGTAATTTTTCATTACAAATTACAAGTTGATCGTCTTTAAAAAATAAGTGGTTTTAACATATAAAATACATGACCGCTGAATGTTCAGTTACGTTCCATATGAAATTTGTCAAGTAATTATGAAGGTTGTTTTTGTCAAGGAAATTTTGAAAAGATGTTCCATTTAATGCGAAAGGATGTGCCCGAAGATCGTAATTTCTTGTCTAGAGGTTTACGCTGACCGCAAAATGCCAAATCCCTGTAGCTTGTCCGCAATTACTGCAAACTGGCAATTGTCATTGGTGGTCGGGTTAAAACGTACTGCGAACTCAGCTGATTGAAATGAAACCAGTCCATCGTCAAGGGTATATGGAATGTTTAGTATTTGCTCTGTGTGTTGTTCTGTGCAGTGTGTGACTTCGCTTGTCTTCTCTCAATGTCCTGGGTCACGCTCGTGATGTCGTTCACAGCTAACCATTAATTTTAACAATTTGCCTTTCAGGTAGCGTCTCGAAATCGTTACCTCCTTTTCTTAAACCGGTTCATGTCGTCACGCCGCGCAAAATAGTTTAGCGCATCAGCGGCGGTGATTATTTCGGTCGGCACTGGCGAACCGTTGTCCAACAAAGAACAAACTACTTTTTTGCTTTTGCGTCCGTAATATATCTCAAACGGACTCTTCCAGCCCAGTTCTTCTTTTGGATCCTCGTTCAGGATGGCATCATATAACGGTAGCTCGCGGACCCAATTAACTCCCCTTTTCTTAAACCGTAGCAGTTCATACGCATTTTTTCGTCTAAACTACCGATGTCTTTCGATTTTGACTTGGCATTATGGATGGTACGGACAGCTCATGGTGTCATTAGCTTGCGTGTGCGTGTGCGTGTGCGTGTGCGTGTGCGTGTGCGTGTGCGTGTGCGTGTGCGTGTGCGTGTGCGTGTGCGTGTGCGTGTGCGTGTGCGTGTGCGTGTGCGTGTGCGAGTGCGAGTGTGTGTGTTTGTATTTATGCAGTAGTTATCAGTTAGGGAACCTCATATGGGAAATTGGTAGATGCGATATGCCTCGTTTTCTGCAGAGAAACATCAAAAGCTTACATCCTAGCTCGTCCAGTGTATGGTTTTTAATTTGTGAAGCATTCTACGGATTCGCCACGATGCAGGTTCGCAAACAGACAACTTTAAATAGCAGCACAGCAAACAGTCATTTCACTAACATATCCGAATTCAATATGCCTGAAACATTCACACACATCACGCTGTCCTCGCTTTTCTATAGACTATGCATGTAACACGCGTAATGGCGGTCTGATCACGACTGTTACAGTAGTCTGTGGCCTATAATTGTGTTTGCCTTCAGTGACGTGCATTGACGTTGTACGTTTCTTCGTTGAGAGGCAATGGCGCCACCTAAGGGACAGTTGGAAACTAACTAAACGAATTGGTAAAATAAATATGTCTTTGGTAACGTGCTTGGTTTATAGCACGTCTTCTTGTTAAACGACACGCACAGTCTTTTCATCAGTACCTTTACCGCACCACGTATGCAAGAAATATAGTTTATACATATAGTCTGATTCGACAGCCCACAAACGTACCGATTATTACTTACTTACTTCCTTAGGCCTGTTTGTTCGCTGGGAGCATAGGCCATCGACCATGGTCCTGCACTGTTGTCGGTTTGATGCACATTTTTTTCAAATTCTTTCCAGGTTTTTCCCATCTGCTTTCTTTCGCTTTCCGTGTCTCTCTGCCAGGTGTTTCTTGGCCTTCCTCTTCTTCTCCTCCCTGGGGGGTTCCATGTAATTGCTTGTCGTGTGATGTTTGTTGCAGGTTTCCTCAGTGTATGTCCTAACCACCTCCATGGTCTCTTCTTTATTTTGTTTTCTATTGGTAGTTGTTTGATCCATTCCCATAGTGTAGTGTTGGGTACCTTGTCTGACCACATTAGGTGTATGATTCTGTACAGGCATTTGTTGATGAAGGTCTGTAATCTTATTATTTTCTGTGTATTCACCATGTCTCCGAGCCATAGAGTACCAGTAACACTGACTTGACATTTGAGTTGAATATCCTCAATTTGGTGTTAAGCTTGATTTATTTTGTCTTCCAAATGTTTCTCAAAATGAGAAATGCCACGTTTGCTGTTTGTAACCTAGCTTTGACGTCTTCTTCTGGGCCTCCACTCTTGTTAATTACGCTTCCAGACGGGTAAAGGAGTCGGTGTCATCCATTCTTCAATTTCTTCGATTATGTGTAGTAATAAATATTAATGGATTTTAGTTGCCAGTTAACGGGGTTGTTTACACAATTAAGCGAATAGCTTAGCATGTAAAATTGTAAGGGCACATTTACAATATCCGACATTAACACGTAATCCCCAGAACTAAAGGGTATCTTTAAAATAAAATCGACCAAACTTCAAAACGAATAAATACGAGGTTGATTTCAGAGGACCCTCTTGTTAAATTTTAGATGACCCTTAATGTTTTGATGGCCCCTTAAATTTTTCTTTTTATATGACTCCTTACATATCTATTTTGTGATAACCCTTTAATTTTATTACCCTTAACTTTTTATGTGATCGGTTAGTTACCTTATTAAATTATCATTACACTTTTCAATATGATTCCTTAATTTATTTATAAAATTCGTTTAATTTATTTCAGATGACCCCTAAGTTTTGTATATAATAATTTGTTTTGATGACCCGTTAAGTTTGAGTTTTGCTATGAATCCGTACCAGTTTCGATTTTCCTTAATTATATAAAGTGACCGCTTCATTTCATGACGTGACACTTTTTTATTTGATACGATCAGCTAGATATAATTCCTGATTCCTGGTTTTTTAATTATCCTTTACCTGGTTTGAGAAGAGAGTATTATTTTACTAAATGATTCCTTAATTTATTGTGACGATAAACTGGTTTATTGGTAATGCATAGTTATTTTTTTTAATATGAATCCTGCGTTTTTTTAAGAAGAACCTTAAATTTTGTTTAGATGGTTCCTCTATTTGCAGAGACAATCCGGTCGTTAATTTCTTAATGACTTCTTACACATTTTGTAACGATTCTTAGCGTTTTGAGAAGATCCAGTATTTTTTTACGAGGTAGCCCCTTAATTTTATTAATTTTATTTCGAAAAGACCAGTTGGTTTTGATGCCTCCGTAATGTGTCGATATAAGCAGTTATTAAAGTACCTCTTAATTACATCTTCTAAAAGTATTATTTAAATTGTGTTTGATGTAATCCCTTAATCTCAGTCATATTTTAAGACAGTTGGTTCCCGTTATCGTTTAGATGAACATTTTAGTTGAATGAGATAACCCGTTAATTGTTTCAGCTGATCCGTATTTTATTATTTTGAGATTACTCTTTCGTATCTAATAATGTTGTAATATCACTCATTCATATTGTATTTTGAGAATTCTCCTAAGTTGTTTGAGATGACCCCTTAATTTGATCAAATAATGATCAGGTATGTAAATTGTAAATATGCTTTAATGACCCTTGTTTTAAGATAATCCCATAATAGTGTAGATCATTACTTTCATTTGTTATGTGACCCTTTCAATGAACCCCCTTCTTAACCCCACTGCCTGATTGGGTCCTATTGTTTGCCGACATGTTGTCAGTGCGTTATCTGGACGACTACGTGAACGGGGGTCCACAAGTTCACCCAGAAAACAAACGGCTGACTCGTTCTGAGAATCCTTCAATGGACGTCGACTGGAGTCAGCTCGGCTAGTCGTCATAAGGGTGAACGTGAGGTTGTCGATGATGATGAGGACGAGGAGGTTAAGGATGTCATTGTTGCTGTGTCATCATCGTAATGATTATAACCGTTATCGTCATCATCGACGTCATCATCTTCGTCATCCTCCTCCTAATTGTCGTCGTCATCATAGTCATACTAATCATCACATTCATCACTAAGAGGACGACTTTATTGTCTTCATCATCCTACTGATAATCATCATAATCATTTATCATCCTCATTATCACCGTCTTCATCATCGTTACTAACATCATCAACAACATCGTCATCATAACCATCATGACCGTCATCATCATCATCATCATAGCCATATCATTACCAACACTCATTCTTTTTACAAGATGGCCACTTAATTTTTTCGAGAAGACCACATGATTTTATTAGAAGAGCCGCAATGTGTTGATCTGATCATTATTAAATTACCTCTTAATGACTCATTTTCAAATTATTTTTTAAATTATGTTTATATAATCCCTTGCTCTTAGTCATATTTTATAACATTTGAGTCCCCGTTATCGTTTAGATGAACATTGTTGTTGATTGGGATTATCCATAACTTCATGTTTTATGAGATTATCCCTTAATTGTTTCAGCTGATCCGTATTGTATTATTTTGAGATTACCTTTTAGTTTCCAATAATCTTATAGTATCACTCATTAACGTTGCATTTTGAGATTACCCCTAAGTTGTTTGAGATGACCACTTAATTTGATCAAATAATGATCAGGTATGTAAATTGTAAATATGCTTTAATGTTCCTTAATTGTATTAAGATAATCCCATAATTTTGTGTAGATTACTGCTTTCATTTGTTGAGGAGACCCTTTTTAATGATAACCCTTGTTCTTAGCCCCACTGTCTGATTTGGTCCAATTGTTTGCCGACACGTAGCTACTTCGTTACCTGGGAGGTTATGTAAACCGGGTTCCATGTGTTCTCACAGAAAACAAGCGGCTGACTCGTTCTGAGAATTCCTCTTAAGAATACACCAGTGAAGGTCGACTGGATGTCAGCACGGCTAGCGGTTATAAGGGTGAACATGAGGAAGTCGATGATGACGAGGAGGAGGCAAAAGATGTCATTGTCGTTGTCCTCATCATCGAAATTATTATAACCGTAATCGTCATCATCTTCGTCATCATCATAGTCATTAAAATCATCATCTTCATCACTAAGATTAAGATGATGCCTTCATTGTGTTCATTGTCCTCCTGATAATCATCATAATCATTTATCATCCTCACCATCACCGTCTTCATCATCATTATGAACATCAACATCATCGATCATCATCAACAACAACAACACCGTCATCATAATCATCATAACCATCATCATCATCATAGCGACATCATCACAACACCCACTGATTTTTTTATACGAGATGGCACCTTAGTTTAATTAACTTGTTTTCGAGAAGACTACATGATTTTATTAGCTGACCCCGCAATGTGTTGATATGATCATCTAGTTTATTATTAAAGTACCTCTTAATGACTCCTTTTAAATTATTCTTTAAATTATTTTTGATATAATCCCTTACTTTTGGTCATATTTTAAAATATTTGTTTTCCGTTATCTTATAGATGAACCTTGCAGTTGATTGAGATTACCGTTAACTTCATTTTTTGAGGTTACCGCTTAATTGTTTCAGCTGATCCTTTTTTTTGCTACTAATAACGTTATAGTATCACTCGTTAACACTGGATTTTTATATGTTTTCCCTAAAGTTGTTTGAGATGACCCCTTAATTGGCTAGCATGGCTAGCCTTTATGAAGGTAACTTGAGGATGACGATGATGAGCAAGATAAGGTTTAGGATGTCATTGTTGTCCTCATGGTCATCGTATTAAATAGTACCGTCATCATCATCATCGTCGTCATCTTATTCATAATCATCATCATATTCATCATTAAGATGGCGCCTTCATCTTACTCCTCCGAATCATCAAAACATTTTTAATCCTCATAATCACCGTCTTCCTCGTCATTACTAACATCATCACTATCATTATCAACAACACCGGCATCATAATCATCATCATAACCATCATTATCACCATCGTTAAAATCATCATCCTCAACAGAATCATATTCATCATCCTTAAGATAACCCCTTAATTGTCTTCATCTTCCTCGTCTTCATCGTCATAATCATTGATCATCCTCAATAACACCGCCTTCATCATCATTACTAACATCATCATCACCATCATAATCTCCATCATCGTCGTCATAATCATTTTCATCGTTGTTGTTACATTGCTGGTCGATTATTACATTACTGGTTGATTATTACATTACTAGTCGTTATTACATTACTGATCGTTATTACATTACTGATCATTATTACATTACTGGTCGATTATTACATTACTGGTTGATTATTACTGGTCGTTATTACATTATTGGTTGATTATTACATTACTGGTCGATTATTACTTTACTGGTCGATTATTACATTACTGGTCGATTATGACATTACTAGTTGTTATTACATTACTGGTTGATTATTACATTACTGGTCGTTATTAAATTATTGGTCGTTGTTATTATATTACTGGTTGATTATTATATTACTGGGTGATTATTACATTACTGGTTGATTATTACATTACTGGTTGATTATTACATTATTGGTCGTTATTACTGGTCGATTATTACATTACTGGTCGATTATTACATTACTGGTCGATTATTACATTACTGGTCGTTATTACATTATTGGTCCTTATTACATTACTAGTTGGTTATTGCATTACTGGTCGTTGTTATTACATTACTGGTTGATTATTACATTATTGGTCGTAGTTGCATTACTGATTGGTTATTACATTACTGGATGTTATTACATTACTAATCGTTATTACATTACTGATTGGTTATTACATTACTGGTCGTTATTACGTTACTGGTTGATTATTACGTTACTGGTTGATTATTACATTACTGGTCGTTATTACATTACTGGTCGTTATTACATTACTGGTTGGTTAGACGGGGCGGGGGTATTATCGAAGTTTTCGTTCACAATTTATGAAGCTCACAAGAAACCTCCAGTTGCACCAACCGAGACTCGCCATAAAACACTACCTTCAGTGTAGCTCTCCAAAAACATAAAATTGCACAATAAACTGCAACCACTTCCCTAAATATTGGGGGGCTGATCGTATCTCCTCCACGAAAAATAGTGGAAAGCCCCCTCCCCCAGTTCCGGCGTTTATGGTAAATGCTTTTGGCGTAGGTGTATATCCTATTTACGGAACAGCCGCTATATTTAGTAAGTCTCCTGCATTTGTCAAATATCTCAAGGCAGCTTAGGTCTTATGTTTAACAACAATTTTGTGTTCCTAAGACTTATATTTACATAGGCAAGCGAGCTTTCTCTGTAGCTGCACCTGATAATATGGAATTAACTACCCGTTATTTTACAATCACCTGATAATATGGAATTAACTACCCGTTATTTTATAATCACCTGATAATATGGAATTAACTACCCGTTATTTTACAATCACCTGATAACATGGAATTAACTACCCGTTATTTTGCAATCACCTGATAATGTGGAATTAACTACCCATTACTATACAATCACCTGATAATATGGAATTAACTACCCATTATTATACAATCATATGTTACAGTAGCAACCTTTCGTAGGAAATTCACTTATTTCTCTGACATTGCTTTTCCATCCTAAATCTTCGCCTGTCCCTTGATTTATTGATGCCTCTTGCGCGTCTCTGTTCATGATTACGTCTATTGATTATTGATTTGATTCGTCTCTGAGCTCAAGTTTTAGAGGCGCCATACAGCTGTACTACTAGTATTATTATAATGGATAAAAACGTCATTTTAACAAGAATAAAAATGTTGTGCACGATACAGATTGCAGAAGAACTAGCAAGCCACCGAAAGTCCAATCTTTTTCAACTACATGTCTGTCTGATTTGAGCAAAATAATTAATTATAGTCAGCAAATTTGCTCTTTATTGATTTAATTACCATGCACATGAAACAACTGCTACGCCAATGTGCATATAAAATATCGGAAAATTAAGTTGGAACGAGGTGTGGGTTCTGATGTTATATAATTATATTGTTTTGTTGGTAATTTCAGTTATAGCCTCTTATGGGTAATGCTTCTACTTGGGCTGCGTCCAAAATTCACGCCAAATATGAAAGTCATTTGGGGAAATTGGCGCTCAACTTTGCAATACGGTGGCACGTTATTGAAAGCTTTTACTAATGATCACATGGTCTCCAACGGGAAAGATCTCCTAGAACTGCGGTAATGCAGCTATTACCACAATGAACCACCACGCTCGTCGAAAGCAATTTCAAGCCGTCTAGACAAAGCGCCAAGCTGCAAAAACGCGTTTCCGGGGACTACGCCAGTATTGTGAGAGGAGATATATATATATCATTACGTATCACGACGTTAATTGAGTTTGTATTTATATAGACCAACATTAGGGCAAAAAAGTGTACATATGAGGTTGTAGCATGTTCAAAAATAAATGCTTGATTCTAAACAATTAAGTTATATTTTCCTATTGTACATATAAAGAGGCATATATTCCACAGTTCAATGTAATATGAGTTATTTTTTGTGTTGACAGTTACTTGGAGTCAACCTCGATTAGATAAAATAGAAAGAACCATTGTTTCCTCGACAAACGACCGATCATAAGGCATACCTGTCTATCGTTGACAATCGCGGCCTGGTCAGTTGTTGCACCTGCTTTTATTTCTGCAGCTTTAAATTATTGCTTCAGATGTCATATGTCCTATTACGATAATGTTTATCATATTTTAATTGACGACCATTTATATATTATAATTAATATATTATTTTATTATGGCGGTATTAACAATAAACTTATTTAATTTGTTTAAATATGTATTATATACTTTAGGCCTACCTTCCTTTAAATTGTATTGTGTCTCTGTGAGATTACATTAACATTTCACTATCTATGTATTCATATATATCTTTTTATTTTTAAAATATCTATTTTACATAATCGGCCTATCGGTAGTTATTTTGATGGTTTCTTTGTAACTTTACGTTTAACTATAGTTTACCTTAGTTATACTAGTCGTTTTTCAGTACCGGTAATACCTTTTAAATTATGTGTAGGGATATAACCCAGTTATCAAATTTTAGCAATTTAGTTAAAATAAACCCTTCTGGACAGTCTTTCTCGGTAATATGACATTACATTATACATTAAACGTAATATTACTTTTATGCTGTTGATATTACTAGCACAAATGCCCGTCACTTGACGGGATGCCTTGGTAGTGGCCAGTCGTGATAGCACTATTTACCAAATGTTTGGAAATATACAGCATCATTACATAAACACCGTAACGCGCCCGCAGATACTCGTTGTTTGGTCAAAATGACGAAGGTCGGAGAGAATGTGAAGGTCACGTCCATCGAT
>OZ023213.1:7888670-7901170 GCA_963995525.1 Escarpia spicata
GCTATCTGGCGACTTGATATGTCTTGTTAGTTGTACGGGTTTGATTCGTCTGGTATCGCTTTCGAGGCAGTGGAAATCTGCCGGAATCCATAATATCACTTCCGGAGTCGCGAGTTCGTTGTGTGCGTGACTTCCGAGGAACTGGATCAATGGTCTATGTGTACCGAATTTTGTGGGAGTCAATTACGAAGAACTTGCTTGCCCACGAATATGTTTCTGTACGATCCTTCTATTTCTGACATTACGATTTTATGGATACATCACCACTTTCTAGATTAGGTTCTCCGTCCAAAATAATATAAATACCGATAGGCAGCTAATATAATATATATTTTGTTTTAAAGAAAAAGAAATGTAAACACATAGAAACAATAATATATTAAACAAAATATATAATTAAGCGTCAATTAATATAATAATACACATTATCGTAATAGAACGTGTGACATCTATAGTAATAAATTAAAACTGCAGAAATAAAAGCAGGTGCATCAATTGACCAGGCTGTGATTGTCAATGATAGGTAGCAATGTTTTATGATTAGCCGTTTGTCAAGGAAACAACAGTTCGTGCTACTGTTGGTTTATAAACCAACACCTTACAATAGTAATGGTGTACTTCCTCCAACAAACATAAGAGTTACGATTTTTTATATGGCAAATTCAAAATATATCACAAAATATTCGTCATAGTTTAAATATGTACTCAACATTGCAATCTTCTCCAAACTTTATCAAGTTAATTATTCGTAGTTACTACGTCATATAAAATAGACTTTGAAGTTTACTTTATACGGAACAGAAATTACACGATACGCAACATACGCGCGGGTTTTCAAATGCGCGAAGTCGATGCGCGTTGGCAAGATGGTCGGTTGTCTTTAATTTGAGACGTCAGATGTGTCTAAGATGTCCGCCGAACGGCACCTGGAAATAATCTATGCAGCTCTACACTCGTCTTCAGGTTGCAACAAACTTTGGCAAATTCCATTAAGAAAATACACACACACACACACACACACACACACACACACACACACACACACACACACACACACACACACACACACACACACACACACACACACACACACACACACACACACACACACACACACACATATATATATATCTACCAAATATTATGCCCCATTCAACCGGACATTTTCGAATATGCATATTGTTGGCGGGCTTTTCGGGATGCCGAGATGTGACATCACATATGACCCATACTCGCACCAAGCCGACCCTTTCCATACATTCAGAGCATGTTTACAAGGATAGCTGTTGGGTCGAAACGAGCGTCATAATGAGTTATTGTGCGATATTCCGATGTAATACAAACACTAGTCATCATAGAGGAACAAGCAGTTATCTTACGGTTCCACATGAATCAAATTTTATTCAAAACAATAACTGTGAATGGGCCTACAAGTCGACCAGGTTTCGGCTTTCGCTGAGCTTCGGCTCGTTTTCAGAATAATTATATCGATTGCAACCCACCGGAGATAATCTACACCAATAAATAAACATAGCAAACAGATGTTGTATCCACCTACAAACAGTAACGTGTATAATCTCATAATATCACTAGAATATCAATATATGAAGGAGGAGTTGTACAATATATCATCTTAAATCAGTCAGTGAATTTCCGTCGATGTCGGTAGCTCAGTTGGTAGACGCGTTGGTTTCGCGTCATTTTATTACAATCGGGCGACGACGGTTCAAGCCTGATACTAAACCATTGATATTCTTGAGACTTTTTTGATTATGTTTTTACGAGGTAATATAAACCAAATCATTTTTATGCTATGATGCACTGTTTATAAATATTTTTTATATTTTTGTAGGAATTATTTATCGCCACAAAAATTAAAATATGATAAATATATATAAAGATGTTTCAAAATTGTATTTATTCAAACAAATATAATGTAATGGATATATAATTTATTAATTATATATATATTGTACGGTAATATATTGTAATTATATATGTGAAAACAAATTGTGATCTGTCTGGATAAATAAAATTTAGAAACATCTTTATATATAATTACCATATTTTCATTTCATACGCACACGCACACGCACACGCACACGCACACGCACA
This sequence comes from Escarpia spicata, assembly GCA_963995525.1. NCBI lineage: Eukaryota > Metazoa > Annelida > Polychaeta > Sabellida > Siboglinidae > Escarpia > Escarpia spicata. Next base: position 7,890,786 of record OZ023213.1, read on the forward strand.
CGCACACGCACACGCACATGATATATGTCGATTTCATACATAAAAGTGTTTAGCCTTCAACACACTTAGTTTGTCGGTGATATGAAAAGAAACATCAAATTAAATGGGTTACTGGTTTGCCTGATGATATTACCAAAACAACATACACAAATATTACACGTACGTTTGCTTGTTCGTAATTTTGTGATGAAACGGGCGAAAAAAATCGAATCGCGGAAGTAATTGCACGCCTGCAGCAGGCACGACACCTGCACATATCATTAATAATTTAAATTGTCCTTTCTAGAAAGTTTCCCTTGAAAATAGTATCACTTAACTCATTCTCCTCCTATTAGCCATGTTATGGAGTGTTAGTGCACCAACAAATATGATAGCACTTGCTATAAGCGGAAATAAATCACATAGATGGTCAATCTAGAGCTTTATCGCTGCTTGCCTCCCACGCGTTGTGGTAGGGCGGGAGGCCTGAATGTTATTTTAACATCAGCTACAAAGTACTAAACACTATTTTTGTGACCATACTTTCGAATTGCTTAGATATATTATATCGTGTCGGATAAACCAACCAACAAATGCTATTCCGGAGAGTTAAGAGTATGCGTAATTTCAGATAGTATAGAGAAGGCCAGAATGTTTGTTTGACTTGCATTTTGTAATTTTACAAATGTTTTCGCTGATATTTTGGTTATCGTGATTATTAATTTCAATGAATGAAACACATCTGCGAAAAATATCGTATGCGTTGAATACTCGATCTTTGTCATTATCTGTTAATTATTACTATTGTTACTATTATTACTATTGTTACTATTATTACTATTATTAGTATTACTATTATTACTACTATTACTACTATTATTACTATTATTACTATTATTACTATTATTACTATTATTATTATTACCGTTCGTATCGAAGTACGATTTTCCGTACATCAGTAGTGCAAATAATACATTTATAAAAACAAAATTAATACAATTGCGGATGTTTATTACATCGCTTACAATCAAACAATCCCTATTAGTCCTTCGTCTATCTTTTGTAAATACAGTTGTGGTTAATTCAATTTGCAGTCGTTACTAATAATATATATTATATCATCTTCGTTACCGCAGCGATTACGAACATGGCCCGTACTGTCTTGTTTGAATGATAGTTTATCTATCATACGACAATAGGTCTATATAGGCTTAAGCTACATTTCCTCTTTAAGCTACATTTCCTCTTTAAGCTACATTTCCTCTTTAAGCTACATTTCCTCTTTAAGCTACATTTCCTCTTTAAGCTACATTTCCTCTTCGCCTGTCATCGCACGCGAAGAGGAAATGTTCTGTCCACCTGCTGTAGCAAATCGCATTTAACTTGTGCACAGGTGTTGCATTGTGCCACCAGTCTACATACAGATCATTTACGAGGCGTGTAATGACATATTTGGCTGGACCGAACCATTTCGCTCTCGTGAAGGATTTACTGCAGATTATCGCCCCCGTGCCGGACACGGAAATAAATCGGCTGCAATGCTGAGATCGTAAGCACGAAACAATCCCTGTCTGGCGTCGATTGCATATCTTACTTTGTTAATAAGTAATAAAATTTCTGCAAACTCAGTAATCGGTTGTCTATATCAAAGCAGTGTATTGAATAAATACATATTGAACGTTTGCAAGCTGTAGTGTCATAATGGCACTGTAAGGAAGGAATGGGATGGGTGTGGTGTGTATGAAAAATACGAAAGATCAGACTGTGGTGCTTTGGACATATCTTGCGGAGAAAAGAAGACGATGCGATCACGGAAGCAAGGAAGTTGCCAGCAGAGGACAAACGCACCAGGAGAGTGCACAGGATAGGAATGGTGGACGTTGTGAGGAGAGACATGGAGGGGAACAGGTTGTGGAGGAGGTTGCAATGGATAGGACGTCATTGCGAGGGGAGGCAAGACGGTGGCAGAGGTTGTGGAGGAGGACGCAATGCACAGGGCGTCGTGGGTAGGAGAGACATGGAGGTGACAGAGGTTGTGGAGGAGGACGCAATGCACAGGGCGTCGTGAGTAGGAGAGACATGGAGGTGACAGAGGTTGTGGAGGAGGACGCCATGGACAGGGCATCGTGGCGGATGACGATCCGAGCGGACACTGCCAGTTTTTTTTAGGAACTACATAGTCAAAAGAAGATGAATGCATTTGTTGTAGTATTTCCGGTTTATCAGCAGCGTTGTGCTGACCTGAAGATTAACTGCACCGAGATAACCCAGGCGCTTTGCCAAGCTTTCTACAACGGCTGTGAAATTCGCTCTTATCTGTTCTTTACACGATCATTATTGTTTGCTTTTCGACGTGTTTTTCCTAATTTACTACCACGTCCCTCTGAGCTATTGCGCGAACTGGTAAAAAAAAATGATTGGCTTTGTGATCAATATCTACATTGGCGTAATATTTGACGATTTGTGGGAATTACAAACATCGATCTGCCCACACATCGTGCGCACATGTGGACGCATTCATGCATCAGAAGGAAAACAACAAATTCAACAGCAGGTTTGATTGTATAATTGTAATAACCAGATATGATGCAACACATCCGTATTTTGTATTATAACTTCTTACAACTTAACGTACTTATATAACACACACATAAACACACACACACACAAGCGCACACACGGTCACACACACACACACACACACACACACACACACACACACACACACACACACACACACACACACACACACACACACACACACACACACACACACACACACACACACACACACACACACACACACACACTTACGCACACGCATTTCCACACATGCACACACGCACGCATGGACATACGCGCTCACACGCACATGCAAACGCACACAACATACTCACACACACACACACACACATATATATACGTACACACTCACACACACACGCACACGCACACGCACACGCACACAGGCATGCACACACAGGTACACACACGCGCACACACGCACACATACGTTCAAGACACTCACACACACACACACACACACACACACACACACACACACACACACACACACACACACACACACACACACACACACACACACACACACACACACACACACACACACACACATACACACACAAACACACACACACACACACAAACACACACACACACACACACACACACACACATACACACACATATATTTATAATATTGAGGAAACATTCTTACGCGAAGTGCACCAGTTATTTGCAGTGTCATTGTAACAGCTAGTTCTGTTTTATTATTAACGCTCTGCGTCGAATGTGTTGGTTTATTTTAACTCGGCTCTTTGCCAGATTTCTGTATGAACCAACTCTTCAACTATGGCGTGCGAACGTTCAAAGAAACCGACATCAGGGTCCATTGTTGGCAGTGACTGCCTGGATATTGAGTTCCTTAATCTCAACGCTAATGTGCTATGTTTATTCCCACGGTTCAACAAACGCTGCAATGTTGTCCTTCGGGAGTTTTTGTTTGCATGGCCTATTGGGACGCTCTGGAGCCTATGTTATCTTTATATCATCTCAACGGACTTCATTTAACTTTTCTTCATCCCTAGACCGGACGGTCGTGGGGTGCAACGTCAGTCTAGGGTGGCAAGGAGGGTCGGTAGGCGAAGATTGGTCCACTTTATTGTGTTTTTAGCCATATTTATTTATAACGATCCTGACTGACTTATCTTGCCCTCTAGCGTGCCTTGCATGGGAGTGTTTCTGGTTTTGTTGCGAAATGTGACGTGGCCAGAGGTTGTCACGGTTTATTGTTAAGAACAAAGGATCCTGCTTCGCCTTGAGGGAGTCAACTTGCGTTATTTTTTTAATTTCTAAATACAATGAAAAAGCGTCTATTCAAGCACATTTTGTTGACGAGGTCGCCGATATGTATAATAAGAAATAAACACCTTCAACAGTGATACTATTTGCCCAGAAAATAAGTTACTTTTTTTTTTTTAATATGAAATATAGTACCATTCGAGTTGTCGAAGGGGACACTTCGGAACAATCGGAAGTGGATGTAGGAGTCAGACACAGAAGTGACCTGAGTCCCTTGTTTTTCATCATGGTAATGAATCTGATCAGCGGAGAGGTATCGGAACAGGAAGAACAGAACTTAAGAACGTACTGTATGCAAACGACCTAGCAATGGTGGCTGATAACAAAGAGGAATTATAGAAAGCACTGCAAGAATGGTGTAAGGTCTTTAGAAAACACGACTTTCGAATGAATCTGGAGAAGACTGCAGCAATGTGGATAGGTGGACAGGAGGTAGATCTGCACGTAGTTGTTGTCGGAAAGACCATTAAACAAGTGAACAGCTTTGTACATTTCGACGGTGTAGTGTATGACGATGGATGAAATAATGGGTACACGCACGCACGTACGTACGCACGTACGCACGCACGCACGCACACTCTCACACACACACACACACACACTCACACACACACACACACACACACACACACACACTCACACACACACACACACACACACTCACACACACACACTCACACACACACACACACTCACGCACACGCACACACACACACACACACACACACACACGCACACACACACACACACACACACACACACACATATATGTAGCTCACATTGTAACATTACTTTCAGAACACTAGCCTACCATAGTTCATTACGTACGAGGTGTCCTGCATTGACCAGCCGAGATTAATTAGCTTGATCATTTACGACCGCCAATTTCCAGAAGCTGTAAAACTCAATGAACCTTCAGGATATAGAATTACATATAAATAGTGTATGTATTTATTGCATCACAGTGGCAGGTCATCATTTCATTAACACAGAAGATTCGTTATACTGTCACTCAACTCGTCATTGTTACTCTTAAGGTCAGCTCGGTACAATGTTAGATAATAAATCGCTATTCTTCCTCTCCCCTGCTCCCTGGAATGATGCTGTCTACATCATTCGGTTATTTCTGCCTTCTGCATTATTTTCTCCATCTTTCTTTGTCTTGGCGATAGACTTCTACTGTTGGACGTTTATACCTACCATTTCTAGATCTCACATTACACTGTTTTTCCACCATAATTATTATTTCGTCTTTTCCGTCTTCGTCTTGTTGTTGTTGTTCTTCTTCTTTTTTTTCTTTCTTTTTTTTCTTCTTCTTCTACCACCCTCTTCTCTTTTCTATACACTTTTTAACAGACTTTCCCGGTTAATTTTTTCATGTCCATCCAATCTGCGCCCCAAATATTTGTATTTCCATGTGTTACTTCATGCCAACCTATCCTTTCAATTCCTCCATCTTCCTGTCATTCTCTCGTGTCACTTTGCATATTTTCTTGGCCCAGTTATTTTCAGCTTCCTGTAAGTTATCATCCTTTCTCTCTGCCAGTGTTCCCAACCCATATAGGTAGACTGGCATCACGCAGCTTTCCAACACTAAAGCTGGGATTCCACATATACACGGAGCGGCATGTAGAATAGGAAATACACCTGTAGCGACGACACTTCTGGGAACTTCATATCCGGTATCTGTGCTGATATAAATGCAATCGCTACAGCGATTCAATTTTCCGCATCCGCCTACGTACTTATGGAAGTGCCTCCTTTAATTTCCCCCTGGCACCACATTCATTGTTCTGTCGCACCGCATCCGCATGTTGCTCTCGAACACAGGAACCAACCCTAGCTTTATGCGTCGCTACGTCGACCATTAATGGAAATGTACGGAATTTTATTGGATTAGACACCCACAGTCACTTCACAATCATTTCTGTACATCGAACTTAAAACACAGTTTTACACTCACGTTTTATCCTGTATTACTGCCACGTGTGCCGTCAGTAATTGTATAAAACGGGAATTTCTCAAATCAAGAAATCAGTCTCTGCAAACGGTATAATTGGTCTTCGTACTGATTTTGGATAGCTGCAAATATGTGATTCGTCTCAAACGGCACTAAAACAATATGGTGTAATATCACACAGGCTTTCACTGGAATAGCGCATTTCACTTGGATAGTCTCGATCTCAGTGCCCCGAAGCAACACAAAGCGCACGCTGCTTTCTCACTATTAGCTGATAAAACGGTCTAGATTATCACAGCTTGCTTGCGGTGGGAGTAAGTTACCCAGATGGCACTGCAAGGGGTATGGGTATACAGGTAATTCACACCTAGAATCGTTCTGTGAGGAGGCGGCCGGAGCTTAACCTACGTTGTTCATTATCTCTCTAGGCATAAAAAAGATAAATTACATACGATCGGGGAGCTTTTATTGTGTTGCTATGTAACAATAATATAGTTAATATGCGCAAACAGTTGTCCGAGTGTGTAAGCCAATCTCAGTCAGTCGACAGTGTGTCATACATGTTTGTAACAATATGTGTTGAAAACTGCGTGGTTTACCCTAGCTCATACTCCTTCTGTCTTAAGTAAAACTATCCTGTGTAGTGTCTACTTTACCCCTCCTCATTAGTCACGATTTCCGGCTTTTTGGTGAACTCTCTGCGTTTTGCTAATTTTTTAAACAACACTATGGAAAGGTCAGTATATTTGATGCTCAAGAAGTAGTTCACTGCGAAATGTGTGTATCTTATCTCTTGTGATTGTAACATTTTCTTGAACATTCATACGCCGCGAACCAGATCAGTCATTAGAAATGACTAGGGTTGAACAGAGCCAGGGCAGGGTGTTTGCTGCTGTTCCACAAGCAGATGAGGCACATATGCCTACATCCTTAACCGGGGATTTTAGAAACTCTCTAAAACATATCTTCACGTCGGCTCTCATCAACAAGAGCTTTTTATCCTAACGAAAAAACTCCCACACACTTCTCACCGATAACCACACCTTCCCATTCTAATATCCTTATCGGATGTCTACAAACGTAAACATTCGCGCAATTACCTAATGATCCGATCCAGTTCACTATACCCATCCGCCAGAGGGCGAGGTTACCAGATGGCGCGCTGACAGCCGATGCTATTTTTGGTAGTTGATGCGGATCGGTGGAGTAAAAAATCACGTAAGATAATCACGGAACTATTTCGAGTGTTTGTGTACCGAGTGCCCCTGGGGCAGAAACACTGCCCCGGGACAAGACAGACGCTACGGGGAATCGCTTGTGAATCTACGCTCCTTCGAGTCTTCTACGAAACACCCGCGTCTGAAACGCTTCCTGATCGGCGTGATTTCAAGCACGGTCACACGATAAGCCGCCGCCGAGCAACAGGCGTTGATATCGTAGAGATGGCGCATGATGCATTAACGGGCATAATGCATTAGCATGAAGAACGGCTTCTTGAAGATTCGCGGCACGTGGTCGTGCACTTGTTGACCTCGGTGCACCAGAGGCGAACGGTGTGATCTCGGATGAACCGACGGTTGTAATACAGGTTCGGGTTATGGATTGAATGGTGCGCTTAATATCATTTTGAATATGTATCCTAATAAGAACATTATAATGTATCAATAACTGAAGAACGCACATGCATACACGGTCGTTTTAAGTAGATACAACAGAGTGATACAGGCCCGTAGCGGGGTTGATTGGATTTTTTGTTTTGGGCTGGTGCTTTTTTGGACGTACGATTGCAGGTTCCTCAAAAATATATCCCAGAGACATGGCAAGTCGGATGTGAATTCCGAAGACGGGAAAAGGGGAGGGAACAGTCTTAGATTATTTTGCATTACCGTTGCACATTTTTTGTCCGTCTCACTGAGCAATTCGCTGCTGTCGGACAAGACTTCGAATAGGAGGTGGTCATAAATTAATTTCAAAACTTCACGATGCGTACGCATCATCTCAGCGTACTTTCCAGTATAGGATACGATAATGGTACAGTATTCACTAGTGTAGTATTATGCGCTGAATGTGAGAAATTCGACGCCTATTGTAGACTATATATGCTGTACAAAGGTGGTTGATATATTGGCATATAATATCAACAAGTGGAATGTATTGGCAAGCCATAGAAATATACAGAGACTCAAACCCACGATGTAAAACGCACAAACTCTCCCATCTCGACGCCGTTTGGCGGGGTAGGAGGTAGAACGCTAACCCCAGTCCACCCTCAGGAAAGTACAATTTTATAGCAGCATATATGTGGTTGGACATGTCGAAATAGGATCGGCCCCTACCGCCATAGAAAAAGTAGTACTGCGTTCACCTCCAGTTGGAAGCTAAGACTTCGACGAGTCGCGCAGACGGAGCGGATGTCAAACGCTCCGTCTTTTGTCGCATGGCTTTCGTAATTTTTGCTGACATGACCCAACCATACTTCGTTGCTTCGCGTTGATCAGATGCAGTTGAGTTGTTTGGTGGTTCTAAGTGCTGCACAATCAGTTTACCGTTGTGTTTAGTGTGTGTTTTTTCTGTCTTCCTCGCCCCCCCCCCCCCAACTTGTCTCTGCCTTAAAAAAATTCTTTTCTTTTTTAGCAGTTTCCTGTCATCGTACATACACTGCCTTCCTCGCCACCCGTTTCCATCCCCTCATGTCTCCCGCTCTCCTTCGTCACCCATTTCCCAATCGTGCTAACTCTCAATTTATATAATCGTAACCATCTCAGGCAGTCACATGGTCTTCCTCTTCTTCCAACGTGCGCTCTGAAGGCATTCGCTTTCTTCGTTTGTTTACAATAGTCATCATACAATTGGCTTTGCAAGGAGCTAACGATATGGCGTATGTTGATATAGAGTATTAGTGCATGTTACGCCATATACATGTCAGTGAATTCGCCAGCAGCGGGTTGAGCGGAATTTATACTGGTTAAAAGAACACAAATGGACCATTGCCCATTCAAGATACGTGGTAAAATGTTATTGTGGACGGGGTGACCTGTAACATTAGAGACCTTCAGCGGTCTGAAATGGTGGACACGCACCGAGGCATACACACGCCCACACACGCCCACACACGCCCACACACGCCCACACACACCCACACGACCACACGCGCACGCGCACACGCGCACGCGCGCACACATGCACACACGTACACGCACACACACAAAAACACATGCACGCAGACAAACACACACCCATATGCATACACACGTACACACGCATACATGCACGCGCGCACACATGCATTCATGCACGCACGCACATACACATACAGACACACACACACACACACACACACACACACACACACACACACACACACACACACACACACACACACACACACACACACACACACACACACACACACACACACACACACACACACACACACACACACACACACACACACACACACAACTATGTGACCAGGAAACATCAATTACGCAGCCAGTTCCAAAGACGCATCGTCGTAAATGGATCTGAAAAATAGAGATGTTGACCGCGTACAAGACGACTTAAGACGTCGGCGGTCAACGGAGAAATAGACGACCGATCGATTCCCGGGCCTCGAGCTGTAAGCTGGATGATTTAGTGCTCTCGACGGGATGGGGGCGGGGAGGATGTGTGGGAGCGGGAATATTGGTTGGGGTGGGGCGGGGAGGTTGATGGGAGCGGAGATGTTGGTGGGGGTGGGGGCGAGGAGGTTGATGGGGACGTTGGTGGGGTGTCGTAATAAAAGACGATGCGACATATTTACGTTCGTAAAAAGGTATTACGATATGACGAAATACAGTGTTCTTGTTTGGATATTTTACTGGTTTTTTTTCTAACCGTATTCTTACATAAATGGTTGCTAGAATAATTAAAACAATTGTAAGCTAGGTGTTTTAAAGTGTCCATCATTGTTCAAGAATATGTATAAGTTAATGTATATTCACATTTGATTTATCCTCTCAATTGTTTTAAATAAACACAGTTGAAACCAATATCTACAGAACAAGACTAACAAAACATGTTATACCTTTAATTATACGATAGTTATTTCTGCCCAACACTTTCCGCCATTCTTGAGCTAGTCTATAATAGGACGTACTTGGTCCGCTGACACAAAGATCATCTGTAGTTTTTTTTAAATGCGCGGGTGGTTAACATACTAAGATAATCCTATGAGGAATAACTGCATCGTGTTTGGGTCCTGCGCTAAAGCCTACTTGGAAAACAAAGTTATGCTTTGCATACATTCGATGTCTGCCGTTTCGCCAGTGCGTTTCCGTGCAGCATTTCCGGTTGTATGAAAAGAATATGTGATATTGTGTACGGATATAAATATCGATAAACAATACAACTGGCGTGTTTGGTGCACTTTCTGACTACGCGTGTCGTTTTTGCTGCGTTTTAAAACTTCTGACAGAACGTTATAACATATAGTAATATCACGAGTACTGTTGTATACATGTTCTGGCGTAATAAAAACGCGAAACAAAAACAGTCAACGGAGATTTAGTGTTAGACTTAACTT
>OZ023213.1:7903670-7908670 GCA_963995525.1 Escarpia spicata
ATCTGACTAACAATTACAAATAATTGAAATAATAGATGACTGAACAAACTGTGTCTGAAATGTGTATCACTTGAGACAAATGACTGCCAGTAGATTTAAAAAATAACATTGTTGCTATACCAATTCACTTCTGCCTAACCACACCATTTGGAAATGTACTGCACACAAGATGACAGACCTCTGCGCTTAAAATGCCCCATACCCATAAAGACTGATAGTTTTGAAAATATGGCAAGTTAATAGTTTTGAAAATATGGCAAGTTACCTTTCCGAGTCCTATGTTGCTCTGAACAGAGTTTTCGACGTCCCGCAGAGTCGCACAGGTGTCTTGATAACTAGCTAACCCGTCCGTGGAGCACCAAACAACAAGTCACCCTTTCAGGTAGAAGAACGTGTGTGTGTGTGTGTGCGTGCGTGCGTGCGTGCGTGTGTGCGCGTGCGTGCGTGTGCATGCGTGTGTACGCGTGCGCGCGTTTGTACGTGCATGTGTGCGTGCGCACGCGTGTATGTTAACCAACGCAACCAGCCACGCCAAATAAACAGAGGGCCTACAGGTGCGGTGCTCTGGTAAAAAAACAACGCAGTGTTGCGATATCCTTTAAATCAGCTGATGTTGTTGTTTTCAAGAAGAAATAACATCGTACATAATATCGTGAACAACTTAACAGCCCCGAGTCTTCCGCTGCATTACAACTGCACTTGCTGTAGACCGGACGCCTTCAGATGGATTTGATTTCTGTTTTCGCAGTCGCTGGGGAAGCAAGCATCGATCACGCATCGTTTTCGCTACCTCGGCAACGATGTTATCAGAGTGCAAACTCCTGTCTCGTCTCCCGAGGGCCGGGAGTGCGAATGAAGACGGGCAGGTCTCGTGTTTAGTTTCCGCGATCGTTGGCGCGTTGTCGACACCAGGAAGGTGTGTGGGAGGAAGGTTTGTTGGTGGGGAGAAGATATGAATGAAAGATGGACAGGTTAAGTAAGCCATCATCATCAGCCTCGTAGCGTCGATGATCTTCCCATGGATTTGTCGGTGTCAGCTGGTGTGTATTCGTAAATGGCCTATTAGTCCAATCTCTGCTCGGCACAGCTTTCCACAGTGCGAACATGTATAACCAGAATGTAATGGGGGTGTTTTTTGCATAATTCCCTTGCTTCTAATCATTATAACCTCACGCTTTTGGGCTACGGTTGTTAGTCTATTGGCTTCGAATGACTCTGTGTCGTTTCGAGTAATTGACCGACATTTAGTTCGTGATAGAGCCTCAGATTCCCACGTGTTCGGGTCAATGTCACATCTCTTTAAGGTGGATTTAAGTACGTCGGTTAAGTAAGTGAGGGGATATTAGAAAGGATAATGGAAGTATTATTATGAGAAAACGTGTATATGGCTTGATAGGCGGGACAACGTTAGGTTGGGTAGAAGAACTATTATTGAAGGGAGCACATGTCGGTTTGGGAAAGTACAACTGTGGGTTGTGAGTATTCATAGAAACGTGGGAAAGTAGACTGGTGGGACAGGGTGATTGTGGCGGGAAGGGATTGGGAATAAGGGAAGGCAGATATGATAACTTGTACGCGGGGGTATTTCCCCTGTAGGCACGGGAATCTTGGATTTCGGAGAGGAATTGTGAATAGGAATGTGATATGTATATACGAGGGACGGTGGGAGGACGCGAAAGGGTGGTTGTACGTGGGAAGAGGGTAAGCGCAATTGTGACGTAGAATGAACTAGCTGCAGGACAGCATGCAGCGCGTGGTCTTATGCATTCGCACTTGGTCGCACTTGGTCGCACATAGTTGCAAGTGGTTACACTTGGTCGCGCGTGGTGGCACGCGGTCTCGTGTGATCGCACGTTGTTGCCCGTGGTGGTTTTCAATGAATGGGCGTGGGATGATCCAGATTTTGGATGCAGCTACAGAGAAAGTTCCTCGGTTGATTGCGATAGACGATCTGAGGTGTACGTTGGTAATTGAAAGATGCAGTACATTAGACAAATATGATGGTTATAGTGTAGATATGGTGTGTAACTATGTCACAAGGATTCAGTGATGCGCCTAGTGCTGCAGCTAAGTGTAGTGGTTAGTAGCTTTCTTCTGACCTCCCGCTTTCAGCTTCCGCCGCCAGATAGCCTTATCCGAGGCGAAAAGAAAGCCGAGTGCGTAAGTCTTTCCTTCTGGTATATAGCCTCTCCTCAGTCAAGACTCATGCAGTGCCTCCTTGCATCACCATAATATGGTAACTGGACACCTTGCGGCTCCAGGCCAAACCTGAATGGAAAACCTTGGCGGAGCAGCATGAGCCCGATATGTGCAAGGCCCACCAGCATGTGGACAAAAACTGACAGAAGGCAATGGGAAACCACTGCTGTATCTTTCCCAAGACAATCGTGACGCACAAAACCACAGAACATAACGTTAACAGCGTGAACGGTTGTTCTGACAGTTCTGACAGGACCACCTCGCTCGGTAGGGATAGTCATGTGCGACAGGTGACACCAGATCGTCATCCAGCTACTGTGTGCAACAGAAAGATTTTGAATATTGCTACATGGAATGTAAGAACTCTATATCAGAAAGGAAAACTAGAAAACATCGAACAAGAAGCGACAAGACTGAGGATAAATATAATGGGAATGTGTGAAGTTAGATGGACAGGTGCAGGACTGATGACATCAGATAATAACACAATAATTTACTCAGGAGGCGATAAACATGAAAAAGGAGTTGGAATTATGTTGGATGAAGAAAGAGCAAAATGCTTACTAGGATACTGGACCATATCGGATCGCATCCTCTTGGTGAAAATCAGTGGCAAACCATTTAACATTAACATCATACAAGTGTACGCACCAACCGCAGACAAATCTGATGAAGAGCACGATACATTTTATAATGATCTTGAATTGGCAAAATCACATTGCAAATCACAGGAGGCTGTAATACTTATGGGAGATTTTAATGCTAAAGTTGGTGGGAAAAGATGCGAAGACATAGTAGGACCACATGGCATAGGAAGCAGAAATGAGAGAGGAGATAAACTAATAGAGTGGGCAAAATCTCGTGACATGATTGTAGGAAACACCTGGTTCCAACAACATCCAAGAAGACTTTGGCAAAGTCCAGGAGACCGAACACGGAACCAAATTGATTATATCCTGGTCAGTAAAAGATTTAGAAATGCCTTACTGGTGGCAAAGACCTTTCCCGGGGCAGACTGCGATTCCGACCATGTGCCAGTGCGAGCCAAGTTCCGACTGAAACTGAAGAAAAGGAAAAGAGCAACAAGGAACATAAAACTGGACACGAATATACTAAAATCGAATTCAGTGATCAAAGAGAAATTCAATGTAGCAGTTCAAAACAGTTTCAATGTTCTGAATGACATTCGAGATGTGGACGACCACTGGGAACACATGAAGGAATCAATCACACAGGCTACAGAAGAAATTATTTCTAGGCAGTGCAGAAAAGCAAAGGAAAAAAAATATTATATGATATAACGGCCAAATGTAATCTAGCGAAAGAGAAATGGCTCAATGCACAATACAAAGAAATTGAACGGAAGCAACGGCACGACACAACATCCACGCATGCTAGAATAAGAGAAATCACAGGGAAAAGAACATGCTCAGCTACAGGTTGCCTGAAATCTAAAGAAGGAAACATAATAATGGACAAAGCAAAATACTCGAGAGTGAATATTGGTGAAAGGGGTGAAAGACCATCAATTAAGAAGAACTTTGAGGGTCCTCCTATGTTGAAGGACGAGGTTCGAAAAGCAATCAGATCAATGAAAAAGGGAAAAGCTGCTGGACCAGATAATATCACCATTGAAATGATTGAGTGTTTAGAGGAATTTGGTATTGATATAGTAACAGACTTCTTGAACAAAATATATATGACAACGGACGAATCCCAACTGATTTATTCAGATCAATTTTTGTAGCAATACCAAAGAAACCAGGTGTGATTGAATGTGAAGTGCACCGTACAATTAGTCTCATGAGTCACTTCACCAAGATGTTGCTTAAAATTATTATGACAAGAATGAGAAACAAAATACAGCCGGAAATTGCTGAAGAACAATGTGGATTTGTAGAAGATAAAAGTACAAGTGATGCAATCTACATCCTACGAACACTGATTGAGAGAGCACTGGAAGTGCAGAAAGATCTGTATGTGTGTTTTATTGATTACACAAAGGCTTTTGACAGAGTTCGTCATGAAGAAATCATATCAATGCTGGAGAGTTTGAACATTGATGGGAAGATCTGAGAGTTGTGAGAAATATGTACAGGGAACAAACAGTACCAGTACGAATAGAAAATGACATCAGTAAATTTCAAGAAATAAAACGTGGTGTAAGACAAAGGCATGTCCTATCACCCGATATCGTTTCACTATACAGTGAGATCATTTACGTACACTAGAAGATATGCCAGGTATTCAAGTAGGAGGATACAACATGAATCATTTACGATATGCAGACGACACGGTATTGGTTGCTGAGAACGAAATAGATCTACAAAAGATGCTAGATACAGTAATAAGGGAAAGTGAGAAAAAAGGTCTGTCCCTGAACAAAAAGAAAACAGAAACCATGGTCATCTATAAAAAAAATTACACTCCATCATGCAACATGGTAGCATATGGCACTGTTTTGAAGCAAGTCCGAACGTTTAACTATCTGGGATCACTAATAACATCCGACGGTCGATGCAACGATGAGATCAAGAGACGAATTGCACAAGCCAAAACAGCTTTTCACAACATGGTAAAAAAAATTACAAACAAAAATATATCAACTGAAGTGAGAAAACGTGTACTGCAATGCTACATAGAGCCCATATTGCTATATGGATGTCAATCATGGACAATAACCAAAAGTTCACAAAAACCATGGAAGCCACTGTAATGTGGTTCTTAAGAAGAATGCTGCGAGTGCCATGGACTGCAAAACAAAGCAATGAAGTCATCCTTAGGACAGCCAAATCAACAAG
>OZ023213.1:7911170-7930450 GCA_963995525.1 Escarpia spicata
GGGGCATTGTCACGTTATCCTGTATAGCCTATGGTCACATAGTGTAAGCAGTATATGTACAGTACGCCGGGACATTGTCACGTTTTCCTGTATAGCCTATGGTCACATAGTGTAAGCAGTACATGTATACTACGCCGGGGCATTGTCACGTTATCCTGTATAGCCTATGGTCACATAGTGTAAGCAGTATATGTACAGTACGCCGTAACATTGTCACGTTATCCTGTATAGCCTATGGTCACATTTTCTAAGCAGTATATGTATAGTACGCCGGGACATTGTCACGTTATCCTGTATAGCCTATGGTCACATAGTGTAAGCAGTACATGTACAGTACGCCGGGGCATTGTCACGTTATCCTGTATAGCCTATGGTCACATAGTGTAAGCAGTACATATACAGTACGCTGGGGCATTGTCACGTTATCCTGTGTAGCCTATGGTCACATGGTGTAAGCAGTACATGTATAGTACGCCGGGGCATTGTCACGTTATCCTGTGTAGCCTATGGTCACATGGTGTAAGCTGTATATGTACAGTACGCCGGGGCATTGTCACGTTATCCTGTATAGCCTATGGTCACATGGTGTAACCAGTACATGTACAGTACGCCGGGGCATTGCCACGTTATCCTGTATAGCCTATGGTCACATGGTGTAACCAGTACATGTACAGTACGCCGGGGCATTGCCACGTTATCCTGTATAGCCAATGGTCACATAGTGTAAGCAGTACATGTACAGTACGCCGGGGAATTGTCACGTTATCCTGTATAACCTATGGTCACATAGTGCAAGCTTTACATGTATACTACGCCGGGGCATTGTCACGGTATCCTGTATAGCCTATGGTCACATAGTGTAAGCAGTATATGTACAGTACGCCGGGACATTGTCACGTTATCCTGTATAGCCTATGGTCACATTTTGTAAGCAGTATATGTACAGTACGCCGGGACATTGTCACGTTATCCTGTTATAGCCTATGATCACATAGTGCAAGCAGTATATGTACAGTACGCCGGTACATTGCCACGTTATCCTGTATAGCCTATGGTCACATAGTGTAAGCAGTACATGTACAGCACGCCGGGGCATTGTCACGTTATCCTGTATAGCCTATGGTCACATAGTGTAAGCAGTATATGTACAGTACGCCGGGACATTGTCACGTATCCTGTATAGCCTATGGTCACATAGTGTAAGCAGTATATGTACAGTACGCCGGGGCATTGTCACGTTATCCTGTATAGCCTATGGTCACATAGTGTAAGCAGTATATGTACAGTACGCCGGGGCATTGTCACGTTATCCTGTATAGCCTATGGTCACATAGTGTAAGCAGTACATGTATAGTACACCGGGGCATTGTCACGTTATCCTGTGTAGCTTATGGTCACATGGTGCAAGTATTACATGTATGGTACGCCGGGGCATTGTCACGTTATTCTGTGTAGCTTATGGTCACATGGTGCAAGCATTACATGTACAGTACGCCGGGGCATTGTCACGTTATCCTGTATAGCCTATGGTCACATAGTGTAAGCAGTACATGTATAGTACGCCGGGACATTGTCACGTTATCCTGTATAGCCTATGGTCACATAGTGCAAGCATGACATGTATAGTACGCCGGGACATTGTCACGTTATCCTGTATAGCCTATGGTCACATAGTGTAAGCATTACATGTATAGTACGCCGGGACATTGTCACGTTATCCTGTATAGCCTATGTTCACATTGTGTAAGCATTGCATGTATAGTACGCCGGGGCATTGTCACGTTATCCTGTATAGCCTATGGTCACATAGTGTAAGCATTACATGTATAGTAGGCCGGGACATTGTCACGTTATCCTGTATAGCCTATGGTCACATAGTGTAAGCAGTACATGTACAGTACGCCGGGACATTGTCACGTTATCCTGTGTAGCCTATGGTCATATAGTGTAAGCAGTATATGTACAGTACGCCGGGGCATTGTCACGTTAACCTGTATAGCCTATGGTCACATAGTGTAAGCAGTACATGTACAGTACGCCGGGGCATTGTCACGTTATCCTGTATAGCCTATGGTCACATAGTGTAAGCAGTATATGTACAGTACGCCGGGGAATTGTCACGTTATCCTGTATAGCTTATGGTCACATAGTGTAAGCAGTACATGTACAGTACGCCGGGGCATTGTCACGTTATCCTGTATAGCCTATGGTCACATAGTGTAAGCAGTACATGTACAGTACGCCGGGACATTGTCACGGTATCCTGTATAGCCTATGGTCACATAGTGTAAGCAGTATATGTACAGTACGCCGGGACATTGTCACGTTATCCTGTATAGCCTATGGTCACATTTTGTAAGCAGTATATGTACAGTACGCCGGGACATTGTCACGTTATCCTGTTATAGCCTATGATCACATAGTGCAAGCAGTATATGTACAGTACGCCGGTACATTGCCACGTTATCCTGTATAGCCTATGGTCACATAGTGTAAGCAGTACATGTACAGCACGCCGGGGCATTGTCACGTTATCCTGTATAGCCTATGGTCACATAGTGTAAGCAGTATATGTACAGTACGCCGGGACATTGTCACGTATCCTGTATAGCCTATGGTCACATAGTGTAAGCAGTATATGTACAGTACGCCGGGGCATTGTCACGTTATCCTGTATAGCCTATGGTCACATAGTGTAAGCAGTATATGTACAGTACGCCGGGGCATTGTCACGTTATCCTGTATAGCCTATGGTCACATAGTGTAAGCAGTACATGTATAGTACACCGGGGCATTGTCACGTTATCCTGTGTAGCTTATGGTCACATGGTGCAAGTATTACATGTATGGTACGCCGGGGCATTGTCACGTTATTCTGTGTAGCTTATGGTCACATGGTGCAAGCATTACATGTACAGTACGCCGGGGCATTGTCACGTTATCCTGTATAGCCTATGGTCACATAGTGTAAGCAGTACATGTATAGTACGCCGGGACATTGTCACGTTATCCTGTATAGCCTATGGTCACATAGTGCAAGCATGACATGTATAGTACGCCGGGACATTGTCACGTTATCCTGTATAGCCTATGGTCACATAGTGTAAGCATTACATGTATAGTACGCCGGGACATTGTCACGTTATCCTGTATAGCCTATGTTCACATTGTGTAAGCATTGCATGTATAGTACGCCGGGGCATTGTCACGTTATCCTGTATAGCCTATGGTCACATAGTGTAAGCATTACATGTATAGTAGGCCGGGACATTGTCACGTTATCCTGTATAGCCTATGGTCACATAGTGTAAGCAGTACATGTACAGTACGCCGGGACATTGTCACGTTATCCTGTGTAGCCTATGGTCATATAGTGTAAGCAGTATATGTACAGTACGCCGGGGCATTGTCACGTTAACCTGTATAGCCTATGGTCACATAGTGTAAGCAGTACATGTACAGTACGCCGGGGCATTGTCACGTTATCCTGTATAGCCTATGGTCACATAGTGTAAGCAGTATATGTACAGTACGCCGGGGAATTGTCACGTTATCCTGTATAGCTTATGGTCACATAGTGTAAGCAGTACATGTACAGTACGCCGGGGCATTGTCACGTTATCCTGTATAGCCTATGGTCACATAGTGTAAGCAGTACATGTACAGTACGCCGGGACATTGTCACGTTATCCTGTATAGCCTATGGTCACATAGTGTAAGCAGTACATGTACAGTACGCCGGGGCATTGTCACGTTACCCTGTATAGCCTATGGTCACATAGTGTAAGCAGTACATGTACAGTACGCCGGGGCATTGTCACGTTATCCTGTATAGCCTATGGTCACATAGTGTAAGCAGTACATGTACAGTACGCCGGGGCATTGTCACGTTATCCTGTATAGCCTATGTTCACATAGTGTAAGCAGTACATGTACAGTACGCCGGGGCATTGTCACGTTATCCTGTATAGCCTATGGTCACATAGTGTAAGCAGTATATGTACAGTACGCCGGGGCATTGACACGTTATCCTGTATAGCGTATGGTCACATAGTGTAAGCAGTACATGTACAGTACGCCGGGCCATTGTCACGTTATCCTGTATAGCCTATGGTCACATAGTGTAAGCAGTATATGTACAGTACGCCGGGGCATTGTCACGTTATCCTGTATAACCTATGGTCACATAGTTTACGCAGTATATGTACAGTACGCCGGGGCATTGTCACGTTATCCTGTATAGCCTATGGTCACATAGTGTAAGCAGTACCTGTACAGTACGCCTGGGCATTGTCACTTTATCCTGTATAGCCTATGGTCACATAGTGCAAGAATTACGTGTGTAGTACGCCGGGGCATTGTCACGTTATCCTGTATAGCCTATGGTCACATAGTGTAAGCATTACATGTATAGGATGCCGGGGCATTGACACGTTATCCTGTATAGCCTATGGTCACATAGTGTAAGCAGTACATGTAGAGTACGCCGGGGCATTGTCACGTTATCCTGTGTAGCCTATGGTCACATAGTGTAAGGAATACATGTATAGTACGCTGGGGCATTGTCACGTTATCCTGTATAGCCTATGGTCACATAGTGTAAGCAGTATATGTATAGTACACCGGGGCATTGCCACGTTATCCTGTGTAGCCTATGGTCACATGGTGTAAGCAGTACATGTATAGTATGCCGTGGCATTGCCACGATATCCTGTGTAGCCTATGGTCACACGGTGCAAGCAGTATATGTATAGTATGCCGGGGCATTGTCACGTTATCCTCTGTAGCCTATGGTCACATGGTGCAAGCATTACATGTATAGTACGCCGGGGCATTGCCACGTTATCCTGTGTAGCCTATGGTCACATTGTGCAAGCAGTATATGTATAGTACGCCGGGGCTTTGCCACGTTATCCTGTGTAGCCTATGGTCACATGGTGTAAGCAGTATATGTATAGTATGCCGGGGCATTGTCACGTTATCCTGTGTAGCCTATGGTCACACGGTGCAAGCAGTATATGTATAGTATGCCGGGGCATTGTCACGTTATCCTCTGTAGCCTATGGTCACATGGTGTAAGCAGTACATGTATAGTACGCCGGGGCATTGCCACGTTATCCTGTGTAGCCTATGGTCACATTGTGCAAGCAGTATATGTATAGTACGCCGGGGCTTTGCCACGTTATCCTGTGTAGCCTATGGTCACATGGTGTAAGCAGTACATGTATAGTACGCCGGGGCATTGCCACGTTATCCTGTGTAGCCTATGGTCACATTGTGCAAGCAGTATATGTATAGTACGCCGGGGCATTGCCACGTTATCCTGTGTAGCCTATGGTCACATGGTGTAAGCAGTACATGTATAGTACGCCGGGGCATTGCCACGTTATCCTGTGTAGCCTATGGTCACATGGTGTAAGCAGTACATGTATAGTACGCCGGGGCATTGTCACGTTATCCTGTGTAGCCTATGGTCACATAGTGTAAGGAATACATGTATAGTACGCCGGGGCATTGTCACGTTATCCTGTGTAGCCTATGGTCACATGGTGTAAGCAGTACATGTACAGTACGCCGGGGCAATGTCACGTTCCTCGATACGGTAAGGTCGCATATTGTAGGCAGCAAAGTACGTCGATGCATATATAAACCTTATCTTTCTATACTCTATGGTTATATAGATTAGGCATCATGATACGCAGGTGCATTGCCACGTAGTTCAAATCGGATAGGTTTCGTCATCAATTTCATCATGTCAACTACTGATTTTGAACTGTGTTGCATCTAACTATTTGTGTCCGACATTCGTATCCACCATTGACGGTGTGAGAAAATTAAATGGATCCATGTGATAAATGGATCATGGTGTATGGACCCATCCTCGTGCGCCAGGGGTCGTTGCTGCTGATTACGTCAGTGCCAGCCAGCGGCAGTACCCACTGGCTGATCGCTTTGCGAAACTCTGAATTTAAGCTCAGTCTATGAAATCGCTCACTAGATCAATGGTTGGCGGCAGGTCAGGTGGTCATAATAAAACTAATTTCAACCAACCGTGGCTCATGTTACATGCAATGTTTAGGAAGTAGAAGCAATTATTCAGATACACAATACCGCTCAGCTGCTCGTGCTAATGGGCGAACGGGTCATTATATATTGGGATTCCCAGAAATCGTTCATCCGTCTTCAAACTAGGGCAGTTATTAGCGCTGTTCTCACGCGACTGGCGAAGTCAATTACTAGTTTTACTCTGCTAACTTCCGCACTTCGCGTAGGGGATCAGCCAGGGCTAGTTTTGCATGGCAAACAGCCCAGGCTTGCTAGGATGTATGGACCCTCTTAGGAAATACTGAACTACATATGTGTTCAGTCATTTAAACATTACATTCACTGATGTTTACATGAATTGTATTCGCCTGAAAGACTAACATGTGTAAACAAAATTGAGGAAACAATGTTACTGACCATAACAAATATTGAAATAGTCATTGTTGATTTGCATCAATAAGGTTTGGATACATTTTAAAATAGTTTTGTTTATATTTACAGCACGTACACCAGTGAACCACTTCTAACTCACTCAATACATTAAAAACATTTTCATATGGGGTATATATACCATGCCGTAGTAAATGGGCCCCGGTCCATTTATAATATCACATCGGCAACACACTATCCTTTGGAGAGTCGAATAATGTAAAAACTGGTGTTCCTTGATGAGTGCATCCATATGGTCATTGGGCAGGATGGCTCACTCACTCACTCACTCACTCACTCACTCACTCACTCACTCACTCACTCACTCACTCACTCACTCACTCACTCACTCACTCACTCACTCACTCACTCACTCACTCACTCACTCACTCACTCACTCACTCACTCACTCACTCACTCACTCACTCACTCACTCACTCACTCACTCACTCACTCACTCACTCACTCACTCACTCACTCACTCACTCACTCACTCACTCACTCACTCACTCACTCACTCACTCACTCACTCACTCACTCACTCACTCACTCACTCACTCACTCACTCACTCACTCACTCACTCACTCACTCACTCACTCACTCACTCACTCACTCACTCACTCACTCACTCACTCACTCACTCACTCACTCACTCACTCACTCACTCACTCACTCACTCACTCACTCACTCACTCACTCACTCACTCACTCACTCACTCACTCACTCACTCACTCACTCACTCACTCACTCACTCACTCACTCACTCACTCACTCACTCACTCACTCACTCACTCACTCACTCACTCACTCACTCACTCACTCACTCACTCACTCACTCACTCACTCACTCACTCACTCACTCACTCACTCACTCACTCACTCACTCACTCACTCACTCACTCACTCACTCACTCACTCACCCACCCACTCACTCACCCACCCACCCACCCACTCACTCACTCACTCACTCATTCGCTCACTCATGTTGGCCACTTCCCTCGAACACTGTGTCTACCATGTTTTCTCCATACGCCTCTGTCTCTCATGACCATCTTAACTCCCGAGTATCCAGCTCCACATCTTCCTTCAACGAGTCAATATTGGAAAAGTCTGTCCTAAGTTGTTATTTCCACGCGCTCCCTTACGACTTGCACGCCGTCTCTTCCATATGTCTGCACAAATGTCTAGCTCTTACTGCATATTGTCATGTAACATGCGTAGGCGTCGATAAATGGTGAACGCGAGAGGGGTTTTGAGGCTTACCAAAACCCTTCAACTGCACCTCACTTGAGGATCACAACAACTGCACCCCCTTGTCGAAGTCCAGCAAATATATAGCGGGTACTCATCCCTCCCCCTCTTCCGAGTTTATAACATGTATCTAGCTGTTTTAATATAGTGTTTTGTTCGCGATTCGTGTCCGTCTCGGCGCCGTAAACCCACTGATCAACCCTCCGGACCGCACTGACAGCATCATGCTTTTGAAGAGGAACTTATTTAGCACTGGCTGTGAGTAATGGCGCCGCGTGGCGGGCCGTACGTCAACATTTACGGAAATTACGTTACATTCTATCGCTTAGCGCCATTTCCTCCCGTTTCTGCAGTGCAAAGGAAATCTGTCTGGATTAAGCCGGAATACGACTGCACGACGCAGCGCGCAGGAAAGGAAAATATCCAAGACACTTGCAAAGACCAATGCTATACTATCGACATTGTGAGTATATAAACACACTATTCAAGTATTATTTAGGCTTATAATGCAACATTATGTAATAACGGAGCTTAGTCGCGTATGTCGCGCGCGCGTATTTTATGTGCGTGTGAAATAAACTGGTGCAAGTATTCAGATACATACCATAAAACATTTCGATAGATCAAATACAAATTTATCCTGTCGCGGATCGTGCTAGCGTGGGGCCACACGACTCTGTTTTGCTTAGAAAATCTAACACGTTGTGTTCTACGGGTCTAATAAGTTCTAGTTGTTTCCAGCGCTTGGCAACGTTCTATTAACTGACTAGTCTGTATTATTGTGGTTACAATGTTATGATCTTATGAGGTCTCATTCAACTAGTCAGCATTTTTCAGAACATTATCGCCAAACCGCCCTGTATATGCTAGCATTGAGGGTGGTCACTGTTAGGATGCTTGTCTACCTAAGTGGTTCTTTCACGTCCCAAATTGAGACGGGACCGACATTAACGTGATCTCCGAGTCACGAGGGATACACAGTCCCCAATGTTGAGAGCCAGGTTTTTACACCAAATATCATGCTTGCCCGGTCCGGGTTTTGAACTCAGAGCGCTGGCATGCCAGGCGGATGTGCTGACTACTACACGAGCCGCTCCCTAATAAGATGAGAAGTCACGCAAGTAAATGGCATTTTTTAAATGTCATGACGCAGGTGCGGCGCACAGTGGAATCTTCCAGACGTTGCCGGCCATCTTGTTGGCTTTGTTAGCAGCGAGAAACTACAGACATCTCGGATGAGGCTTAGCACGTTATACGTCATTATTACATCGAACTCACAGCTTCATTTCTCGAGTTTATATAGGCTCTGTGTAGCATACATCATCGTCGCGCGCCAGGGGTCGCTGCTGCTGAGCGCGCCAGTGCCAGCCAGCAGTACCCCCTGGTTGATCGCTTTGCGAAACTCTGAATTTAAGCTCAGCCTATGAAATCGCTCACAAGATCAGTGGTTGGCGGCAGGTCAGGTGGTCATAATAAAACTAATTTCAACCAACCGTGGTTCGTGTTACATGCAATGTTTAGGAAGTAGAAGCAATTATTCTAATACACAATAACGCTCAGCTGCTCGTGCTAATGGGCGAACGGGTAATTATATATTGGGATTCCCAGAAGTCGTTTATCCGTCTTCAAATTGGGACGGGTATTTGCACTGTTCTCACGGGTGATGCAGTCGTGACTGGCGAAGTCAATTACTAATTTGACTCAGCTAACTTCCGCACTTCGCGTAGGAGATCTGCCAGGGCCAGTTTTGCTTGGCAAACAGCCCTGGCTTGCGAGGATGGCATACATACGTACGTACGTACGCACGTACGCACGCACGCACACACGCACGCACGCACGAACACACATATACATACATACATGCATGCATGTATACATACATACATGGCTGTAGGTGGCATTAATAGAACATGTCCGATCCATCTCTACCTACGCATCTGGATTTCTTGGGTGATGGATTTGGCAGCAGTCCTCCTGTGTAGCTCGGCGTTCGTGATGATTTTCGGCCAAAATATGTTGAGAATTCTTCGCGAGGGCAACTGTTTTGGAAGACTTCTAGCTTGTGGCTGATGATCTTGGTCATCTTCCTGGATTCAGCTCCATACAGAAGGTGCTCAAGACGTTGTTCTTGAACAGTCTGATCTAGGTGTTCGTGCTGATGCGCCTTGATCTCCACGTACTTCTGAGCGCTTGAGTGGCCTTTGAAATTTTTTTTGGTGTCGCCACTGGTTGTCATTTTGGAGCCCAGGTACATGATATCTTCTTCTTCACCGTTAATCACGATGACTTCTTCCGTTCTGCTGTTCATCCTTAAGTGCTTTGTGTTCTTGGTGTTGAACTTGAGTCCAATCTGTCTTGCTGTTCTTGCCATGCTATCTGTCTTGGCTTGCATATCCTTGTGTCGATGTGAGAGCAGAGTTATATCGTCGGCAAAATCCAGGTCTTCCAAATGGCTTGTAAAGGTCCACCGTATACCTCTTCTTCCGTCACTGCTCGCACTTTTCATAATCCAGTCTATTCCAAGGATGAAGAGAAAAGGGGAGAGTATACATCCCTGTTTCACCCTGATGCTGACTTTTAAAGGTATCGGTCAATTCGTTGTTGCAGATCACTTGTGATGACCAGTCGCTGTACAGCATCTTCACTATGTTCACTAGTTTCCGAGGGACTCCAAAGTGGCGCAATATCCTCCACAGAGATTCACAATGGATGCTGTCGAATGCCTTCTCTAGGTCTAAAAAATTGGCGTATAACGGTGTGTTCCACTCTTTACTTTGCTCTAAAATCTGTCTCAGCGTGAAGATGTGGTCAGTGCAAGACCGTCCCGATCGAAAGCCCGCCTGTTCTTGTCGGATGTGTTCGTCAAGTGTTTCTGTTGTCTCTTATAAATGCTCTTGCTGAAGACCTTGCTGGGTGATGCCCCTCCAGTTGTTGCAGTTTGAAAGGTCTCCTTTATTGGGCAGTTTGACTATCAGTCCTGTCTTCCATGCTTCTGGTGTCGTTTCATTTTCTCAGCACGCACGCACGCACGCACGCACGCACACACACACACACACATGTAGTCTTTGCGCATTATTTGCTGCGATCTGCCAGCGAGTAAGGAGTGGATACTGCTTTACACATGGACTTACCTTTTTTAATCAGTTGGACTTCGCCCAAGTGTTTTTGGTGTGTGAACCAGGAAATCCACATATAATTGCGTACTGGTGCGTCGGCTTTTGCACTAAGTACGCCCTACCAAATTGGACTGGAATTCCATATTTTCCATCATGATTTTCCAAAAGCTCTCCCTGTGTACATTGTCGAATGCTTTTGTCAAAATATACAAAATTGACATGTATTTTTCTCTGCCATTCGTTCCATTGTTCTAGAATGTTCCGCAAAATGAAGATATGTTCGGTTGTTCCGCTCCCTTTTCTGAAGCCTGCTTTTCTACTGTTGTATTCATTCGTGCCATGTTGATCTTAGAACAAATTTTGCTTTGTATGGAGAGTAGAGTAATCCCCCTCCAAATGCTGCAGTCTTCTAAGTTTCTCTTCTTTGATAACTGGATTCTCTGCTGGGTGTTGAGGGTCTGGTCTGGGCTCTATCCATCTGGTCTATGCTCTATCCATCTGGTCTGTGCTCTATCCATCTGGTCTATGCTCTATCCATCTGGTCTGTGCTCTATCCATCTGGTCTTTGCTCTATCCATCTGGTCTGTGCTCTATCCATCTGGTCTATGCTCTATCCATCTGGTCTGTGCTCTATCCATCTGCGTTCTTGTTCCTCTTCATTGGTCAGCAGCCGTCCGTCTTTGTCCATGACTGGGGGTTGACCTTGTAGTTGGCATTTCTACAAATCTCTTTAGTTATTTTGTATACAGTGCTCATCTCATGCCTGGAATTGGCAGTTTAAGATTTGTATGCAAGTTCCTCTAAATGCTTTCTTTTGTTACTTCTAGCTGACTTCTTAATTTAAATTCCGTGAATGCCGTGTTTATAATTTGAACAGTTTGCGGATGCACTTTTTTCAAATTGCGAACTCTGTTTCGGGTTTAGTAAAGGCTATTTGGTGATCAGTGCACCGTTTGTGTTACATATTATAGTATTAAGAATAAAAGAAAATAAACAAATGTCGATAAGTGGAGAATGGGAAATAGGCCTGTAACAATTTCAATAACAACAAGAACCTTATGACTTATCCCGATTTTATCAAATACAAAATGTCACAAGAAACTGGTCATAGTTCCTATACACCTGACTGTACGTTGAAAGTAACAAAACAATTACTACCAATTCATAACGAATTTTTATGTCAACATTATAATTTCATTAAATGCTATTTCATAATGCTAATAACGTATCTAAACGTGTGGGATATTGAGCTATTTTGACACAAATTTGTCCACCACCGATTTACAAAACGATAACGAAAATCAAAAGTAATGGACACTGTTGTTGTTACGTAAATATGTTGTGCTAGCGTAATAGTGGCGAGCAGCGGTTGCTACCGTACGCAGAAGTAAACGGAATGTATTTACGGCTTTGCGCGGCACGCGTCTGGCTAACCACAAAAGTGCATTTTCCAAGTTGAAAGGCAGCACGCATATGGTATTAGGATTCGGGAACATTGTTTGTCATCGTGTCGGATATTCACTTCGTTGGCGTAAATGGGTCCACCATAAATGTTTAACTGAGCAAATTAATGAACGAAACACACAGGGAAGAATATTGTTATCGTTGTGTTGTGTCCAGACGGTTTTGTAATGCTCTCTTGTGTTTCCCCCCACCATGTTCCCTGCTATATGTGGGTCAGGTACAATATTGCTGAACCATTAGATCTTCTTTTCTTTCTCGCCATCATTTCCCATCGGCAGTCCGTCGCCCCATCTTCAATTGTCTTTCTGTCACCTCATGTCCTTCCTCACACATTCCTCCTACATCAGCTGTCTTCTTTCCTGCATCCTTGGTGTTTTGCAGTCTTTGCTCTCTTTGCTCGTTAGTCTCCATCCGTCGTTACCATGGGGCGTACCCATATCATCCGTCGTTACCATGGGGCGTACCCATATCATCCGTCGTTACCATGGGGCGTAACCATCTCATCCGTCGTTACCATGGGGCGTACCCATCTCATCCGTCGTTACCATGGGGCGTACCCATCTCATCCGTCGTTACCACGGGGCGTACCCATCTCATCCGTCGTTACCATGGGGCGTAACCATCTCATCCGTCGTTACCATGGGGCGTACCCATCTCATCCGTCGTTACCATGGGGCACACCCATCTCATCCGTCGTTACCATGGGGCGTACCCATCTCATCCGTCGTTACCACGGGGCGTACCCACCTCATCCGTCGTTACCATGGGACGTACCCATCTCATCCGTCGTTACCATGGGGCGTACCCATCTCATCCGTCGTTACCACGGGGCGTACCCATCTCATCCGTCGTTACCATGGGGCGTACCCATCTCATCCGTCGTTACCATGGGGCGTACCCATCTCATCCGTCGTTACCATGGGGCACACCCATCTCATCCGGCTTCTCGCCAATATTCCCATTACATTGTACTGCTTCCCAATCTCCCTTCTCAGATCATTCGTTCTTCTTCTGTTCTCTCTCTTTTTTCTTGTGATTCATCGGATGGGTTTATAATTACAAAACAATTAAACACCTTAATCTTAACTAATCGATTTTGTTTGTGTGCGTTCCACTAACATTATTGTGAGCTGTTCACTTTTGTTCCTTAAGATACAGCTGTTTTCTTATCAGTTATCTTATATATTGAAAACTCAACATCAGGACGCGCCACCAGGACACTTCCGCCGGTGTGTCAGGGAAATAATGTCCTCGACTAATTTTTGAAGTTTAACAACGGACTTTGTTTAATGATGTATTTTCCTGATGACGTCATTGTCTTGGTGAAATCGTCCCGGGTCTCTGTGTCGGAGAGAGCTTCATTCCACCTTCAAATGGTTGTCTGATGTGCAAAAAGGGTTATGTTTACGGCTAGGTTTCGGGTCAGGGTTAGGGTTACCTTGAAGGATAGTGTTCGGGCTAGGGTTAGGGTTAGGGTTAGATTGAAGGAATTTTTGACAAGATTGACCTCAGATGTTTACATGCGTTTATACGTAGAGGGGGGCAAATAGCCATTACCATCTACGTCAGGGGAAGCAAAAGCTATCATGCATAATGAAATAGGCCTGACTTTGTAAACTGTCAATGACTCACATGTCTGAAGATCTTTACGTGCCTATAACTCGCAACACACCTATATCGCTGTGGTGAACGTTTTAATGAGTGCCACATCACACATTCAGCTCCCTCTCCCACGAAGTTTCAGCGAACGCTCAGAATAAATTTTTCCTAAAATAATTTTCCTGGTACCGTTGTCAGAAGTCGGAATATCGTTTGTTTACGTAACGTCGATCGATTGGTTTCCTGGCACAACCGCGGGTGGCCGTTCTTGCAGGAAGCCCTTGTGTGTAAAAGCGTGATAATTGTCGACGGTAGTGGCAATGTGCCAGACTTTAGTTCGCAGGAAAACATGGCCTCTCTCGCGCGTGTGTACTGCAGTTTGTTTATATTCGGCTAGGATGGCGTAGAAGCTGCGGTTGTATTGAATGTCACGGAAACCACACGATGCAACTGTTTACAATCGGTATACTATCACCAAACGTTATAGCGCCTTCATCTTCCTACAGATTGTCAGACTTCGACTGTTTGGAGACTCTGACAAGCCTTTATTGCGGCGCGTGGGCCCAATAGGTGATATAACACCATGTTTGCCGTTAAGGGCTTACACCCAAAACGGAACTTTCTAAAGGGATTAATAAAATACTCTAATTCCTCCTATCTACCTTTTCAGGGCAAAAGACCGCTACGTGTTTGACATATGTTGAGAGTTTATCTGTTGAACTATTGAATGACAGGTATGTAATAAAAAGGTAAGTTCTTATATAGCGGAGAATCCAGTCCTTTGGATTGCTCAAAGGGCTTTATACTTTACTCCCTCGTAAACCTATTCAATCGAACACCATCTCGACTTTTCTGGTAGGCATTCAGCCATGCTGCAACTATTGCGCGAAGACTATTCGTACACAAATATCCACAACTATCTTAATATATACTCATTCACACAGCTGTGTGAACTGGAGCAACGTGGTGTGAACGAACTTGCCCAATGGTAGAAACCACAGCAAAGGATTCGAACCCGGGTTCTCGCGATTGACTGCAATCAACAATTATTTCAAATATTTTCAGTCGTGGCAAGGCCGTACGTGAATATGACATAATAATTCAACAGCGGGATATCGATAATCTGAATACAATATAGAATTGTTGCTTCAAAGGATAATTAACTGTTATATCTTGTTAAGAGACAATCCACTCGCATGCACATATAAATGAAAAGGGCGCAACTCATACCGTTGTATAAAATGGTTTTCTCATCTGGAATATTGCATGCCTGCTTGCAGCCACGCCGCAAGAAGTACTTAGGCAAATTTGAAGGACATTAACTGATGTGAATCAACCTCTTCGTTACAATACAGATCATAAACTACATTTTGGTGACATTATTTCGGTTGCGTGCGTGCGTGCTATCACGTGCACACGTGCGTGTATGTGTGTGGGTTTGTTCACGGTTTCCACAGAGAAAGTTTGCATCTCGGGCGCCAAATATTTAGGGATTAACCTAAGACTATTCAGTTGAAAGGCCGTTAGTTAAGGTTTCTTGCCGGTTTTAGGGTTCGTACCGTACGAAAACAATGGGAGGAATAGTTGACGACCAATGAAATGCTGAAGATTTAGATAGGATCTTGATACACTTCCAGTTACTGCGACAAGTGTTAACGATATGCAAATGAATAATGCATGTAGAAAATCTACATACATATATGAAACATGAAATAATAATTATCAAACAAATCTTCTCAAACAACGCTTAGTGCTGTAGGAAAAAGTTGGCGTTTGTATCGCGTATCCTCCCACTGCAACTGAAGGAACCCAATTTAGCCTGACTCGACGCTGTTACTCCTTTGGATTTGCCAACGCTAGGCTAGTCTGTCTCATGATCTCGCACATTACCCTCCGGGTACGGGTAAACTTTCCTAAAGGCAATGTCTATTTGAGGAAACGACATTCCAACGAAATGCACATTTGGTGCAGTTAACACAATATCTCTGTCGAAAAGAAATTATAAAAGAGGACAGAATATAAAAAAAGGAAGAAGGAAGGAGTAAAGATGAGCGGGAAAACAGTTGGAGGATGGTTGGAGGGATGGACGGACGACGGATTTATTATTTTGAACACAAATTGATTATTTGTTTTTACATACTTAAAAATACAAAAAAATACTTGTTATAGGTGTCCATATCCGTAAAGAAAAAAAAAAGTTGTTTAAATGATCAGCACTATTTGGAGGAGAGATATCACTGTGTCATTTCATTTCAAATTGTCATAATAACATATCCTAAATTATTCGTTGTGTCGGTCAAGCCTCACTGTGTATACGGAACCATTCCCGGTTCACATTGTTGCATGGGAAAAATATTCAAGTGTACCTTTATCTTTCAAATAACATGACACCTTATTTAGCTAGACCGAAGCGGCGATCATCAGCGGCAGCAGGGAAGAATTCAGGAGAGCTAATTGCGAGGCGCAGAAGGCGGTCAAGAAGGCCAAACTCATACACAAACGCAAACTTGAGGACCAGTTCGCTTCCAACAACACCAGATCTGTCTGGAATGGCATGCGGCAGATTACGCAGTACAAGGAACACGCAGCGGCCATCAACAGCAGTGACCCCTGTTTCCCCGATCAGCTGAACGACTTTTACAGCAGATTTGACAAGCTTAACTATTCACCAGAGCAGCGCCCATTTCCAGCAGGTACCTCTCTGTCTCCGCCCTTTATAGTCCAGGAAGCTGAGATGAGGAAACTGTTCAGGAGACAGAGCACGCGGAAGGCTTCGGGTCCAGACAACATCTCCACATCTACCCTGAAGAACTGCGCCGACCAACTCTCTGCGGTGTTTACGGACATCTACAACTCCTCTCTCCAGCAGTGCAGAGTTCCAGTCTGCTTCAAAACTTCCACTATTATACCCATTCCCAAGAAGTCCAACATCACCGGGCTGAACGACTACCGTCCAGTGGCACTGACCTCAGTCGCCATGAAAGTGTTCGAGCGCATAGTGCTCAGGTACCTGAAGTCGGTCACCGACGGCCTCCTTGACTCGCACCAGTTTGCATATCAAGCAAACAGATCAGTAGACGATGCGATAACTTTAGGTCTGCATCACATTCTGAAGCACGTAGAGAGGCCAGGAACCTATGCCAGGATCCTGTTCATTGACTTCAGCTCAGCATTTAACACCATCATCCCATTCAAGCTGTTCGATAAACTTTCATTGTTGAATGTACATCCTGCCATGTGTCACTGGGTCCTTAACTTTCGTCTTCACAGGCCTCAACCTGTCAGTGCAACAACTCTATCTCCAGACTAAATACAGGTGCCCCACAAGGTTGTGTGCTATCCCCCTTCCTGTTTACTATCTTCACAAATGACTGTGTCTCCGTGGACCAATCGGTCCTTGTGATCAAGTTTTCCGATGACACCACTGTGGAGGGCTGCATTGAGAATGCGGATGAGACGCCATACAGGGAGGAAATTCAGAGAATGGTTGGCAGGTGTGCGGATAACAATCTCGAACTGAACGTTTCGAAGACTAAAGAAATTATCGTTGATTTTCGTAAAAAGAAGACTCCCATCCACCCTCTTTCGATAAATGGCGTGGGGGTCGAGCAGGTTGAATCTTTTAGATTCCTTGGAACAACAATTTCAAACGATCTCAGCTGGTGCACAAACACACTGTGCATTACAAAAAGCACAACAACGCCTGTTCTTCCTGAGGCAGCTCAGGAGATTCGGCATTGCTCAGGAGATTATGATACGATTCTTCCTCACAATCATTGAACGTATCCTCACTTTCTCGATTGTAGTGTGGTTTGGCCGCGCCAGTCAGGAGGAGAAACAACGGCTAGAAGTTATCGCGAAGGGCGCGTCTAGAATCACTGGGCGCGAGTTGCCACCCATTGAATATATTCACCATGCTCGCTGTGCACGAAAATCCAAGAGCATTGCACGGGATACAACCCACCCAGCCAACCGTCTCTTTGAACTTCTTCCCTCTGGCAAGCGCTATAGAAGTATCAAGACAAGGACCCCTAGACTTAAAAATAGTTTTTATCCACAGGCTCTGAGTCACTTGAACCGCAAGATGCCATGACACTGTTTTCAGTCGGTTTAGATTTTATGTCGCCATGCTAAATTATTAATAAATTATTTTGTTGAGTTATTTATTTTATTTTTTATTTTTTATTGTTTTATTTATTTATTTATTAACTTGACTACATGTATGTACATACATTTTAACTGTCCGCTTAATTTGTATATCGTCAGCGAATTTATCTATTCATTTATTTATTATTTATTTAACTACATGTATATTTTTGTAACTTTTAGGTAATGTTCAGACGGTATTAATATTATGTTATCAAGTTCACTTTATGTCAATAGATGTACGACTGTCTTAAAATATGTTGGCAGTTGGCCTTGGTTTAAATTTATACTAGTTTTAGTATAGTTTCATAATGTTTCTGATTGTATATTTTGCGTGTGCATGATGGGGGACAGGGGAGACAAGCGTGCATGTATGTTGACGCCACAACGCCAAGAATTCCTCGTACATTTTAAATGCTACTTGGTAATAAACAGTCTGAATCTGAATTTGAATGAATCTGAAACCAAAACGTCAAAACTCCTCCATTTTGAACGTCATCGTTAACAATACGCTGCGACTCTGCAATTCTGGTTGTGATATAAAATAACCATCCATGAGCATGGCAATTCCAACACAAACAAGGAGATGTTGTCCCCTTGCGTGATACAGGTATCTGCTCCGGCACGTGAACTGTATTATATGCATAAATAACAATATGTTGTTTGTTGCTGGTCGCCTTGTACAGTGACCTTAACACAATATTGTGGAGCGCAGTGGCGCAGTGTCTAGAGCATCGGATTCTTAATCGAGAAAAACCTGGATTCGAATGTTGTGATGCCGTGTCGAATCTTGGGCAAGTTCGTTCATTCTACGTTGCTCCAGTTCACTCAGCTGTATGAATGAGTACTTGGCTGTAGACAGTGGTGTATATATGTAGCGTGGCTGGATGCTTCCCAGAGACGTGGAGATGGTGTTCGATTGAATACGTCTGCCAGGGAGTAAAGTGCACAGTTCTGAATATTGCATACTGCGCAATGTAAGAACTTTTAAATTTACTAAATTCACTAATATTTATGACCTTGGATTACAATGTCAGCCGCCATGCCCAGATTCTGCTTGGGCACTGACGAGCAGGCTTTGACCCCGGAGGCAGAGGTTGAATTACGATATACGTCGTGTTATCGCGAAGCATATCCCATTCGGACCCAGAAATTCCCAGAAATCGAACGAACCAGGAATTTTCTTCATGTTTTTACACGACGATTAGTTTTGTTGCAGACTACTGCC
>OZ023213.1:7930650-8008112 GCA_963995525.1 Escarpia spicata
ATCTATATCTCTCTCTATCTCTCTATCTATCTATCTATCTATCTATCTATCTATCTATCTATATATCTGTATATATATATATATATATGGTCTATCTATCTATCTGTCTATCTATATATCTATCTATCTATCTATCTATCTATCTATATATCTATATATCTATCTATCTATCTATCTATCTTTCTATCTATGTATCTGTCTATCTCTCTATTTCTCTATCTATCTATCTCTCTATCTCTCTATATGTCTGTCTATTTATATATCGATATATCTATATATCTATCTATTCCTAAATATACATATATATATATATATATATAATTATATATATATATATCTCACTCTCTGTCTATATATCTCTGTCTAGCTATATATCTATAAGTATATATATGTATATATATATATATATATACATATATATGTGTATATCACACACACGCTCGCACTCACACGCATGCACGCCGGCGCAGTGCATACGTATGTACATACATACATACGTACATGCATTCATACATACATACATTTACGCATACATGGATGCATACGTGAATACATGCATACATGCGTACGTGCGTACATGCGTACATGCGTACATGCCTACATGCGTACATGCGTACATGCGTACATGCATACATGCATACATACATACATGCATACATGCATACATACATGTACACACATGCACACACGCACACACGCACACACGCACACACGCACACACGCACACACGCACACACGCACACACGCACACACGCACACACGCACACACGCACACACGCACACACGCACACACGCACACACGCACACACGCACACACACACACACACACACACATACATATACGGAAGCCACTTATGAGTGTTCATGGGATACAGAGCTAACCACCACCGCTGTTACGGACTACAGTTACTTGAATATAGACCCTTGATGAAAGTTTGAACCGTCGTCGTATTAAACCCGGCATACAAGTCACGACGCGACTGAGTTTGAGTGTCTTAGACGCGTCTGCAACGATGTGTCGTCACGTCCAACTGACACTCTGCTCGACGACGGTGTATGTATGTATGACCCATTGCGA
The DNA here is from genome assembly GCA_963995525.1 of Escarpia spicata. Classification (NCBI taxonomy): domain Eukaryota; kingdom Metazoa; phylum Annelida; class Polychaeta; order Sabellida; family Siboglinidae; genus Escarpia; species Escarpia spicata. Next base: position 7,931,729 of record OZ023213.1, read on the forward strand.
CGCGACGCTTTTCTTGAGGGAAGTCTTTGTCCAGTTGTTATCACGTCATAGAATATCAAACATGTCTGATATTAAAAACAAGTAGTCGCAGACAAACTGCCGTCAGCGAGTTGCGTAATGTCGCGTATGCCGGTACGACCGTCTCTGCGACGCGTCGGCGACGCAGTTTGTTTGCATTCCGAAGTATTTGAGGCACTTGTTCATCGTGCCTTAGCAACCACAGTTTATTCCAGCATGAACTATGACGTTCGTTTATCTGCCGACGACGCCGGATAATCAGATAGGAGCAGCTTGACGCCATAGCTCGCCATTGATGAACAGACAAGTGAGCCAACCCCGCCACAGGATTCCGCCAGGCAGTGGCGGCAGTTCCAGCCGCTACCAACAGGAGTGCGTGCATCAACCTGCCGCAGTTGTCAGTAGCGTCGGCGAGTCGCGTCGTGACGTGTATGAGCCCGGAGGAGTCACGACGCGACACATTTTCGCAACCAAATCGTTGCAAACAAAAACAACCGCTAAAACTCAGTCGTATGACGTGTAATGCCGGGTTTTAAGGCCGACGCAGTAGCAGTCATTGCATGTAATTCGTGAATGCGGCTCGGAAAACAACAACATACTGTGGGTATCACATGTAGCTATACTGCCGTCTTCCCCGACACTGACAACCACTCACAAGAAGTTCCAAGAAGATCATGCAACCAACCTATCGGGCAAAAGAACACGCGGACGTTAAAATAAAAGTGGCTGGATAACTTCAAAGAATGGTCCAATATATCCCGACCCTGAACCGCGCGTACCGCAGAAGACACACAAGTCTGACGCAGACTGGCAGTGGACATAGTGACCCTACGACAGTCTCGATCTTGTGATGAAGTGACGTCATTCTGTAAAGAGGGGACATCGGTTTACTATTGCAAACACATTTAGAGATACTTGTTTTAAAGACATACGCGTGTCATCTAGTAAGAACAAGTTCGCACTTTCTATATCAAAATATCTTATATTACACGAACATGGGTCAACACGTCTGGATTTCCAGTGGCCAATTTGACTTGACACAATACACAATGTGTTGGCAATTGAAGATGCATACCAACGTATTACTAATAACATAATTGTTCTTCTCGCTTGCGCGCAAAGATTTTACCCAGGCACCTTTGGCACGGAACCGCACATTCGCCGACCATGTAATATGAAGACCAAATGTCAGCTATAAAGAGAGTGAATGGTCCATTCGTACATGAGTAAACTGTTACGTTAACAACGGCTGATTCGCCTATACTTTCTTGACCTATATTAATATATTTAAAATGTTGTTGCAGGAAAAGAACGTTTGAGAACCGTCAACTTTGCAGTACTCTCTGCAAATTAAGAATATTACTTGCTAAGATGTTTGTAGGTACGTAAACATGCATGCGTACACGTATGCATTCGTGCGTGTATGAATGAATGGAATTCACAAACGTATGACTGTATGAATATTTGTATGAACATGGGTATGCACGTATGGCTATACCAGTGCATGTATGTATGTATGTATGTATGCATGTATGTATGTATGTATGCATATATGTATGTATGTATGTATGCATGTATGTATGTATGTATGCATATATGTATGTATGAATGAATTCAGGAATTATGAACGTATGTATATGTATATAAACTAGACATAATAACGACCCTATATTGAAGTCCATGCGGCCATGCCTCCTTTGTTTCGCAATAACAGCGGAAACATATTAGTTAAACCCCGGAGAAACACCATAAGCCTTTCGCGCTTTCACACAATCTCGATTCTCCTTTCACCGGGCCTGGATATGCCAAAGCTTCTTTACACCGAACAAATAATCAAATGTGTGCACAGACGAGTAATGGGCACCGTGTTGGAATAGAATCGCAGAAAGATAAGTGGAGTTCGTCTCAATTTCCACCACAACGTTCACGCGGTCTATGCCATGTGGTCAGAGCTCAACAGCGACAAAGCTTATCATTGAGAGCACACACGTACAGCATTTGCATCGGGATCCACCACGTACGTGACGGCGATTTGCTCAGGACTGCGGATTTTGGTTGTGTTCAATGTCCCCATTATTAGATAGTGCGGCAATATCGACATAATACTTTGGTCCAATTAGCAGGCTTATTCGTGTTGGGAAATGGCGCATTGCCTTAGCACTATCAGGATATCAACACACATCAATCAAGTTAAGATCATGTAGATTAGAAAATACTTGCACAGTAAACATAAAATTGCTATAATTATATAGCTTGATTTGTTAAAACATACATTGTGCATGTCAATCCGAATAGCAATTTGCCTGTTTGATGCTATGTTATTATGGCTGTCTGCCTGTCTGTCTGTATGTCTGTCTGTCTGTCTGTATGTATGTCTTTATGTATGTATGTCTGTCTGTCTGCCTGCATGAGTGGCTGTCTGTCTGTCTGTCTGCCTGCCTGCCTGCCTGCCTGCCTGCCTGCCTGCCTGCCTGCCTGCCTGCCTGCCTGCCTGCCTGCCTGCCTGCCTGCCTGCCTGCCTGCCTGCCTGCCTGCCTGCCTGCCTGCCTGCCTGCCTGCCTGCCTGCCTGCCTGTCTGTCTCTATGCCTGCCTGCCTGCCTGCCTGCCTGCCTGCCTGCCTGCCTGCCTGCCTGCCTGCCTGCCTGCCTGCCTGCCTGCCTGCCTGCCTGCCTGCCTGCCTGCCTGCCTGCCTGCCTTCCTGCCTGCCTGCCTGCCTGCCTGGCTGTCTGTCTCTATGCCTCTCTGTCTATATGTCTGTCTGTCTGTCTGTCTGTCTGTCTGTCTGTCTGTCTGTCTGTCTGTCTGTCTGCCTGTCTGCGTGTCTGCGTGTCTGCGTGTCTGCGTGTCTGCGTGTCTGCGTGTCTGCGTGTCTGCGTGTCTGCGTGTCTGCGTTTCTGCCTGTCTGTCTGTCTGTCTGTCTGTTTAAGGGACTTGCATATGATTGTTATGCGGCTGTCGACATAATACAGTTGTTGACTGTTTTCTTTGCGCGATGACAATCGTTTGTCATCGCGTACGTGCACGTGAGCGCTGTTTTATTTCCAGGCATTGATTTTACCTCGAAACGAGGATCGCGTCCCCTATGGGTCGTGCATAGGTTCCTTTCGCTGACGTCAGCCCATTCATTCTTTTTAACGCGGGGAAGCCTGGCGCCCGAGGTTTTGGCACGATTTTGACCGGAATACGTCCTTAACCTGGTGAAATCTTATCCGGGGGCTGAATTCCTGCTGCGGGCATTGTTCTTCTTCCCTGTCGTGGGGGCAATATACATCTTCCTCTGCTTGTTCCGCCGTTTTGGGATCGGTCTCTGATAGATAGGCACCTCACCTTAGTCCTATTCGCCATGGTTTTACTCTGAGGTTCTTTGGAACCCACAAACGTTTCCACCAAGTCAACGTAACGATCCAAGAAAACGTATCGATACAACACGTAGAAACGGTCGCGATCCACGAAAACGGTCGCGATCCACGAAAAAGGTCGCGGTCAAATAAAAGGTCACGATCCCAGAAAATGGTATAGGTATGCATGGTGGTTGTCTGAAGGCAACACGCTGGGAATTCAACGACGAGGGAACAATTCCACCGAATACAATGACGCACGCTCACTCCTGGAAGCTCCGTATGGCAGTGGGCCGAGTCCTTGTGTCTAATCAAGACCAGTTTTTGATTACGACGGAATACTCAATTGATCACCGTTGCAATAATATTGTGCATAAGCACTGCTTCACACTCGTAAGTCTTCCATTCACTTTCGAGGCCATAACGCTATTTGTGGTCTTGCAAAAATTGCTTGTTTTTTTTTAAATTGTCACTGCCTAATGTTTATGATTAGAGTAAAGTGTATTACATAACTTGTTATGTTTAATAAGTTAACATACACATAAAATGCTACCAGACCTAATATGTATATGTTTCTACCTGACTGGTTAAATTGTGTACGTTATGGGTAATAAACATTGAAACCCCCACAAATGAATCGGTATTTATGGTGTCATTTGTCATATAACTTACATTTACGTGGGCACTATGCATATATAATAACATTTGGTAACCTCCAAATGTTTGTTGTAACAATTTGATTAGAGCGTTGAAAGCGTTCGGACTTGTGTTTTGGAACTATGATATGTCTCTCAAATAAACAGTTGCTATGTCAACACATCGAAAACAGCACTGGAGGAATTGATTCACCGATCGGGATACCGTCCATCTTGAAATTTATATAATGTTGAGACATCGGTGATACGGTATGTGCTGCCATTGTTACGGGGCGGGCCATTGCGTGCTATCAAAGAAAACTTGTTTCTGTGGTAATCAGAACAACAAACACACCACAACGAACGTAGAAGTGCTTTCAGAAACAAGCTTCGCACGCACTTTATGAAAGGACCCTTTTATGCACTGGCGGATTAAGCGCATTAATAATGTGTAGCCGGAAATCGCGAATGTCCCAACGAAAGTGAAACAAGTGATAATTCATCATACGCAACGTAAATAAGAAATTATTTATTATAGTTCTCTCTCTCTCTCTCTCTCTCTCTCTCTCTCTCTCTCTCTCTCTCTCTCTCTCTCTCTCTCTCTCTCTCTCTCTCTCTCTCTCTCTCTCTCTCTCTCTCTCTCTCTCTCTCTCTCTCTCTCTCTCTCTCTCTCTCTCTCTCTCTCTCTCTCTCTCTCTCTCTCTCTCTCTCTCTCTCTCTCTCTCTCTCTCTCTCTCTCTCTCTCTCTCTCTCTCTCTCTCTCTCTCTCTCTCTCTCTCTCTCTCTCTCTCTCTCTCTCTCTCTCTCTCTCTCTCTCTCTCTCTATCTCTCTCTCTATCTCTCTCTATCTCTATCTCTCTCTACATTATCAGTACTCAACTGATTGCGATTACAACGTATGACAGTCGTCTCTAGGGGCGGCGAATTTCACATATGTAGAAACACGACGGTTTTTGTATCACACTTTTGGCCGAAATTAATGTCGTGATGTTGTAGGTGACAGCTAATCGCCGCGGTGAAGTTCAATCTGCACAATGCTATTTGTGCAACGCCTTTTATTTAGTATAGTTTAGTTCTTACAGCACCAAGCTGTAAATCTCGGAGACGGTGGTTCGGTTCAACCGTAATTTGGCGATGTAGTTCATGCCAACTTCCCTGGTCTTTGGGAAGAGACACTAAAAAGCCGTTTGTTCCTTTCTACCTGGTATTTGTGCAGGGAAATTGAAACAACCTGTCGTAGCCTCACTATCTGTATACGACGAGAGCGCTAACAATAAACCACTCCAATGTTTAACCTAGACATGTATGTATGGAGATACCTGCTTAACATGCTATTTCAAGTGTTTATGTTTTACCCCAAAACAATTCACAGTCGATCGTGTTGCTGTATTCCCTTACTTTAAACAAATAATTCGACGACTAAAACAACTAATTGATTTGGTGTCATTCGTTTTCATGGGAGTTTAACTGCTGCTAAGAATATCTATCTATCTATCTATCTATCTATCTATCTATCTATCTATCTATCTATCTATCTATCTATCTATCTATCTATCTATCTATCTATCTATCTATCTATCTATCTATCTATCTAAATATATATATATATATATATATATATATATATATCTATATATTTATCAATCTATCTATCTATCTACCTGTATATATATATATATATATATATAATATATATATATATTTTTAAAGCGTCTTTAGAAAAATAGATTACCTTCAGGGGAACATACAATTAACAACTTTTTAAAGCTTGGTTTCTCATAACTGTTGTTCTGTTAGTACCACGTTAAACACTGTGTCTTTGCATATGTTTAAATGTGGCTGTATATTTTTGTTGCGTCATATGAAAAATGTCCTCTCTCATATTTTAACAATAACTATAAAAAGTGGATGATTCAACAATCATAATTCCATGGTCAATGGAGTTACAGAACGTAACTAATAGTTATTATCGAACATATGTATTTGCACCACTGAAGAGGTATAAGAGATAGAGACCGCACTCTGAGAATCCAAGATAAACTCCACATTTACCGACCTTGGGGGATCGTTTATATACTCAGTCGAAGCGACGACGTTTAGCGTCTCTCCCTATATATACCTACGACCATCCTCTTCTCTGTATGCTAGATGCCAGGAGAGGCGGAAAATAGCACACAGTTTTTACGAAGACACTTGCCTGGGTTTGGCCCTTGCCTGGGGAGGTGAACGCCTGTACGCGGGGCAAGCAAGTACGCTGAACCACGCTGTCAGTACACGGTTGTCACGTGTTATCAGCGAATCATGTTGTGGTCAGCGTGCTATAAGCGATACAGTTGTATTTACTCATTTGCAAAATAGCCCATCCTGGGAATGACGCTGTACGTGCACGCATATGCAGTATATAGTTTTCCGGAGTATTCTTAAAAAGATGTTTGTTACGGCGTAAATCTGAAACGGTGTTTCGCTTTAACGCTAGTAACGAAAAAAGTCCCCACCTGATTGCCACTCCTCGGAGCAGTAAACGGATCTGCAACGCGCGGTTTGCGTACGTCACAATACAAAATTATGCACATGACGTCCGTCAAGTTATGCCTTTGCCTGTAGTGTTGATAACGGTTATTATGTTAACTTCATTACTATTGTTGTATGACATCTCATAAATAAAATATTCCCTTACACAGATGTCTCTCTATAAACTTTTCCTTATGTGCGTTATCATAGAAAAACACCTTTGGGGCCAGAATGTCCAAAAATATACATAGAATAGAATGTTCGAACGCTCCACGTGTTCGGCATCAATGTGTTGATGGCATGCCGGAACTTTAAGAAGAATCGAATTACGTCCGTCTAATTTACGGTATGAACCCTAAAACCGCCACGAATCTTACCCAAATGCGAATTTAAAAAAAATACAGATACAAGTGTGCCACATGATATAAATCCGGATATAAGGCCTATACAGAAAATGATACCGCAAAATTGTAGCTGATGTACTTGGTTCGTTTAAAAAAAGGTTTCTTCTTTTCCAATTTTCTTGACTAATTTTAGCGCCTAGCATCATCTATACGATTGTCTGTTTGCAAGTTGTCACCAGCATGAAGTACATTAACGTAATACCCTCAAACAATGTCGAAATCGTACGATCTACCCGGCGCCGTCCGCCTTCTTTACAAACGATTCGCAAGGGGTGTCCTCTCTTAATTTTCTTTGTCGGAACGGCGCTGGTTTGGTGATTCATCCGTTCTTTCAGCAAACAAGCATAATACTACAATTCAAAATAATAGTTATGTTATACCTATTTATTTGTATTATTATATATTTATCATTATTGTGATGATAAGTTAACCTTTTGAAGACATGGGTCGCCAAACAAGCCCGCAACCATTTGGTTCGAAAACCGCTGATCTACAGGAGAGACAGTCACGACACCGGGAAGTAAACCCAAATACAGCAACAACGGGCGCCGTCTGAGAAAAGACAAAAACAGTTGTATCCGTAACAAACCAGTAGCTTCGGAGAACTGATCAGTAAGAAAATAAATGTGTCTCTACTGCAGCGAATTGTTCGCGGAAACAGTCGATGATTACTATATCCGTGCGGGACATGTTACAGATTGGCACAAGATTAACGATGTAGTCTAGTCAATGACTAAATATATTTTGAGTGTGACCTATTCTCGTCAGATTAATGACAATCCAGAATCCACCAAATGCCAAGTTGTTTGCGTTGTGCGTGTGTTTCTCTGCTAGGTTCAGCAGCTGTGATGGTAGACGGCCTTTCGTCATCTCCACCTTTCACAGTCCGCATCGTGTGTGTCATTTGAATTGATGGTTGGCACAACGGCATTAATATTGTTCTGTTGATTTCACAAGAACTACATGAAGACTATTGCAAAAATAAGCTGCCATGTTTAGTGGGTATTAAGCAGGTATGTGTTTGAAGAGTTGACCTGAGAAAAGGAAAACGAATCGAACTGACGAAGCACATTTACTTTTACTATCTCCAGTGACGTAATAAGGGAACACCTCACTACATTTACTATTCTGAAAACTCAAATATATTGTAAAAACAACAACGCGTACTTCCATGCAAAAATACATAAAACAAATTCTGAAGAATGATGCAACAACACCTGTGTATGTAGAGGACACAATACAAGATCCTTCGCGATAATTGTCGAGCGTTAATATATATTTTCAATTTGTTGCGTCGACAATTGTATGGTTTAATCGACACTAACAAATTTGTTACGTCATCAGTTGGTACGAAACGGCGGACGTTTTACGTTTCCCATAAGACAATGTTCATACAACACACTATTGTTACTAAAAACGTATTAAAGATAGTCGCGATGATGGAATTGTGAAGATATATTAACCCGTACGTGACAGAGTAGATATAATGATAGTCGCGATGATGGAATTGTGAACATATATTAACCCGTACGTGACAGAGTAGATATAATGTTGTTTTTCCGGATGCAGCTGGAGCTTCTACAAGCGGCCGTTGGAGGCGTAGAGACCACGACTTTCCAACCAGTACCATCGGAGCAAACCCAAGATAAGAAGTGGGTGTGATTAGAGATTTCAAAAGGGTAGGTACGTAGGAACAGTCACGGGCGGAAGAACATCGTAGAATATGTGAGCCGCCACAACGAACCGGATATTAACTCGCACAGGCCTATTCTGCATACCAACCAAAAATAGCTCTCTAGCTCATGCCCCATAAATGTTAATATTTTGGCAGAAATGCATAACTAATAATCTGACTTTTAAATGTGTAGTTTATTTTCCTAGATGTAAACGCAATTAATAAAAAAACACGAATTTAGGTTAATTAAAATGACCTATTTTGTTAAAACGTTGCTTTTTAAGTCTGCTTAAATTTTAGCTATAAATCAAAAACTACTGAAGATATTTCAACTAATGAGGCATAATTGTAAAGCTTATAAAGTGTGGCATCCAAAACTGTACAAAACTCCTTTTGACAATTATGCAACGTAATACCCATTTTGCTGCGGCAGGTCGCTTGTATGATGAACAGTTTGTAGAAAGGAGAGAACGCACCGAGTGATGTCGACCCAAGGGAACAAGGGAACAAGGGAAGAAGAAGGAACTGGTCGTTCTTTATGCAACACCCTTTGAAGCATGGCGCTTCATGCACGGCTAGCGGATTGTCTGCCTTCGGTCTGATTTCAGACCTTTGCGCGAACGCATCTACTGTTCGGAAACCAACACACGCGTGTGGTTTATGTCCTCTTTACTGACGAAGGCGTAGTGAATCACACTGTCTGCGGTTTGTGCCCACATGGAAAATATCGACGTTACTCCGTCGTTTCACAGCTTCGTCTGCACTTCGCTTGGCACTGCAACTAGTTCCATCGCAAGGAACTGAGCCACGGCCAAAATAAAGACTTCCAGGTGCCTGGCATCTAGTGTAATTTGTTGTGTCGCCGAACATGGTAGAGTATCGTGTAGCTGCTGTACTGTCGCGTCGTATCCTCTGTTGGGTAATTAAACAATGTCCCATCGCAGTACCGCTGTTTCCGTGCATGGTTGTTTCAAGACAGCTCAACGTATCCGCAAAATGTTCTCTAGACACCTGCTTACATAAGACGCCGGGAATTGTAGGCGTCAGTGGTTGTCTGAACGGAGGTGAATAGTTTCCAGTTTCAATAATAATAATAACACATTACAAACCCCTTCATACCATCGAGAAACCGAATTCAAAAGCACAAGCCACAGTCGTGAAGCATTCTATAATGAAGAGGGACGTGCGAAAGTCTTCCAAGAGCTGAAACAAACGCTGTGGATTTATGGAACCGCTGAGGATTTATGGTGGAAATGCTTTGATGAAACGTGTCTTCTTTTTGCGGAAGGTGACTAAAACTCCAGGTGATTTTAAGGTGATGTTGATGTTGGAAGCATCTAGAGGAAAACGGGCTTACCCAGGTTAAGCTTATTTTGAAGACCAACACGCTGTTGCGCGAAGGTGATCAAAACTTCCAGGGTGTATATTTAAAGACGCAGTAGATTAGGCAAATAAAGTGGCTGTTGTATGCATCAGACATAACATGTAATAATATATCACCTAAGTTTCCTTCGATATGTAACAAGAAACTAGTTCAAATATCTAAGTAGGGATAGCGATAGTGAGAAACAAGCCACCTCGAGTACAACACATAGAAGGCAATGTTGCACACGTTGCATCAGCAAATGCTTTCGGCGGCTCTGCCAAAAGAAAAGAAACAGCTCGAATAGATTCTACCTCAGGCCTATTGTACTCGTCAACAGTGTCAGCAACATGGTGTAGACAGCGCTTCTTTGACGCATCCAAAGCGTACCAGGTCAACATGTTCACTGCACCAATCACAAGCGGCTTTTGTTCAAGCAGTACCGTAGCTGCAGGAACACTGCGTTGGTCTAGTGCATCATATATATTGTCTGCAGGGGCTTTATAGCTTAACCCGAAAATACATACTACTCAGCTATTGTTTTAAGTTAGTTACAAAATACCATTTTATGCAACATATAAAACGTATCCGAGTTTCTGGTGTGTGTTTCTGTCTCACTTATTCTAGATGTACGACAGCCATTATGGATTGTTAGCCAGAGGATTGCAATCACTTCCGTTCCGGATTTCAGCAGTCCAGACTACAGTGAGTGAAGACTAGCTACTTTTATTGCACCTCACATGATGAACACTATTTAAAACGATGTTTTGATGATGTATAAACCGATGAAAGACTCACTTGCACTGTAATATTTTATATGGTATGAAACTAGAATATGTTTTGTGGCAGTTATTCGTAATTGGGAAACATCAATTGGACATGGTTGTTTTGCAGTTTGTTGCGTGTTTTACCTCAGTATTTAAAACGTTGCACACAAATTAGACACCCACGCTACATGTTCTTAACATTATTTTAATTATTATATATTAAAACGTAACTCCATAATAAGCATTCTGTCATAAAAAATGCCATTATGTTCATCACTTTCCGAGACATTGGCATAGTACCGCAATGCAATATCATAATAAGACAATCTCTTGTTTACTGGCGTTGTAGAAACTTGTACATATTTGATTAAATCCGAAGTAGGTAATTGCATTATCATTCGAATCAGTTAATGTTAAATACATATTATATATTTATTTATTAAAGGCTTTCCGATATGCAATATACCACCCTAAAGAGTATACGCCGTCGTGCTAAATAAGGTAAACTAAGAACTTAATTACATGGCACGAAACTATTTGGTCATTACAAGTAAACTCAATTAATTTGCGAAAACAATTTCGAATGTACTACTGGAAATATGTGACAGTTGCTGCAGATATTTCATGTCATTGGCTCTCTGTAAAGCAAAAACATATAGATGATTTATGTTATCAGCAAGATACAGCAAATTCAAACACGTATATAGAAAATGTTGCTTCTGTTGCTTAATACAGAGCACAACACCTAGGAGAGTCCTGGGCACGTGACATTTCAAAACTCTAATGATAATAGTGAAATTAGATGACCGTATTTGGTATCAGACAAAGAATTTCAGAGTGGATGGGAAGATCAGTGCAGAAGTCACGAAAAGAAACTAGAAACGGATTGGGCATGTGTTCAGAACAAAACGGATTGGGCATGTGTTCAGAACAAAACGGATTGGGCATGTGTTCAGAACAAAACGGATTGGGCATGTGTTCAGAACAAAACGGAGACAGCCAGTACGACGGCCACGACAGGAGCTCCAGAAGGTATGCGGAAAGACAATCTGGCGGAACGCTGTTGAGAATGAGAGACAACAACTGGGGAAAAACTGGAGAAGATACATTGCAGCCTTATAGGTCATGAGGCCTGATGAGGTAAGATAAGGTGAGCTGTGGTGAGGTGAGGTGTGATGAAGTGAGGTATGGTGAGATAAGGTAAGGTAAAATAAAGTTAGGTTAGTTAAGGTAAGGTAAGGTAAGGTAAATTAAGGTAAGGTAAGGTAAGGCAAAGTGAGGTGAGGTGACATGTGGTGAGGTGAGGTATGGTGAGATAAAGTAAGGTAAAGTAAAGTTAGGTTAGTTAAAGTAAGGTAAGGTAAATTAAGAAAAGGTAAGGTAAGACAAGGTAAGTTAAGACGTAGTTGTTTGTGGACCCTCGCCGGATTATGGAGAAGTCACGCTGCCAGCTGCAGATGTGGTAATGCAAGAAACGCATGAGAAAAATGAAGCTTACATTCTTTATAGATTAAAGTGGTGTACCTTCTTGTGGAGACTACATCGATGCGGGCAGAGACTGCGGACCGATATTAAGATCGTTGTTTACATATTAGCATTTCACAAAATGTACCATCAACAATACTATCTTACTCATGACTCTGTAGCACAGAAACATACATAACGAGTAATATTGTCGTTCATGCTCAGTGACATACGTACACGTGCATTACATGTGACATTTACATGCATGTCTTGTGACAAACGTGCATTGCCAGTGGTTTCTACGTGCACGATCTGTGACTGTTGTTGCATGTCACAATAACGAAAGAGGTACTCACGCTCACACGCACAGGCCCAAATATATAAAAGATACACGGACACACGGACATAGAGACATATGGACGCGCGTGCACAAACACGCAAACAAGCACGCACCCATGCACGCATACATGCGCACGCGCGCGCGCGCACACACACACTCACGCATATAGACAAAAATACGCAGACAGACAGACAGACAGACAGACAGACAAACATACATACAGACATACATACAGGCATACAGACAGACAGACAGACAGACAGACAGGCAGACAGACAGACAGACAGACAGCCAGGCAGAGAGGCAGACATGTAGACAAACAGACAGATAGTCATGTAGATAGATAGACAGACAGACACACGAACACAAGCACACAATCACACACGCACACACGCACGTAAACACACACACACACACACACACACACACAAACACGCACATGCACACACACACACACACACACACACACACACACACACACACACACACACACACACACACACACACACACACACACACACACACACACACACACACACACACACACACACACACACACACACACACACACACAAACTCCAGACACGCAGACACGCAGACACGCAGACACGCAGACACGCAGACGCGTAGACCGAGATATATTATATCCCGCATTTTGAGCAAAATTACTAAAATCTATATTTATCCTGAATGAAAATGAAACCAGATGTTTTCTGTGCTGTCGCACTGACTCACAAACGCACTTGCAAAAAGCATTGCACTATAAACATGTGCGATTGCCTAAAGCAGTTTTTTGCATGGTATTCTGGAAATTGGAAAATTGCCATTTTATGGCGTCTCTGGGAGGGTTTTGCTTATTTTCGCTATTTAAAAAAAACTTGAACCCTCTGTGTGCACTTTACACCTTTCACACGTGTTCCCGGTGTTGTCTTGGGCGTGGGTGGCCATTGTAAAGTACCCCACTTATTTTTGAACTGTTCTCCATTCCCACCAACGACCAGTCATTATGCATTTCCGCACTGGGATTGCGAACTATACATACATACATACATACATACATACATACATACATACATACATACATACATACATATACATACATCCTCTTCGGTCTTCAAGCAAATTTGCCGATGTACCGCTCTTTAACCAATGTTGCTTTATAATCAAATTTGACTGGCTGATGCATCCATAATACATCGAGTCGGTTCTTCAGTGCATTGACAGTTGGAGCTGTGACAATGGCTTCGGGTAATGTGTTCCATACATCAATTACTCTCTCGCTAAAGAAATGTCTCCTTAGTTCTCGTTTACTCCTGTTTTTATACAACTTTAAAGAATGCCCTAGTGTTCCTTTGTACAGGTCCAGGTTAAACATAGTGTGCGTGCAAGTAAATATACCATTCATGTATTTGAAAACATTAATAACGTCCCCTCGTAATCTACGATATGTTAACGTTGGTAAGTTTAGGACCTTTAGTCTCGTTTCATAATCATGTTTTAATTCTGGCACCATTCGTGTCGCTCTTCTTTGGACAGCCTCCACAGCATCAATATCACTGATACTATGGAGACCAGACTGCTACGCCATACTCCAAAGATGGTCGGACAAGTCCCTTATAAAGATAGAGAAAGGTTGTCTTGTCTAGATATTGATACGTACGATGAATTACACCCAGCAACATGTTTGTATTTGATACAGCCTTTTTGATATGTTGTGTGAATCTCAGCTGATTGTCAACGTGGATGCCTAGGTCTTTCTCGACATGGCTACACTCCAGAGGATTTGTACCTGCTGCTGTAGTGAACGTGTAGTTAAATTCTGGGTACCCATGTCCAATTCTCATTACTTTGCATTTGTCCGGGTGAAAGTTTAACTGCCACTTTTCAACCCATTCCTGTAATTTGTCTAGGTTTTTCTGCAGAGCTAAGCAATCTTGTTTTGTTGAAATTTCATGGTATATTTTTGGATCATCCGCAGAAATCTTCATGCCACATCCTACTACATTTGTTATATCATCAATATACAATATAAAAAGAATGGGACCAAGAACACTTCCCTGGGGTATCCCACTCAGAACATCTGACCAGGGGATGATACACCATTGACTAAGACCCTTTGTTTGCGGCATGTGAGGAATGCTTCTATCCATTTCAGTAGTTTTCCTTTGATTCCATATCCGTTTAACTTTGAAAGTAGTCTCAGATGCGGTACTGAGTCAAATGCCTTCTTGAAGTCCATGTATATAGCGTCTACACATTTTCCTTCATCTAATGTTCTTGTCCAGTCATCCAGCGTTGACATTAGTTGTGTGATACATGATCTCCCAGCAATGAAACCATGCTGCTGGTCTGCAATTAACTTGTTAGTTTCCATGTGTGTTATAATGGCATCCTTAATCAGCGATTCCATGACTTTACAAGCCACTGCAGTCAAGCTTACTTCCTGAATATGATGTACAATGGCACTCTCAGTTCCTTCGCGAGTTCCTTTAGTACACGGGGGGTGTATACCATCAGGTCCTGGTGATTTCCCAGTTTTGAGATCTCTGTTTTTTCTCAACATCTTCAATGGTGAAGTTGATATCATCTAGGGTATCGATTCCTTGGTGCTCCTCAACTGTTGGTACATTTGTTAAATCTTCCCTAGTGAAAACGTCACTAAAGAATTTACTCAGAACCTCTGCCTTCTCTTTGTCTGTAGTTGTTAGTTCTTTAGTGTCTTCATTTTGGAGATCAGCTACTGTTGGTCTTGTTTTCATTTTTGACCGAGCATAGTTCCAGAAATACTTTGGATTGCTTTTAATCTCATGTGTAATGGACTGCTCAAGTGTCTGGACTGCCTGTCGAGTAGCTCTTCTTGCTTGATTCCTAGCTTTCGTGTAATTTATGTAGTCTTTCCATTCCTTTGTTCATAGGTATTTCTTCCAAGCCCTGTGCTTTTTCCTCACTTTCTCCATTGTTTTCTTGTTCATCCACAATGGCTTATACTTTCCTAATTCCCTTGATTTCTTCTTGGGGATACACTTATGCTCTGCCTTTTCTAGTCTACTTGTAAGCATTTCCCAGCTTTCCTCTGGATCTAGTTTCTCAAATTTGGTTTCCCAGTCATCTCGCAACATTTCCCGTAGTTGTTCATAACTTCCCTTCTCATACATGAACGTTTCACTGCTTTGACCTGGAACTGGTGTACGACATTGGTAAGTAACTGTGATCAGACAGTGGTCACTCTTTCCGAGAGGATCCTTGACATTGTAGTGGTTTACCATGGCCTCTTCATTAGAAAAGATCAAGTCTGATAGATGTGGGACTTGGTTTAATCTGTAGCGTGTCGGTTCCATGATGTGTTGTATAAGGAATGCATCTCTCGTGCTTTCTAAGAACTGCTTCTCTGTTCTGCACGCTCTCTCATCAATATTTGCATCGTCCATCCAATTAATATTTGGGTAATTGAAGTCTCCCATCATTAATATGTGGGACGCGTTCGTGTCGTCTAACTTGCGTATAAGCTCGCATAGCTTCTCGTTGTTGGCATCACTGCTGTTGGGGCTGCGGTATACACACCCAACAAGTAGTTTATCTTTGTTGTCTTTCCCATCTAGTTTTTACCTCCACCCAAACACACTCCTCAAAAGATATGGCATCATTTATGTTACATTCTGTGGGTTTAAGTGAATTTTGCACATACAGGCACACCCCCCTTCCACTCTTCTCTAAATTAGAAAACATTTCATATACTTCAATGTAAAGTTCACATGGCTCAACATTGTATCTACAATTTTTTGGTTTTACCTCCGTTACTCCTATTATCATTGGTTGTGACTGTGCCACTTGTGCTTTTAATTCAAGCAGCTTGTTCATTAGTGAATCTGCATTTGTGTATAATCTGCATTTGTGTATATACAATTTTTGCTTGCAATCGGTGCTGATGGTGCAGATCGTGTGGAGCTTTATTCAGCTCCTGTTTGCAGTGTTTTCTCATCCTCTCCAATTGGACGTGGAGAATGTGCTTTCAGTGTTTCTTTTTTTGGCATTTTCTTCACCACATGTTTAGTGTTTTCTTTCTGTTCTTGTCTTGTCTGATGGCTCTTCCTGCCCACGAAAAGGCTATTTTCTGACTATTCTGCTATCCCGTATCATCAGATCATCTTCTCCTTCCTGCTTCCGCTTTTCCAATTCCTTCTTCAGCTCTCTTCTCCTTTCTCTCTGCCGCTGGGTCATGTCTGGGGCAATATGTATTTCCTTCAGGATCTCGATATCACCCTTCTGTTGAGATCGCCTCAGTGATTGAACTCTGTTCATGACAGTCATCTTGTCGCTTTCACTGCTTAATACTACCTTTACTGGCCGAACATTTCCTTCGTTTTTCTTTCCCAGCCGACTGACCGATTTTATGTCGGTTACTTGCACTTGGATCTTTTGAAATAGTAATTCCACTTTGCGTTCGTCCTCTCTTTTTCGCTCCTTGCTGTCTTCGCTTTTTGGCTCCGCTACCTCATATATGATCAGGTTTGCTCTGCGCTTTTCCAGTTCTTCCTGATCCCTTCTCAGCTGAGTTAGTTTTTCATCCATCTTTGTTTCCATAGTTCTTTCCAATAGCTCAACCTTCTCAGTCACAGAGTCTACTTTAGTCTCTATCTCGTCCTGTTTTACCTTTACAGCGCAAACCATTTTGTAGATTTTAGCTGCTGCTCCATTGCATTTATCACAGAACCAGTGAACACTGCTTCCTTCTTTAATAAGAAATTCATAAACTTGTTCGGAGATGTTCTGGCAGTCAATATGGTACCACTTTTCACAAATTTCACAAGCCAGGGCTTTGTGTTTCCCCTTGACATCTTTTACGCAGACATCACATGTATTTACTTGAGTACTTTGGCTTGCATCCCTCTGCCGTTTTGCAGTTGCCATTTTAAGTTGTTTCCAGCTGAATTATTATTTTACTTGTCAGAATATTTCACTATGCTTATATCTTTTCCTACCTGTTTTATTTATATATTCTCACTTAGTTGTGGTTGAATATACGTGCCATGTACTAGAGAAGTACGTGCGTGAAGGCAGGACTGGATGTGAAAAAGTACAAGTCAAGTGGAAGAAATATACAGGCAACTCTGCGTCTGTACTCAGTCCAGGGCGACTCTGGGGAAACGACCTGCCGAAAATGCCTGTTAGTATAAAAGACATGCAGGAGTGCTTCTATCTGAGCACCAGATGATCTTATATTATTATTTAACTGAATATCTCTGTTTGCTTGCTTTAGTGTGCTCTTTAATGCCTTAGGTTATAATACTATTAATCAACCTTACCTGAATTCTAGCATCAAGTGCACCTACCCGGAAGCAACCGGAAGAAACACCACCCAGAATATAAGAAAAAGATGGCAGACAGTTGGCGCGAATGAGACTTGTTTCACAAATTTAAAATTGCATCGCATCGGCGGATACATTTTACCGATCCGTCGGTGTAGGTTACTGGTGTGTTATTTACAAAACACATAGTCTAATGATGTCCTTTAACGACCACAGAAACAGCAAAAAAGAATGAGTTTGTGTGGAGCCCCTAAGTAAAGAAAACCGCCCAACCGGAAGTTACAGCTCCAACTCAAACAACTATACAAACTTTTTCTTTGGCCGAGATATTTAGATAATCCATGGTCACGTTTCTGCTTATATACGTCATTAAGTGGTAATGCTACAGCAGGGTTCTGTCGAAAGACGAACTAAACCTGGACAACCGGATAATGCGGCTCAGTCTTGCAGAAGTCAAAATTACGTACTGCTATCGATGTGGACGTGTATATTTTGTTTTGGATCGATTGAATTTATTAGCAACAATTCCCTTCCTCCTAATGGCGCTATATGCACACAGACGCAGAATACCTTTTCATGAAGTTATTGTAAATAAATGTTTGTTAAAATGATAATGATGTTCGTTGTGTCGTTAGCTTGCTCCGTGTCAAAATACTTTTATATGTTTACATATCACTTTCTTTCAAATCTGGAAAATTATTTACATTTTAAAGTACTAGTTCATGGGACAGGGGAGAGAGGCGAACTAATGTACTGTACGAACATCTAAATGTCCAGAATTGTAAACGACTCCTTATATATTATTATAAGTTACTCATGGTTGTACACACGGCACTGTATGCAGGCACGCCAGTGTATATCGCGTCACTGCTACATCGTTACGCACCACGCAGGACCCTACGCTCTGGCGGTGGTCTGCTTTTGAATGTTCCACGCGTAACCCTAGAACGTTATGGTCGCCGGGCATTTGCATGTGCTGGGCCGACATTGTGGAACTCTCTGCCTCTGGAATTACGCGCGATTGAGAACACTAGACAGTTTGGAAAATTATTGAAGACATTTCTGTTCTCAAACTAATATGGCCAGACATAATTTAACCTTTGCTTTATTCATGCATATAGTTTTAATACATTTTTAGTCTTATTGATCTCAGGGTCACATTTTAGTATCTAATCAAATTATTTAATGTAAATTAGGCTTTTATTTTATTTATTTTGTATTTATTTATATATATATTTTTATTATATATATATTTTCTTCCAGTAGGTTCAGCTGTTCAGCACTTTTGCTAATCGTTTATTTTATCATTGCATTTACCCGTAATTTTACTATACTTAGGCTTATATATATATGCATACATTATATACTAGGATATTGTTTGCTAATTTAATTTATTTTCTTATTTGTTCTCTTAAAAGTGTTTTTATGCTTCTTATATGAGTGGCAATTTGTAAACACCCGTGAACGGGGGTCATTAGTCCCGGATTTGATGGTGTATAAATAAAGTTTATTATATATATATATATATATATATATCAGTTATTTCAATTCCGACTTTGAAGTATATATATATATATATATATATATATATATATACACTTCAAAGTCGGAATTGGAATAACTGATGGTTCATTCCGAGACGTTTGTGTATTTCCGCTCGCGATGCATGCGTAATTATATATATCCATCGTAATATATATATATATATATAATTATATATATATATATATATATTACGATGGATTTATATAATTACGCAGTACCTATTGCTTGCTTCAAAAGGGGGCAGATGTTATTTCTCATCTTGTTGATGTCATTAAAATTCCTTGAGAACACATTCTTGCATCGCGTGCTGAAGTACACAGACTTCTTGGAATGAACCATCAATTATTCCATGTCCGACTTTGAAGTGTCAAATGCCTTGACATACACGTCAGACGAGGATCGTCTTCATCAGCATCCGTTAGCATCTACGATATGTCTGCAGAGATACACTAGAAAGCAGAATCCTCACAATTCTACGGGAAAGGTATCCTACGATGTAGCCAAGTGTGTTTTGCCGAGGTATGTTGATGGCAAAATTTGATACACATGCCTACACTCTTTTTGGTTCAGCAGTCTCAAGCTTTGATGTGCGTTTGATCGTTTCTTGCTACGGCAAAGAATTGGTCGAGTCTGGTAGACAAAATCAGGAAAGCAGTTGGCATTATCAGCTGGCTTTATGTGTCCGTGTTAAAAACGGCTACAGCCATATTCCACAAAACAAAATGGTACTGGAATGTATGATGTTTCTGCTATATAATATATATTTTGCAATTTTATATAAATGCAGAGGAAAGTTACATAACAAATAGAGTTTTTGTTTGAAAGGTACTTTGAGTATAATTAAACTGCAATAAACAACGTAAAGAAATGGAGATGTCAATACACTAAAGGGAACGCTCTCCATGCGCGCAGCTGAACGAACAGGACATACATGAAAGGTCATATCGTTAGTAATGCTATTTTTGTATTTTTTTAGTATATTCAAATTAAGGTGTTGTGAATATTAAAAAACAACATAATAACTGCAATCATGTCTACTTGTATATCGTAGTTATAAGCATAGAATTGTGGTAATAGTCAAATAACGTATCAGTTATACAACACGAATTACATGCCATCTAAAACAGTGTGTAGAAACCTGCTTAAAGACTCACTGCATATATTTATTGTAGGTGTTCAATATTCGCAAGTTTTTTTCAACTGACACAAATGAAGCCATAGTTATTTTGTATCATCCCACGCAAATATGTTGCGGAGTCATACAGATGTACACAATCCGCTGGTACAACGGAAACTTCGCTAGATGAAAAAAATAATACTTTGTCATGGACTAGACCATCCCGTTCATCTTGTGACCATCTATAACATGTCCTGCATGAATATATAGTCGTCATCAACTGTTTCCGTGAACAATTATAACGACACATGCAAAAGACATAATGCAAAATAACCGTTACGATCATGTGTACAAACAGTTAAAACATTTATTTACAGTCTACTACGGCTGCGATGCACATGCTACCGACTGTTTTGTTATAATAGAGAGTGTCTGCAAGCATACCGATCTCGATATTCCCTTCCCTATCCCTAAAGCGCTCCGCAATCGGTGTCGATTGTTGGAGATAGGTAACCGTCAGGAGTGTCTGCATCACGGCGTTTCACGCGCCGACGTATCGTACACGTATGCCATGTTCAGCTGGATATGTGGTCCTAATCACAAGCTCAAATGGACAGACCATAATGCATCTAAATCATTTTTGAATTATGTACAAAAGCACATCACAGCGAAGATAAGATGCGCAGTTTTTAGCGCCTTTTACAAGCTTTTGATTTGCCTGTTTGTATTCGTAAGTACTTTACCCAAGACAACTTTTCTAACAGTTTATTTGCCCAAATTTAACGGAACATATGTTAGAGATTTAGTACATAGATATCTTACGGAAGAATTTGATAATGTTTTGTGTGAAAACAACAAAAACGATTGCACGCACGATTTGTGCCCCCACCGTTATGTATTCCATGCTGAGACAGGTCTTAAAAAATCATTTTTTTCTGAAGCATTAAGCACAATTGCCATTAAAACGAGGCGGCTAATCAGTCAAAAAACAGTTGTATGTACAATGCTGTCATATTGTTTACTTTGATTCATCCATAATTTGAACGTAAAATTGATAGGGATTGCGCTTCCCGATCACCCCTGCCGGTTACGTATTTACCTATCCGATCGACACAACCGATCGCATAAACACAACAAGCGATGACGTACTGCGCACAGCGCGTTAGGGACAAGGAAGGGAATCGAGATCGGTATGCTTGCAGACACTGTTTAATCACGTCTTAATTCCCTTCCATAAATTCTGCACGGATAGGTACATGTCAACAATGGTGAACAACCCACTAAAACGGCCGACGATTGAGTTCATTGTATAATTCGACGTTACTCTCGAGTAGTTTATAACTTGCACCGCAATGCCATCTTTGGTACCAACACTACGCTGAACGTCAACTAGCTGAAAGTCAAGGTCAACCAGCCAATTAGGTGTTGGCGAAAAACACGACCCCCTGTCGATGAGGTAATTATCGATACGTTTATAACTTGCACCGCAATGCCATCTTTGGTACCGATACCACGCTGAACGTCAACAAGCTGAAAGTCAAGGTCAACCAGCCAATTACGTGTTGGCGAAAAACACGACCCCCTGTCGATGAGGTAATTATCGATACACAAAAGACGACATTGATGTGGTGTCAATGTTGTTGCCGTATGGGAATAGTGCCTGGATCTACCGAGAGACTGAGAGAATATTTGAGCTTCGGTAGCGCGACCTCCAAAGCGCACCAGGCGCTGGAAATAGCCTAATCCCAACGCTATTTAACCAAAAAATGAATTTCGGTCAAGGAATACGGGATTACCTTTCAAATTTTGTTTCGGACAGAGAACCTGAGTGTCCGACACAGAGAAGTGGCTAAAATTTATTTCCACCCCTAGGCGCATATGTTTATGTCATAAATGAGTCAACGATATACCGAACAGGCTTTCTACCGTTTATTGCTGATATCATATTTTCCAAAGATTTCAACTTAAGAAAATATGGTCATTCATATATTTGTTAACATCGTATTATTAACGGGTTTTGGTTCTTTGCTGTGGCTGTGTTGCAAAATCATTAATAAATAAAAATTATGTTAATAGTTAAGTGAAGTATACAAATCAAAAACCATTGTCTGCATTTAGGGTCACCCTGAGAGGTTTATTAATGTTGATTTATGATTGGTCACGCTTTTGAGTAACAAAAACAGCTGCAGCGGAAATGGAGATATGGTTACAAAGGGCGATCATAGACAGACAGCTGCAATGCTATCACATATTTCCATGTCTAGGAGAGAAGTCCTACAATTCATCGTCCAAAAAAGTACTGACGTTCCAAATGTTAGGTGCTCGCTCATGGCCTATATCATAGATATAGAGTAGGTGAGTAGCAATACACGGTAACAGCAACAAGAGCAGTACAGGAGCAGTACAGGAGCAGTATGGGAGCAGTAAGGGAGAAGTATCAGAGTATTTCAGGATCAGTACAAAAGCAGCACAGGATCAGTATATGAGCAGTACATGAACAGTGTATGAGCAGCAGTACAAAATCAGCACAATAGCAATACAGAAGCAGTACAAAAGTCGTACGTGAGCAGTACAGAAGCAATACTAGAGCAGCACAGAAGCAGTACAGGAACAGCATAGAAGCAATACAGGAGGAGTACAGAAGTCATACAGGAGCAGCACTGGGGTCTTGCAGGAACAGTACAAGAACCATAGAGGAGCAGTACATGAACAGTACATGAACAGTACATGAACAGTACATGAACAGTACATGAACAGTACATGAACAATACAGAAGTCGTATATGAGCCGTACAGGAGCAGTACAAGAACTAGCAATCACTCCTGTATGACGGAACCACGAGGTCGAACATTGATAATAAAATTATAAGTTTCCTTTCGTGTCTTAATGTATGTTTGTTCGCCATCTATATTACTTCAAAATAAGTTCCCCTGAAAATTTCTTCTTGAAATTGATGTATCGAGTACGTCGTGGTTTGCTTACGTGTGACTTCTGTCAAGCTTTGCCTTTACCAACAGTGTTGATAACGGTTATATACGTGAATTACATTAGTATTGCTGCATGACATCTCATAAATCAAACATTTCCACATACAGTTGTTTCTTTAAAAACTTTTCCTTAGGCTTTTTGTCAAAACGAAACACTTTTGTGATACGAATTTCAACAACATTTATAACGTGTTTTTCTGATGGCTTGACGGAGGTTTTGCTAGGCAACAGGTCACGCGATGGATAGGTCAATTATAATGGGTTTCGTGGTTCATAAAAAATACATGTTTGTGTTTCATTTTATATTTAGATTTAGGAAAGCTGTCATAATAAGCAACGCATGTAGATTTGCTGGTATTAAGTGAAAGTTTATGTTTCTGATGCAGATTAATGTTCTTTAATGATGTTATTTTCTTTTCACCCACATTCGCCGTGGATATGTCGATTACTGTGTAATGTGTGAGTGCTAAATTACAATGTCAAAACTTGGTGCAACAATGGTAATATATGCTACATTATTAATCAACACTGATTAATGTTAGCTTCAAGAACTTAGTTCTTGGATATTTGTAATTAACCGATATATAAGTGAAACGTGTATATGTTTACATACACAAATATACGAATATTTAACACATTAAATGCGCTACACTTTGTGTTTTCTATTATTTGTTGCCTACAGGTAATGCGTGTCCTGGTTCAACAAAGATGAACGGTATGTTATTGCACACACGATGGTACCTACACATGTAGGTTACAAACTTAATTGGCCATAGTTTTTGATCAGTTGTTACCTCGAGCGAGCGATAACGTCTTGGCTTTGCTTCTTTAATATTTGAACAATATTTGATTCCGCTTGTTTGACATGGATACCTTTCATTTCAGGCGAATCGCAACGATTCAGTTTTGAATAAATCTGATTTGCTTCACATCGACGTTCACCTTTGATTCCGCTTAATCGCGGAGGTTGTTTGTCATGCTATGACATGTCGCCGTGGATTAGCGTAAATAAATCCCATTTAATGCGATGACGCTCGCTGGACGTTACGAATTCGAGGCACGATTTGCGTTAAATTCGCCGACAAAGGTCGTCAGAATAAACGGGCGTTAGTGAAACCTGACTCGTTGTTAGGTTGTTGATCTTCCGCCGTTTACGTGTGATTAAATAGATACTTCGCTTGATTACCTTGAATGCCAGAAAGTGCGCTTATTTATGGGACTACCGACTGCATGTATAACTGTGCAGTTTCATTATCAGTGTTATTATGTGGGGAACGGATATTTTGCAGAAAATTCTAAATTTTTTGACTATGTGTTTGTTCGCCATCTATAAAATGCAAGAGGATGGCGATCAATGCACTAGTTGAGCAGATGTGTGAAGAAGAGGGGGTGGGATTCACAGATTTATGGGGATACTTTGTTGGGAGGGAAGATATGTACATGAGAGATGGCCTCCATCTTAGTGGAAAGGGGGCAGCAGTTTTCTCAGAGTCCCAGACAGTGGGACAGGTTGCATCTATTTAAACTAGATTCGCAGGGGGGACTCACAGAAAAGCCTGAAAATGGAGGCATAGATAAAGACAGCACAAATAAATAAGCAAATAACAGTCTGGAACACTCTTCTGAAGATGGATATAAATGTGTTTGTTTAAACACACTGAAAAATAATACGGCAACAGAATGCTGGAATATATTAATGAGTGAAATTAAGTGCATGGTCGATAAATTTGTACCCTTCAAAAAACAAGTAAAACGGTCCAAAAAGAAACACTTATCGAAAGAAGCCATTAGAAAAATTAAGTATAAACAAATGATGTGGAAGTCATATAGATGTACTGGACATGATGAAGACTACAACAGTTATAAAGAAGCACTTAACCAAGTTCAGTGTTTACCAAGGAAGATATTAGTTCACTGCCAGTACCAGAGGCTAAGTTCAAGGGGGGCAGAATCAGACTATTTAGGACAATTAATTGTAACCCCGGAAATGGTAGCTTAGAAAATAATGGCTATGACGGATAATAAATCACCTGGAGTGGATTGTATTCCACCCAAACTACTATTGGAAATTGTAGAACAAACTAGCATACCGCTTGCAACAGTTTTCAACTTGTCATTAGAAGAGGGACTGGTTCCTTTAGAATGGAAAGAAGCAAACATTATACCGTTATAAGGTTCGAGAAACAAGTCAGAGAACTATAGACCAGTGAGTTTTACATCAGTGATTTGTAAATTATTAGAAAGACTAATTAAAGATCACATGGTGGATTTTCTTGTTAAACAAAACTTGAAAAAACTCAAATATGTTATGTTTTTTGGAAGACATCACTAAGTGGGTAGATGAGGGATCACCAGTAGATATCGTCTACTTAGATTTTCAAAAAGCTTTCGACAAAGTACCACATCAAAGATTACTGCTTAAACTAAAGGCCCATGGCAAAGGAAATGGTATAATAAACTGGATAGAACAATGGCTGATTGACAGAAGACAACGTGTAGTAGTTGATGGGGGAGGCTTCAAACTGGAAATCGGTATTGAGTGGGGTACCACAGGGATCAGTATTAGGACCTATATTATTCTTAATATATATCAACGATTTGGATGATGAAATGACAAGCAAGGTGTCGAAATTTGCGGATGATACAAAAGTGTTTAGAAGGATTAAAAGTGATGGAGATAGACAGCATTTACAAGATGATCTTGACAGGTTGATCAAATGGTCTGAAAAGTGGCAAATACTGTTCAATTTTGGGAAATGTAAATGCCTCCACACAGGACATGGGAACGAAGAGGTAGGATATACAATGGGGGGTACTGTACTAAGTACTAATGTAAAAGAAAAGGACTTAGGGTTAACCATTAGTGCTGATATGAAGGTTTCAGAGCAGTGCGGAATTGCAGCTTCAAAGGGAAATCAAATCCCTGGATTAATTAGGCGAAACATAACGTATAAGGAAAAAGAGATAATAATACCGCTGTACAAAACAATAGTTAGGCCTTATTTATAATATTGTATTCAAGCGTGGAGGCCATATCGCAGGAAGGACATAGATATGCTAGAAAGAGTGCAGAGGAGAGCAACTAAAATGATACCAAAATTGAGGGATCTTAGTTACGAAATCGCCTAAAAATGCGGTTTAACAACACTAGAGACAAGGAGATTGAGAGGAGATCAGATAGAAGTGTTTAAAATATTGAAGGGTTATTAAAATATTGATAGAAATATTTTTTTCTCAGTTAAGAAAGATAGAAGGACTAGAGGACATGAACTTACATTAGCAAAGGAGCAGAGTAGATTGGATATAAGAAAGTTTTCATTTTCACAAAGGATTGTAAATGAATGGAACAGATTTCCTGCTGATTGTGTGGGTGTTAGTAGCGTGAATATGTTTAAAAATAAAATCGACACATACCTCAGACGGGCGGGATACACATTGATAAAAGGGTCGGACTCTCGATAAGCCAAAGGGCTTCCTTGTCCACCTGCCACCTAGAGTTAATTCTCTGGGTGGCAATCTTGTTAAATCTTGTTAAATGTGCGTGTGTGCGTGCGTGTGTGTGTGGATGTGTGGATGTGTGGATGTGTGGTTGTGGGTGTTTGCGTGTGTGCGTGGGAGTGTGCGTGTGTGTGTGTGTTTAGGTGTGGTGTGTGTGTCTGTCTGTCTGTGTGTGTGTGTGCGCGTGTGCGTGGGTGTGCGTATGTGTGCGTTTGGGTGTGGTGTGTGTGGTGTGTGTGGTGTGTGTGGTGTGTGTGGTGTGTGTGGTGTGTGTGGTGTGTGTGGTGTGTGTGGTGTGTGTGGTGTGTAGGGTGTGTGTGGTGTATGTGGTGTGTGTGGTGTTTGTGTGTGTGTGTGTGTGTGTGTGTGTGTGTGTGTGTGTGTGTGTGTGTGTGTGTGTGTGTGTGTGTGCGCGTGTGTGCGGGTGTGCGGGTGTGCGGGTGTGCGGGTGTGCGGGTGTGCGGGTGTGCGGGTGTGCGGGTGTGCGGGTGTGCGGGTGTGCGGGTGTGTGTGTCTGTCTCTATGTGTGTGTGTGTGTGTGTGTGTGTGTGTTTGTGTGTGTGAGTGTGTGCGTGCGTGTGTGTGTGTGTGTGTGTGTGTGTGTGTGTGTGTGCGGGTGTGTGGGTGTGTGGTGTGGGTGTATGTCTCTATGTGTGTGTGTGTGTGTGTGTGTGTGCGCGCGTGTGTGTGTGTGTGTGTGTGTGTGTGTGTGTGTGTGTGTGTGTGTGTGTGTGTGTGTGTGTGTGTGTGTGTGTGTGTGTGTGTGTGTGTGTGTGTGTGTGTGCGGGTGTGTGGGTGTGTGTGTGTGGTGTGTGTGTCTGTCTCTATGTGTGTGTGTGTGTGTGTGTGTGTGTGTGTGTGTGTGTGTGTGTGTGTGTGTGTGTGTGTGTGTGTGTGTGTGTGTGTGTGTGTGTGTGTGTGTGTGTGTGTGTGTGTGTGCATGCATATTTGCGTGTATTAGGTATGTGAGTGTGTGTGTATGTGTGATTGCCCGCGTGTGGATGTGTGCGTATTCTTATTTGTGTTTGCCTTCTGGCGTAATTGCGTGAGCTCTCCTCTATGCGTGCGTGTGCCAGTGTGTGTATGTTTTCTGGTATGTACGATTCATTAATTTCACCGATACTGATATGGTAATATATCGCTAACAAAAACAAACAACCAGGCACACGTGAATGTCTTATCCTACAATCCTTTCCGCGGAAATCGGCCCGGACGTGTCAACACACTTCACCTATCAACACCGGAAGCTACCTGTTTGTGTTCCTTGCAATATGGGGTGTACGTAGGAATAAAAAAATGTACGTTTTAAACGACACGGCTGCCACGTGTTTCATTTGTATTTTGAAAGAACTGGCAGTCTGTTGTTTTGAACACTGTCCGTCAACCTACGATATTTCAGTAATTGTTTTAATTGCGTCTTTTGCTAGATATGATATCTTGCGCTATCAGTCACAGAAACGTACAATCGTTACGTGGGATTTGAGCCAAGATTATTCGCAATGCCAAAACATTGCTTTTACCGTAAAACTGGTGGACTTGTTTACTACGATATGGAAGATTTTGCGTATTAGCAAAAGGTCAATTTGTATTTTGTTGTAAACACATATCTCGTATTACTTGTTATAATTATAATTTCTCCACATCGTCAATTACTTTCGAAACACTAGCAGTAATCCTCCGGAAGGCGCTAATTTGAGCAGTTTTCTCCGCGCGCGCGCGTGATTTCTACGATCGCTACAAGCTACGAGTTACATTGCAACTAATCAGTGTGCGTCTGTCCAGCGTCCGGGACAAACTCTAAAACCGGCAAGAACCCACAACTAACGTGACATTTAGAAAATCAACGTGACATTTGGAAAATTAAAGAGCTGCTGTTCTACAAGGGGTCGTGCGTTAATCCCTGAACGTTCGGCGCCCGTGATGCAGACCGCGTAGAAGGGAAACATTTACACACACACATGCGCACACACGTTAGCTTGAATATAATGATGTTTGAGAAAGAACGCGCGTTCCCATGGCAACATGTTTATATGACTGTATACGGAGACGTATGTTTGCCATTCGTTTGAGTTCCCTCTTTGGACACCTCTTTTCTTGCGACACAGTAATAAATCCCTCACATTGACAGTTGACTTCCGCTCAGTCTTGCCAATGCATTACTCTACCCTCCGGCTGTCATCTCTGGACGTTCACGATATTCTTCCAGGTTGTGCAGTTTCCTTTCTCGAGGTCGTCTTCATCCTTCAAACCCTTGCCGGTAACTGTTCAACTCAATCGGTGATCACTTCCTTCTTGCCGAAGAGTATTTATTTAACATAGCTCGTTGCCAACCTAATAATACGTGCAGAGATGGCACAAACATCGTTGCATTGTAAGATGTCTTGAAAAGTACTTGTAAGGGAGCTGCCAATATTTATCTGCTGTGGCCTGTACCGTAGGATTCGGGAGACAATCTGAAATTCACCCGACGTCCAATTATAATAATATATCGTTGCGTGTCCCAAATTCGTGCGTTATGCAATTCAGTGGCATTTATAATAACTTCATAACAGTTTCAATAAAAAGTTCCAAATGGTTATTTCTTATTTGAACTAAATCCATGTTACACAATGAAATAACCGTTTCTTTTATAAAGATACACATGGATATTTTAATATCACTGTATATGTGTAAACATGAAGAAAATACATACATATAAATAATGTCTATGGTACTTTAGATAAAAATAACTTACTATAGTACGGCATCTAAACAGATTTATACTTCACCGCCTGGCAGACCGATTCGAAAACCATATTGATTTATCTGAAAGCAATTCAGCCACGCTGCAATTACTGCGGGAAGTATGTTCGTGTTCACCATATCCTCCATTGTAAGAATGTACACATCTGAATGAACTGATGCAACGTGGAATAAACAAAATGCCCAAACTTCGAAACAGCAGCCAACCAGTTTCGAAACCGAATTAATTAAATTGAGAGTCCAATTTTCTAACCCTATGCCACCGTGCTACACACGTGACACAGTAATGTGCAAGAGATTTGCAGAAGTTAATTTATAACCACATTTCATGATACTTTATTATAACGTACCCGGTAGTATTCATCAATGTAATAATTAATAAAGGTATAAAATACTGTAATAGTGCCAAAAGTAATGTAATTATATTTTGCTGTATAATTACACGTTTAAAAGGGTACATGCCAAACTGTATAATAGCAACACTTTTAGTTGTATATAAATAGTTTGCACACACAAAGTTATCTGTCCCGTACTTGTCTTTATGCAATAACAACCTCAGCCAGATGTTCAGCAAGACCCTTAGTCTCTGTTTTTTTTTTTACATATCTCTTCCACTCATGTACAAAAGTATGACTTCATTATTGTTTATAATTGGCATAGTTTGTCTAACTTCAGTTTGGAAAAAATGGTTTACCCTATTTATTACAAAGTTATAAACAATAAGTTGTTTGCCATTTCAACCTACTAGTAATTGTTTTGGTTGACTGGTAAATATGATCATGTCCATCGCGCTGATGCTATATATGTGATTTAATATATTAATTTAATTTGTCAACTTATCCAGGATACAATGCATATTTTGTGTATAGTCAACTTCCAAACGAAGGGGTCACACTTTGTGCGTTGAAAGCCTATCCCTGCACCCGCCTTGTGTAACAAAATAATGATCATTACTGACATTACAGATTTGAAATATCCCGACAGCCAGCATTAAGTATGGCTACACATTATATTATCAACTTTGCATGGGCTAATAGCTTCAACATTTGTTTATTCTATTAATACGTAGGCAAACGGCAATATTGACAATATTGTAAATAATGTAATTACACACACTGTACTATTTACTGCGAAATGTTATGTTGTCATATAGTTGTGAATGTACATGTTGTATCGGTGTGGCTTAATGTTCGGGTGGTACTTTATTAATCGTCCTGCTAAACGAAACTGTTTTGAAGAAAGGTGTTGTACGAATCGCTCGGCAGCTGATTGTGAAATTGTATCGCCAAGCTCTAGCGATAAACGAACGGTCCCCGTCGTCGAAAAAGGTGCACAAAACATAAACGTTGTAACATTGTGTCGTAGTGTTTGTCTCCCGTTAGATTTGACAAATGTTCAGTAAACAGTGCAGTTTGAAGCATAAAACGGAATCTTTCGCTAATTTCGTGTGGAACCACTTCTTCAAATGGATTGATTACATCTCGGAAGCGACTCGGACGCTGATATCCAGCTGCTGTCTTCTCGTAAACATCGAACTTGGACGACGAATTCGACTAATTTCTACGTGCGCTGCCATCTTTGTTTGTTTGAGTACGGCGTTGAGCAAGGTTCGTAACATACTCAGAATTTAGACGTTTCATGCTCAAGTCTGAGAGCGATTACGTGCTCAGAAAGTGTTATAACCTCCGTGCGTATGAGCATGGTGTGAAAGCGAGGCTTGAGCATGACATTCTGAGCACGTGCGCTCGCGTCGTTCTGTCTGTTTACGTTCTCTATAATATATGTATATATATAATATAAGTGTGTGCAACTGCTGCGGCAACCCCAAGCCAATCGCTCACCTTTTAACATCAGAACTGCTCCGTCGCGACGCCAACACCGATTATGAAGATCACAAATAAATGTTCCAACTATTGTGGTCACAATGCCAACTTTTCGCAACAAACGGATTCGTATTTATTACAAAAAGAAGTGTTTTAATGAGTCGCGCACACGTTTCACCTAACTGCGGTTGATAGCTATACCGGAAATGACCCCGGAACGCAGCAAACGCGGTCGCGAGCTCTCGCGGCACACCTCCTATACGTAATATTCGCCTCTTTATAAATGCGATCGCGCGCCAAGAGACGCTCTCCACTGAATAACGTGCGAAGGTGTGTTGTCACATAAGAAGACGGCGCGTCCGCGTTACAATTTGCTCTAAGATGTAAAGTTTTGGTGAGTAATTTATACACTTGATGGATTGCACTGTTAAGTAATTGCATTTATTACGTAAACAATACGATTTCTGCTTGCTCAACAAGGGAAGGGTAAACACGTGTAGCTGAACATAATTATGCCTTCATTATGCTCCCCTTCATTGTTCGTGAAAGTATCACACCAGGCGCGGTACGACGTTTTGTGATAACGTTAACTGCAACTCTTCTTCATGCTTATGACGATGATATTATTGTATTTTGCAGTCGTAATATCCACATGGCACATTTTGTTGTTGTTGTAATTCCCACATCACACATCGTAACTTCAATGACTTTAAAATATTCTCTTTTACTTTGTTAAATATTTCTTTTTTGCAATGATCTGTGCACTTTATTTATTATAATGTTAGCATAATGAGAACATTTCTTTGCAGGACGCATTCACATACATTTTTCACTCATCGCCCCCAGACCTGTGTACTCATAATACACCAGAGGAGCTTGCCATGTCGCTTTGCACCAATGGCCATAACGTCATTATTACTGGTCAAGCTGGCTCTGGGAAAACGACGCTCCTTAAAAAAATAAAGCATGAATGTGTTCAACTAGGGAAAACCGTTGCTGTAACAGCTTCCACGGCAATAGCAACCACTCAGTTTGATGACGACGTCATGACACTGCACAAGTGGTCAGGTGTGCAGGTGTGTATTGGTTTGCTATTCATGTTCAAGCCTCCTTTACTTGTGGTATGCCCATACATGCGTACACAACGTGTACACACGCGTAGACACGCATACACACGCGTACATACGCGTACACACACACACATACACACACACACACACACACACACAAACACACACACATACAATCGGTATATGTTCTGGTGTCTTGTAAGTAATCTGCAAAACTCATTACATGTTTCATTCATCAGGATGGCAGATTCACTACTTCACAATTGCATGATTTAATTGTGAATGACGAGGCATTCGGTGACATTATGTGGCGCATAACATCTACAGACGTTCTACTTATTGATGAGATATCTATGGTATGTGTACGGGCATATTACACATTTATGCGATCATTTAATTTTTTGAAAGTGTACGTAATTACGAAAATAGCAATATTCCTTATGTCGTTGATTTCTAAATGTGCATCATCATGTGGATTGCGTGTGTGAACTTGTTGTAAAGTTATTACATTCGTAACTAATAAGACAACTCTTGGATAACTTTGATACCCACACACACACACGCACGCACGCACGCACGCACGCACACATATATTTAATTTATGCTATTTATGTATTTTTAGAATCTATCCGTCAGGGGCGCCATTTGACAAAAATAAGAAGCACGAATTTAGGCAGTACGGAACTTTGGCTATATGTATTTAGTTCATAATCGTTCTAATGTTTTTAGAGTATAAAAGATTACCTGGGGATAGCTACAGATTGGATAGATATCGATGACTCAAGAGATCTGTTAGAATAAGAGGGTAAATATTTTTGTTTTTATCGTACCTACAATTATTCTTTGGCATCTATATATGTAATAAAATTACACGTTACATATTTTCATAAGACTATAATTACCTTGTTTTCTATGCACAGGCTTGCGGTGATTTCTATCAATTGCCGCCAGTTCCCGATATGGGACATGGGGATGTTGGGGATTTTCCCTTCAGCTCTAAATTCTTCCAGTCAATGCATCACGTGAATTTGACAGCACTTAGTGTTAGGCCTGAATGAAACATAAACATGTATTATAGAGCTTTGAAAACATTATAAAAATTGAATTAACGCCTTTGGAATATTGGAGGTATGTCGGATTGGTATTAGCGCCATGTTTTTGCGATCTTTGCTGTGAAAAAAAATTCTCCACTATGTCAGTATTTAAACGTGACGCCATAATGGAACTGCCAGATGTTATACGTTTCTTCATAATTTCTCGCAGACTCGTACAGCAAAACATAATGTCCTCCCTTGTTTCCTGGGACATGAGAGAACTTTTTTTTAGGGGGGTGTCGACATCTGCACGGGCAAGGACTTTATTTTCCCAGTTAGAAAAGAACGACATTGTTGTTTCTAGAGTACAGAATCTGCTGTCAGCTAGGTGAAGGACAGGAGAATCATTGTTCACGAAAGATATCAAATCACTAGTAATGGAAAGAAATGTCAAAGTACCGGTAAGAAGTTTTCGTTGTCCTTCAACTAGACTGTCAGCGTAGTTCTTCATCAGGGACCACATGGCGCTGTTCAGGCATTCTTCTGCTAGGTGATTTCTCATTTTGGAGACAGTGGTAAGGAAAATATGTTCTTTTGTTAACTTGTGGTGCAGACGGGTCATCTCTGGATTACACGTTATATCCCAGTTATAAGCAGAGCGCCAGTGGTCCCAGATGATTGGAAATCCTTGCCAGTGCAGGTGTCTAGTGCTAAAAGATGTAGTTCTACTGTTAAAAACGTTATTACGTAAACGTTTGATGACATGTTTAACGTCCATTCCTAAAACTATTGTTTCACCCAAAACTTGTAAGTTTTCAATTGTCAAATTGACGTCCAGTGGTTTAAGTGGGTGAAACAACAGCTTCAGGAATGTCCGGTTAGCGCTGGCGCCATCAAACAAGCAAAAATGAACATTAAAACCATAATCGAAGAGGTGGCTAATAGCTTTCCAGAACAACAAAACAAGATGGTGCGCTTGCACACCGACGGTAGCGAAGTGGGCAAATGGAAAAACAAATCCTGTAAATCCCAAAAACTCCATCTGAAGAACATGTGTCGCTAATAATGTGTTGGTATTATTTCCCTTACTTTCTTGTATACCGTGTAATTTTTCTAAGTCGTTGGATTCCCTTTCCAGGTCGACAACCCCCGACAGTCTCGTTTCTCCATCCCGAGAATCCATTTGGAGATCTTGCTGAATTGACATTTCATCGAAAATGAGTCCGCCATGTCTCCCACTAATAGGAACGTGTTTGTCACTTGCGGTTATGTCCATCCACTTGAAGACATCAGGCAGGAAACCTATGGACAGATTAATGTTTAATGTTATGGCCATTTGGTTTACCTACATTGCCAGTGCGTTCGATATGAGTTTAACGTTTGGCATGATGGATGAACAGTTTACGAAAGTGGAAAGGGTTAACGTGTGGTGTAACAGTGGTCATATCAATGTGTCATAACGGTAATTATGGAGGAGCAGGATATGAAGTGACATCCCATGTAAATATGACCATTATAATGATATCATAACCATACATTGCTGTATATATCTATGTATGTAAGCATTGTTTTTTATGTCAAAACTTCATAGTGTAATGCACCCACCTGGTCGTTGATCAACGGAGTTCTTGTAATACTGGAGCAGTCTAACCGACGGAAGAAGTAGCGCGCCAGTATCGGTCGCATCTGCATAGGCTGCGGGTGATCGGTTCCAAAGACCGAGGGCGAACTGGATCACAGATCGCTCCCATCGTCGTCCCTGTGGGGACACGGTGCTGTTTTTCACCATCGATGTTATCACATCAATGCACTCATCGCCGAGGTTAGGGGCTTGCCGTTGAAGGATTTCTTTAACGTCGACGTTACGCTATACACATAAAAGTACAGTATTGATGAACTGGTGGAATATGTGCAATCGTTAACGGTAATTTATGTGTGATATTCATGATGTGTTATGAATGTTTTGCAACAGAATGTAATCGTGAAGTACTATTGTGGATTTCATGACTGGAGATATTGCATGATGAAGCAACATTGCTGTCACCTAAGTACAGTCAAAAGATTTAATGTACAATTGACAGCAATATGTCATGAAATAAGGTATTATTCACCTGTGCTGTGTCAGCTTTGGACGTCGCGCGAACTCGGTCGTAATACATGTGTCTGCAGAAATCGCAGAATGTTCCCTTTTTAAGAAGTGGCATCACAACAGGGCAGCGAACATGCTTCATGTATTGCACACCATTGTGCACGCGCATGGTTGTTGATTTGCTTGTGAGTAGTGTGTCACTGCCAACCTGCACTCCGTCACAGAGTTGAATGACACTGAGGAATGTTGACAGTGCACAAATTACTTGTGCAGTGATGACATCGGGGAATCCCCATTGGTCTAATGGGACGATATCGTCTCTGATGTTCACTTTATAGATGTCACCATCTATGATAAGAATACATGGTGTATTGTTCAAGTGTGACAGAACTTTACAGTGCATGTTATTGCCGACAGGTGCCCAACCATTGCGCAAGAGGACCTCTCCCAGGTCTTCTGTGGACGGCGCTGGTTGTCGCTTCGCTAAGCCAGTGTACACACCTGGGGAACACACAACATGTACTTATGAGTAGTAATTTATGTTTGTTGTGTGTATAGTATATGTATGCATCAGGGCGTTTTATATTAAATTTTCACTGGGGGGCAATGTCTTTAAAAAAAAATTATTATACCCCAGTGCTAATTAAATCAAACATACTAAAACGAATAAAAAGTAAGCCATACAAGGGGCTGGTTTGGGAGAATCGGGGGAAAGTTGGGCTGACTGGGGGGGGGGGGGGGCAAATGAAAGAGATGGAGGTAGTGTCCCCCCATTTTGTATGTTAAAAAACGCCCTGATATGCATAATGTTCCATTGACCGATGTAAAGTGTGTAGAGAGGATAAATGGGGCAACATTTGTACGTAATTATTTCGTAATTATGCAACAAATGTTATTCAGTTACACCGATGTGTGTAACAACAAAGTACTTTAACACATCATGTATGTTGAGTTATGTTCAGTTTACGAATTACGGACTGTACGTTATATTTTATGAGAATTGCGTCATCACCACGAACAGTGATCATATCAAATGTTAATAAAGAACGTATAGTACGCTTTTGTGTGTATACTAGCGATGTTTCACCTGTTAGTAGAAACGTGTACAGGTAGGCATAGGGAAATATTACACAGGTACTATAGAAAATACTTCACCTGTTGTAGTCTGTCGCATTCCATCTGGTCCTTTTGTTCTGTGTATCAAACGGCATAGTTTCACCTTTGGGAAAAGACGTCTAAGCAACATCTTAAAGAACTTAAATGAAACACACATGTAATGTTAATGTATTATGAAATATATGTGTACCATTGCAAACAGGCCTGATAGTTATCACATTGTGGCAATTGTTATGTAGTGCTTCTCGTGTCATAACAATCATACTAACATACGTCCATTCCCAGACACACACAGACTGTCCCTCCATTATAGATACATTCATCTAAATACTTACCATTGCGTGTTTGTCTTCTTCAGCTGCAGTGCTCAAATAATGGTTGACGACGTCCTCTGTTTTAATTTGTCCATCCTCCTCCATGTAATTGTCTAACAACCTACACAATAAACAAATTTGTAATAGTCTTTACCTATGTTTTATTGGTTAAATAATGTTTTGTTAATAATTATACATTTTACATTGACACTTTGAAATACTACCTCAAACCAATGGGCCACTTGGAACGCTAGTAACAGTATAATACGTATCGCAACCGGGGGTTCAGTCACATTATTTACACGATAGGGTTGGCTGCATCAACTGTAGCACCCAATATCTTCGCAAGACGGTGCAATTTGTTATTGGACTTATTATTATCCCATGACGTGTGAAATCACTCACCAAAATGTCATCTCTTGTGGCGTCCTCATTGCAAGCAGGGGTCTTGTACAAAGACAAAATTGTAACGCGGACAAAATTGTAACGTCTTCTTATGTGACAACACACCTTCGCACGTTATTCAGTGGAGAGCGTCTCTTGGCGCGCGATCGCATTTATAAAGAGGCGAATATTACGTATAGGAGGTGTGCCGCGAGAGCTCGCGACCGCGTTTGCTGCGTTCCGGGGTCATTTCCGGTATAGCTATCAACCGCAGTTAGGTGAAACGTGTGCGCGACTCATTAAAACACTTCTTTTTGTAATAAATACGAATCCGTTTGTTGCGAAAAGTTGGCATTGTGACCACAATAGTTGGAACATTTATTTGTGATCTTCATAATCGGTGTTGGCGTCGCGACGGAGCAGTTCTGGTGTTAAAAGGTGATCGATTGGCTTGGGGTTGCCGCAGCAGTTGCACACACTTATATTATATATATACATATATTATAGAGAACGTAAACAGACAGAACGACGCGAGCGCACGTGATTCTGAGCACTGAGCACCGAGCACCGAGTACGGCTTTATAAACTCGGGCCCTGAATTCTGACCGTGAACGCAGACCAGGTCGGAACCCTTAAATGGGACGGGTCAGTATTTATTTTCCTTCGGTGACAATGTTAACATTTTACAATGCTACTTCTTCACTTCACTTCACTTCACTTCACTTTCCCAAAACCCGTAACTGCGTAAGGATCGTTGGGGCACCAGTGACAACATTTTAACCAGCTCTCTCCACGTTGTCCTGTTCTCCACAGCCCTTTGGGAGTCGGCCAACTCCAGCCCTGTCCACTCTTTCATGTTGTCTTACCACCTATTTTTCTGTCTACCTCTTCTTCACCCCCTCTCACGGTACCTTGCAAGATAGTCTTTGCAAGGTCAGATGGTCGTGAGACGTGGCCGTACCACTTCAGTTTATGCTTCTTGACCGTTGTAAGGAGGTCCTCGTATGGTCCGACGGCTTGCTTGATCTTGTTGCGAACGTCTTCGTTAGTTGCTACACGCAAACTATTTTTGGTTTTGAAATATCTGGATATGTGATATATCAAAGTTTAATATAGCATTAAGCCGCTGAAAAAATCGCCACATTATGTATTTTTTAAGATATTCGACATATGAGATGCTCCCTATCAAATACCGGCCTGATTTTGTCTTCGACTCTAATTAGGGATCTTACCATCTTGACACATGGATAAACTGCCAATCAGCCTCGAGAAAATTATGTACCAGTACAGCATATTTATATTAATACGCCAACATGACGGCACTGTCGCCGACAAGATCAAATCGATCCGCAGCCGAATCATGGTTACATTAGCTGATGTTGACAACGCACAGCCACGTATGGTTTCTTCGCCGCTGCTAGCGTTTCAATCGGCTACGCTCGAAGAAGTTACGACGCTGATCACAAGTGGCAAGACAACGTCGTCCGAGATTGATCCACTACTCTCCGTTACTCTGAAGGCGAATACATCCATCTTGGCGCCGATTCTCGTGAAATTGATCAACCTGTCCTACGAGTCTTCCACTGTCCCCCCCCCCCCCCCCCCCCCGCCTGAAGCACGCAGTCATTACGCCTCTTTTTAAACTTTCCGGTCTTCCAGTCGACGACTACATCAGCTACCGACCCATCTCGAACCTTCCGTACGCATCCAAGTTATTTGAACGCCACGTCTCTGCCCAACTGCGTTTGTATACGCAACACAACGGCATCGGAGATCCTTTTCAGAGCGTCTACCGCCCGTCACACAGCGTTGAGACAGCGATTTTGTGTATCCAAGACGACAACAATGTCATGTTAAGATCACTGGATGCTCGTAAGCAAGTAGTACTAGTTCTACTTGGCGTCAGCGGTGCGTTCGACACGATCGACCATGACATTCTTGTCGCTGAACTAGACCGAATCAACGCGCGAGGCGAAGCACTTTGCTGGCTCGTCTCTTACCTTGCTGACCGAACACAGTGCGTCAGCGTTGACGGTCATCTTCTTGCGACAGCCGACTACGACATGGAGTTCCACAGGGCAGTGTTTTGGGCCCTCTGTTATTTTCTATATGCTGTGCTGGTTTTTCCGACGTATTCGAGAAGCACGGTGTTTTCTACCATGTCTACGTTGACCACACCAAACTCTATGTCAATTTGTCGCGAATGATTCTGCGTCCGCCGCCAACCGGATATCCCGTTGTGTGACTGACGTGAAAGCATGGCTAGCGTCGCGCCACCTGCTTTTGGATTAGGCGAAGACAGAGGCAATGCTGTTTGCAGCACCAAAAAACCGTGTTGCACAGCACCGCCTCTTCCCGCCGACATCTGCGGTTGCAGTGTCAGCACTTCCGCCAACATACGTGACCTTGGAGTACAGCTCGACTCCACGATGTCGATGGCCACACACATTAGCCGTGAACAACAGAGCATCAAGGCGGCACTACGAGAGCTGCATTGGCTACCTGTGGCGCAGCGAATTTAATTTCAACTGTTGACACTGATTCAAGGTGCTGTGCATGAAAACACTCCACAGTACCTTGCCGACCGTATATATGCATATGTTCCCTGTCGTACTCTTCGCTCGGCCGAGCAGTTTCTCATGGTTGTTCCTAGAGTTAACCTGGAACGGTACGACCGACGTGCATTTTCATGTGCAGGTCCCAATCTCTGCAACTCTCTTCCACTAGAGCTAACAAGCCAACGTGACTCTGGACTTTTCAGGAGAGAACTGAAAACCTTTCTCTTTAATCAGGCTTTTTCGTAATTTATTGTATTTTAAATACATACACATACGTCTTAATGTCACACATAGCCTACATAGTAATCGAAAATGTGTAGTTGTATTAGCATATGTAACACAAGTATTGTAATATTATAACTACAACGTAATGTATTCTTACATCATGTTTTAGTTTGTGAACACCCCTGAATCTGCTTTGTAGAGATATGTGGTGTATAAATAAATTTGATTTGATCTTGATATGATTTGTATGCGTATCTCCTCCCAGGTGTTAATTAACTACCAATACAGCATACTTATATTAATACGCTAACACGGAGGCACGGTAAGTGCATCTCCTACCAGGTGTCTAACTCGACTCATCTCTTTTCATGTTCATCCACGTATTTGGTCCATTGGCCTCTGATCTACCAATTGACGATGCATTGAAACATTAAAGACACAAACGTAGTTATTTAAAGTTGTTTACTTGGTTCAGTTGACAAAATATTATGGCCAGCCATACTCTTACTTAGACTTGGATCGGTCAGCAGTCAGCATGTCGACGTCATTCCAGCTCCTGTTCACTTGTTGAAGAACTCGCTGGATGGTCTGGTGCCAGTTCATTTTGGGCCGGCCTCTCCTCCTTCTTCCTTCTGGGGTCCACCATAACACCTGGTTGGCGAATCTTGTGGGGGAAGCCGTAAAACATGACCCACCCAGTTCGTGCGCCGCTTGCAGATCGTACTGGACACTGGAGTTTGCTTCGACCGTTCTCTGACTTCCTCATTAGTAACGAAGTTGCTCCATTTCATGCCCAATATCATCCTAATGCATATTGAGTCGAAGGCGTCAAGCTTCTTCTCCTGGCTTGATTTTAGATGCCAAGTTTCGCAGCCATAGAGTAAGGTGGACAAGACGCTGGAATTGTAGAAGCGCAGCTTCTTGTTTGTCCTGCTCTTGTTTAGTTGGTTGAAGGCTGCGGAGGTTTTACCTATTCTGCAGTTGATCTCATGGTCCATAGTACCCTGGTTGTTGAACTTCCCATTTCATTGATTTGATTGACTGAAGCCGCAATTGTCGACAGCAGATATTGCAAGGTCACGGACACTAAACTAAGTTTAAAATACTGTAATTGTGATATTTGCTGTCCATGGTTTGTCATTCCGTGGGTTGGTGTAAGCTAGCAAGTGTTATAGTCATTAAATGTGCCAATATCCTGTCCGAAAACATTTTAATTGTTCCATAACTCCAGGAAAGAGCTGCTGTCTTCAAATCACTACCACTTCAATCGTATACAATTAGCCCGAACAAAAATTGTGTTCCGTTCCCAGCACTTGATTAGCGTACAATCGTCCGTGAAGAAGACCCGGTGATGATCAAACACACGACGACGCATCGCGGACTTGACACGACCGGCGCCGACGGAAGTGATTTCTGTACACGGCCATTAGTTGTTAACGGGATCGATATGGGTTGTTTAAGCCGCAGAGCTGGCGTGGTCACGCCTTGTCAACAGGCTTGAGCAGTCACGTCCTTAAAGCCTTCCCTGGTCATTGTCCGGTCACATCGTTGACCTCGGCACTGACCCAAAGCCAGGTCAGGCCACTCTTTTGATGAAATGATGGTCACCGTGTATGCCGTGATATAACGGGCAAATTGCAGCAGTACGGAATGCCGCCTACAACAAAGTGCGTAATAATGGATTGGGAGTGCCTAGGTAGGACTTATCGTCATGTCTTATTGTTAGTAGGAGAAACATATGTATGCAGTAGGTTGATACAATATTAAATGTTAGCATAGAGGTGTTTTTTATATTTAAAATGTAAATTTGTGACCAGCACAATGTTCATGGTGTGATCGATTTTATGTTAAAATCATGTTGTACGTTATGGTAAAACATGTATGGAATGACTGCAAATCAAAAACAAATACACGCACACACATGATCGCACACACACGCGCACACGCGCACACGCACACACGCAAACACACACGCGCGTGTGCTCATAAACACATATCGTGGGAACCGCGCATTACGTGCTCCATGGTGTCTTGTCTTGCGATTGTCCTGAAGCACGAATGGTCGTCCAGGTACCTTAGTTGGTTCTCCCGGAAGTATATATCCTGCTGTGTTGCAGTAACAGATCCTCGCATGCTATGAAACAGGTGTCTTTGGGCGAATTGAGTTACTTTGTTGCAAAAGGAACCCCGTATCAGGTGTAGCTTTATCAGAATAACAATGGACAGTGGATTGATTTGTATGTTCAAGGCTTGAAGGCACAATGTCGAAAATAAAACTTACATGTAAATTACAATAATGCATCTGTGATATATAATTGTCGTGGCTTTCGTTTCACATGAATTTTTTTGGTGAATGAACGATAAATAACCGTATATCATTCAATCGAATATTCGATCATTCGATTATTAATTAATTAATTCATTCGTGCGTTCGTTCGTTCGTACGTACGTACGTTCATTCATTCTTTTATCCATTCATTCATTAAATAATTCACTCATTCATTCATTGTTACATCCGTGGGAGGTATTTTGGACTCCATATATGATAATATGGCTTTATATCTTTACATCTTCCGGTGACTTGCTACTATTTCAATCTCGCAACTGTTAAGCCCGATAAATATTCACAGGCAATGTGGCGACGCCCTGGCGGAATCACAACAACACCAATATCCATATCAATACGTGTTCTATGTCTTCACGTATGACTCTATAGCGTCTTGTAAATGGCTCCCGATCAATTAGCTGGCGAATCTTATTAATAATTCATAACGTCCAGCGCAGGCTGGGCCCAGGTGCGTATTTACGACGCTGAGTGGACCGAAGTAATAGGAAGCGACAGTAATTGGCCATATTTCCAACGATGGCGACCGAGTATTGAATGCCGAACTCCCCCTTACGAGGCGCGCGTCCTCAAGCGCGCCAATGCATCCTTCTCGACTCCCCAGTCGACCGCTCAGATGCCACGCGAATTGTATAATTTGCCGAGGCATCACGGGTTTTTCCCCGAAGGACCGACATATAATCGAGAATAATCAAGCGTCAGTATTAGTTTGGCAGACAAAAATGTCATTGAACAATCGCCCTCTGGTTAAATCAGTACTCGGAACCGCAATGTTTATGGTACGCCGTTGTTTTTGTTTCCTCGATATTCGATTTCTGTCGTAAAAACCGACCATGGCGATAAATTGTGGCTTGGCTAGAAAGCGTCGTGTAAAACAAGCTCTTTTGTCACGAAAAGTATTATATTTATATCGAAAATGGGTTGTTTTCTATCTAAAAACGCATTGGTATCGTAACAGCATGAACGATCGTTATTATATCATAACAACATATTTACTTAGACAGGTATAAATAAGGTATCTCACGAGTTCTCGATTGCTGGTTATAATATAATACCATAGCCTAATTATGATCAAATCAAATCAAATAGATAAAAATGGTTGGACTCTCGACAAGCTAAAGGGCTTCCTTGTCCACATGCCATCTAGAGTTAATTCTCTGGGTGGCAATCTTGTTAAATCTTGTTAAATTGGTAAAATGAACAGCTATGTCCGCTAATATTGACCATATCAAAGGGTAGCAGCCCTATGTCTTTCATTGCATTTTCATATCATT
The DNA here is from genome assembly GCA_963995525.1 of Escarpia spicata. NCBI lineage: Eukaryota > Metazoa > Annelida > Polychaeta > Sabellida > Siboglinidae > Escarpia > Escarpia spicata. The sequence continues at coordinate 7,975,671 of OZ023213.1, forward strand.
TAGTTATTCTCAATGACCAGTCTTAAATGCATCTTCTTTTGAATAATTTTACAGACAGTTTAATCGTTAACGTTATTTAATTACACAATTATATTAAATTGTTGTTTTATTTTATCTGTCTTTGTCTTAGATATGGGGTGCGCGTGTCTGCGTTGTTCTCGCGGGTGGTTCAGTTGCGACTGGGGAAGTCAATTACTAAGAAAAAGTACAACTGATTAAGTGATATATATATATGTATATATATATATAGTCCAGCTACCATCTTTGGTTTGCGAGGATGTCGTGTACTAAAAGGGCATTTCATATTCGATTTGATGGAATGCAGTGGCACATTGTCTAGAGCATCGAACTCGCAATCGAGAGAACCCGGTTTCGAATCATGTACTGCGGTGTCGACCATTGGGCAAGTTCGTTCACTCTACATTGCTTCAGTTCACTCAGCTGTATGGATGACTACCTGGCTGCAGACAGTCTTCAATAGTTGTGTACAAATAGTCTTCGCGGATAAATTGCAGCTTGGCTGAATGCTGCCCAGTCCTAAGGACTGGATATTGTGCTGTATAAAAACTTACATTTATTATTGACGATCAAAATCAATTTTAGTTTGATAATTGTAACAGAATATATGCGCTCTCATATTAAATCGACTGTGCGTATTTCCTCAAGTATGCACGCACTACAGATCTGTACAACGAGGAAACTGATTTGATGTGGGCTAAAAGCACAGCGGAAATTGTTTTATTAAGTGCTAGATTTCCGGTGTCTCAATTCAGATAGTGTCCGCGTGGCAGCCGGGAACGTGGGATGGTCGGCAGAGAAAAACGGACGTAGGCCCAGAGTGGCACATAAATGCCGTCACTTGTCATGATTTCCCAGCTGGAAATGGGACACTGTAAATATGTCCGTTTGGCCGGATGTCCAGCAATGATCATAGTCGGCGGAAACCGAATCACCAAGTGCACACACATGCACCCACTCATGCACGCACGCACGCACGCACGCACGCACGTACATACACGCACACGCACATTCCCTACACACACACACACACACACACACACACACACACACACACACACACACACACACACACACACAGGTTTGTGGAAGATGTAGAACGTGGACGTGCGTCCCATATCTACAGAGTGTGGACCTGCTTAGTTTTATAGGTACGGCGCTCTCCTTTAGCATACGCCAATTTGGGAGCGTCTGTAACTAGTATGTGCTTAGACGCCGCGTTTGGACGACTTTCACTGTGTCGACCAAATCTATCAGTGTGAGGACACACATGTGTAACTTGTATCCGACTCCATTGGTCAATCCGAGGACACACACTATTTGGCAACACAGCTGCAAAACGTGGACGCAAAGTGTGTCGGCTAAGAAATAAATAACACGTGTATGACGATGAAGATTATGTTGAAGATGACGACGAAAATGTTGACATTGATGATGAACACCAAAATGTTGAAAATGTAGATGACGATGAAGAAGAAGATGATGACGATTATAATGACGAAGGTAGTGATGTAACGAAGATTAAAAGGATGAAGATTCTTACGAAGGAGATGATGAAGATGAACATGAAGACTATGATAATTATGATGATAACGAAGAAAAAAAAAGATGATAATGATGAAGATGGTGATTAACTTGATGAAGAATATGAACATGACAAAAATAATGGCTATGGTGATGAAGGTCATGCAGAGGACGATGGATACTAAGATTATGACGATGATCACGAAGATGAAGATGACAGTGGTGATGATGATGACGAAGATTGTGATGGTGATATTGACATGAAGATGAATATGATGATGACGATTAAAATAAGTTGATGAAGATGATACAATTACAGTGATGCATATGGTGATTAAGATGAAGACGACGACAACGAAGAAGATGATGATGTTGATGATAGCGATGAATATGACGATAATGATGACATTTATGATGATGAAAATGATAACGAAGAAAATGTAGTTCTTGATGGTGGTGAAGATGATGATTATACTCCTTCATCATAGTAGACAACGAAGAGAGATGCTGATGATTATGATGAAGGAATAGACGACAGAAGATAACGATACAAATGGTAATGAAGAATATTATGAATAGGACGATGATGATGAATAAAAAAATTACGATGATCACGAAGATGATAAATAAATTATAAATATGATAGTGAAGATGATGATGACAATGATTAAGACGAAGTTGGTGATGATGATGGTATTGACAATGAAGAGGATGAAAAATATGATAACAATTAAAACGAAGAGTATGAAGACGATGACGGTAATGCATATGAATTGTTAAGATGGTGATTAAGATGAACAATATGGTAAAGATGACGATGATAAGAGCAGTTATGGTGAAGAGGATGATGAATATGATGATGACGTTTATGACAATGACGATGAATACGGTGAAGCTGAAAATGGTGGTGAAGATGACGATGACAATGATGGGAAAGAGATGACATGCACACACAGATCGAAAATATACTGACATAGCGAGAACAAAAACACGAATTAATAGGACACATACATAGTGGCGAGGATTATGCCCTGATGTCAACGAAGAGACTCATATAAAGATTTCCACACCAGGACATTGGTACTGCAAAATGTGGACACACATGCATAGTTCCAACATAGTGATGATAACTACACAGCGGGGGAGAGACGCGTTCCACAATATGCAAGAGATGGTGATACATACAGAGTGTGGGTACATTCAACCAAAGTGACGATACATGTGTTAGTCTACAAGAAGAGTTTAACACACAACGTGAGGACAAATACAAATAGTCTACAGTTAGGATATATACTATGCAATGAATCGGAGCTAACGAAATAAAATTGTTTTTATTCGAAGAAGGCCTACTAATACAACGTGAACATTTATTGTAATCACATGTCTACTTTATTTGAAATCACATGTCCATTCTGGAGACACTGCAACGTCAAGAAGTTAGACGCGCTGCTTGCTGATTATGCGGTTTCTAATTAAATCTTTTATATTTTTCCATGATCGGTTCTTCAAGGCAGCCTCAGAAGTGCGCACACGTTCGATTGCCGCCTTTCCTGGCAACTGTTTCAATGCGACGTCGTTTGTAAAGTGCCGCAGCACTGCTTCCGTTTCTTCCGTTGACCACGCTATTCTTTTGCACTTGGGCCGACTGTCTGGTGATGCTGAAATGTGTTATACAGAATAACATAACGATAGACCTGCATTGCCGTAGTGCACGAACGTTATACTCAACTAAATTCAAGCTAATGAATAATCATGTCACTAGTGAGCACACACGTTTTTGATTTAAACCAGTCATGAGTACAAATACATATAGAATATGTAACTAATAGTAAAACCACGTTGTTGTGCCATAACAATGGCAGCTCAGAGGTGCATTACAGTAGGCCTACTAAAATATTAATGCATACATTATGAATAAAGGAAGATATATAAATATGTGTAAAAGGGCAAAAATAATATCAATAATAAATAATATATAAAATTAAAAAGACGAATAAAACAAAGAATAATAAATAAATGATATTAATTGTATGACGACACATAGTATATTTTTGTAGATAATATGTAACTGTATACAAGTTTTATTTACCCAACGGTCCTCTTTTGGGAATGTCTGATCCATTGTCTTCCGAACTTGAATCCTCACACCTTTCTATAACACAAACATTTGAATGTACTACTTCGTCCATACACAATACTCAACCATCATGGTAATGAACAACACACATAATAAGGGGTCAGTTCAAACATGCTATGTAATAATGATTATTATATACCGCCATACCCACTAATGTTTGCAGCCCTGTACATGTACATAAAACTAACAAATAAAATAAAAACATTTAAAATACAAGAATACATAACTTAAAATAACAAACATCAGTTTAAAGCAAGCTAGTTTTATATGCTAAAATAAATGTATAAATTGTTTACTTAAAAATAAATATCAATATTAGTCAGTCAAGCGTTTTGGTTTTACACCAGTTATAAATATCGATGCATAATATGCATGTGTATATAGTAGCGATATTTTTATTAGGTTTTGGTACGTATATATATAAGTGGATAAGCTGTCGATTTGCTTGATAGGTTTTTTAAGCACAACAATAAGAAGTGTCAAATGAAATGGACATGCAAGAATTAAACAAAACTTAAGTTACCCCTAGGTAGTCGTTAAGGATTCTCTGTACTGTCATCATGAGGGTCTTCAGAAGTTGAATCGACGTCAATTTCTATAAAATATTTGCATGTATTACCAGTACTCAAAATATGTGATATATTTTATGATTACATATATATATATATATATATATATATATATAATATGCCATAAAAAATTACTTCACAATAAAATATTCAACTACGCAATTGCAGCATGTCGATAATGGAAGACTCTAATTCGGTCAATTAAATAATCATCTAAAACACAAGGACATGTCTCATAATACATGAATGGTAATCATCACCCGAGCAATAAAACCTCTTTGACCACCGCCATGCCTATTTTGTTATTAATACAAATACAAAGAGCATTGTTTAAATAGAAATCAAGCATATGCATGAGGGTAGATATGTTGTATTATTATAAGCCAGCTTTTAAATACAACATATATTATGTTGTTAATACATGAAGTAATCTGCATTGCACTGCATTTGTAAAAATGATATAGTCACTGAATAGACTGTGTACCTTCATCAGCATCCACGGTTATGTCATCCAACTGTTGCCCTGTCTTCAAGCCAACGCCTCCTTTCTCCATGGCGAGTAGAAGTTTGGAAACTTTTGCCACTTGGAGTGTTTGGTCAGGAAGACGGTAATATTCCCGGTGCACCCTGATGTCATGCCCTAGGTAGCGTGCTAGCAAGTCAAGCTCGTGGTCCTTCAAATTAAGTATTTGGCTCATCGTTGCAATTTGCTTCCTAAGTTGTGTTGACCTTAGTAGGTGTGGTTCCTTTGCACCGCAAGCCTCACTCATGGCTCGCAGACAATCTGAGCCTCTCACGTATTCCCGAGATCCGTAGTGTGAACGAGCAAACACATATTTATTGTCCTCCGGAATGCTTGCACTATGCCTGCGAGACACCAAGATGTCCAGCCATCCTTTGGTTTCCTTGTTCATGAGCACGGGGACGGTCGTGCCACGCTTTCCTCGAACTTCGACACAACAGAAATGTTGACTGAGTTTCTTTTCCAAATCGGATAAATGGTCAAATACAAAGCCGTCCTGGCCAGCCTGCTTGATCTTCGTATACTCTTCAACTGTCATCTGTGACACCTCCCCTTGGCGCCGACGGTTGAATAGGATGAGTCTTGTAACCGCTACATCTCTGAGGATGCTCCATGTTGACTGTGATGCATGATCCTTCAAGCCAGCGGCTGCTTGTTTCCCTTCCTCCTTCAGGTAATCTGACAGAAGATGGACATCACTGGCTAGTGGAAGAATTTTCACTTTGTTTCGTTTCAAGTCATACAGTGTTCTGAGGGCATGGGTTGACATTTCCTCGGTCCAGTTGATATCCATCAGTTTCTGAAATGACTTTGCCATTTTTTGTTTCTCTCCATCGCCAGACTCTATTGCTTTTCCTTCACATATTTTCGCACACTTGCGCAAGCTGTGACCCAGTTTCAGAGCAAGTGATGGTGTCTTATAAGTGTGTTCCGCAGCTTCAAATCCAGCAACACGTTTTGTTGCTGTTGTGACTACTCTGAATTGGCCAGAATCAATGAAGTCCTCCATGTTGGCATCTTCCTTTCCACTGTCTGTACGTAGCTGCACAAGGAGACGCCCCATCTCTCACATCTTATTTCTTATGTAGTTGTGTTGGTGTGTGTTGTGTCCTACTTTGCTATACAACTTCTCACCAAATGACATAATGAGTTTGTCGGCTTTGATTACTCGGGTGACTCGATCATGTCGCATGCAGCATATTACCTTGTTGAGCTCCTGACTTACCCCCGGTGGAGGAGGTAACAGGAGCTTGCAGCTTACCGCCTTTCTCTTTCTGGTCTTTCTCGATGGCTCCCCAGGCGATGTCTTCTCTAATTGGCACACGTGTCGCCAAAGATCTTTCCTCAACATATAGGCATAACATGTCTCACAAGGCCCATATTCATCTGGGTGAATTCTACCTGTTGGTCGGTGGGTTACTATCAATGTCCCCTGACCTCTTCGCAAAACATCGCAGTTATGTTTGTGATTTCCCAAATTTCGTAACAAGCACATTTTGGCAGACTTTTTGGCTTTGTCTGTTTCATGAAGATATTCAATAACTTGCGGTTCATCTCCATGCTGAGTAACTATATGTCGAGGTAGCTTTTTCTGAGGATTCTCACAAAACAGACAGTAGTACACTTTGTCCCACTTTCTGCTTTCGCCTTGGTTATCGGTCACCATGACGGTGATGTTTTCAAGATATCCACTGGAAGTAGAGCTGCTGACTTGTGGAGTTGCTGGTGTATCGCCACTGACACAAGCACAAACATTTCCAGTAGGTAGTCTGCCTACAGTGCAGCTACTTGCACAGTTTCGTGTCTTTGAGCATGACTGACTGCTTACTTAATTGACTCCCCCTGCATGTGAAGATATTCTTGCTTTGTTTAGTGAAATTGGTCCACTAATTGGTATGGCGAATGAGTAGCCACAACTGGAATCAGAGTCGTCACTGGTACCAGGAACATAATCAGAGTCACTCTCATCAAACTCCATGGTGTCTGACTGGCTGGTTGGTTGATCATTTGCTAAACATGTAAAATCACGATAATATGCATCAGACACTTGAATGAATACAATGTTGTTTGTAAGACAGTCATTACATTATTTTGTATCCTGCATGAGAGGTTGTTACGAAACAAGTGTATACGTGTGAATACAACTGTATGAAATTAAGTATCAGTAGTACTTTTGATATGATAAATCACGATGTACTTAAGCTATGCAACCTAAATATTAATGCATTATGATATTATTTTGCTGGTCGTCAATGTATTTAATTGTGTCAGAAATTGGATATAATTGGTATTGCTACAACAAGAAATTGTAAATGCGCATTATTAACGATCAATCGCTATTTGTGAGAGTTTGGACTGGAGGAACCAGAGGACACACCATAATGTTAAATCGAATCTCAGGTGCAAAATCATTTGCATTATAATCCGACCACTTTTTTTTTTTTAATTCCAGGCACTGAAAATGTAACCATACCTAAACTGCAAATCCTATACCCACCCCCAAGTGATGTGCACTGAAAATGTACCCATCCATGATTCTTCCGCCCCTCCACTCCCTAGCCTAGGCTTAAGTTTTAACAATTATGATGGCTCATTATTAATATCAGTATTACCGCCGCTAATTCAATAACGCAATATCACATTCATTTGCATGGTTTACAACTAGGAGAATATGCGACGATGTGGCTTCAATAACGGGCAATATCGTCAATACATTGATAAAAACAGATGTTTTCATATTGGCTACGGTGAAATTAAGGAATACCACCAGTATAATGTTGAGTTTCACGAAAAATCCCCAACATCACTTCATTTTTTTTCGAATTTCACTATAACACGACAGAGAACTGCAGAGCCTGACGAAATATTTCGAATCTCCCGGATTTTGAAACGCTAAAGGTGACAGGCATAACTCTAAAACTTCATGACAGATCTATGGATAAATATAATTCTTTTTCCCCTTTTCGCCATGTTGAAGTCCGCTCTATGCACGTTTTATTTATCAACTACCATTAACCCATTATTCTACAAACAAACATTGGTTGTCACCATATTTCTTATGTGCGATCATTACCGGAACGAGTAAAATGTTTATTATGATTAATGTTCGCCTTCAATTATTATTTAATTATTATGAAAATATATGTAAAAACAAGAAAACTTACCGCACAGCTACGTCTTCGCTAGCTACATGTGAATATGGCGTAGGCCCTTGGCGGGCGCGGCAAATCTAGTGTCATTTCCGGTCTGCGTCATCAGACTTTTCAACGAAGCACCGAGGACATTGCGGCAAGGTAGTTTACACACGGCAGTCTGGACCAGGATACACCCGTACACACAAAACTCACATAAAATACCCATTATGTGGACCGGCGCAAAAGAGAACAAAACGACCACAGCACATAATTTGGTGACCTGCAGATTCCATTTTAGCTGAAAACAAACCGTGGACGTCCACGGTCTGCACGACGTCCTCGATCCGTGAGTGTGTATTCTAACGATGTCCACGGTGTACACCATTCACAAACACACACACACACACACACACACACACACACACACACACACACACACACACACACACACACACACACACACACACACACACACACACACACACACACACACACACACACACACACACACACACACACACACACACACACACACACACACACACACACACACACATAGTACACGTGGGTGGATTGATGCTGCTTTATCGTCCCTAATAGAAATACTCCAGTTAATATGGCATTGATCGTAGTCACAGGCGCGGCATCAAATCATGAAATAATTTGCCAAGATCTAGGTCGCCCACGTTAGGCAAAATCAGGTTTCTTCAGGTCGATTAACAGACGCTGGAGTTTGGCATAGAGTAAAACCTTTACGATAATCGAACGACATGTAAAGACCCTATTCGTGCTGCAAAAACACACCACAAAATAAGTTTCACATATATATTATTATGTTTTTTTCATCTGAAAATATTAATATGTCGTGTTTAACTCCCATTCGCCGAGCTACGACATTAGTCATATCTCTGACGCGAAAACCAGCAATTGTGTCCATCATGCAAATTTATTTCTATCAATTACCACAATGCAGACACGCTGGCAGTTTTATACCGCTGAAAACATCTCGCGAAGTTACGTGTTGTTTCAACGTGGCTCTGGTATCCCGGACGGTGAAAATTTTAGTTGTTTACAGACATGATGGTTCACTCTCCTTGCTTGAATAACTGATGCACCAAAATGTACATATTAGACACAAAATCACTAGTGCGCGCGTTTACATGGAAATCTCTCTCCCTCGCTACAACAGTCTCGTTCTTTCCCTCCATCTCGTTCCATTCCCTTATGCTACCACTGTCTCCGTCTGTCCCTTTGCACTTCGCTTTCATGCTTTCCCTTATCCATCACTCTGTACACTCGTCGCTCCATTTCCCCCAATTTCATACATTCACCCCCTCCCTATCTCGTCGCTCCCTCGTGCCCTTGGTTTATATTATGCTGCACTCCTTCTAGATGTGTGACAGTGTACGTATAACGACATACGTACGAACATACGACCGTAGGTCCATATGTATATACGTATGTATGTACGTACGTATGTATGTACGTACATACGTATGTATGTATGTGTGTATATATGTATGTATGTATACATGTATGTATTTATATCTCTATGTATGTATTTATGTATGTATTTTTTTATGTATCTATGTAAGTATGCATGTATCTATGTATGTCAATATGTATGTATGTACGTATGTGTGCATGTATATATGGATGTATTATCGTATATATATATATATATATATATGTACGTCCGTCCGTACATATACTTACGTAAGTGCGTATACATACAAACATACATACTTCTATATAGTATATAATTATATATATATATATAACGATTCCGAATAAAAATGCAACACAGTCACCAATCAAAAATACAAGTACTTGTATTGAAATAGAGGTAGTCCAATTGAAACATAAGAGTATTTAACATACGACCTTTAAATAATACACGCCACTTCCTGAATGAACGGGAAACGAACACGTAACGACAAAACACTAATTCGATCTGGCAACAAACGAGAACAACGCCCGAAAACTAACAATAAACAGACGAGGAACGTGTCGTGCTGTTCCGTTTCCTGTGGCATGCAATGTAGATTCTTGTTTTATGTGAAACACCAACACATACTCCGCCGATACAGTACTACAGCAACCGATACTTTCATGTATACCGCACATGTCTGCTTCTAATGTTTCTCTTTGTTCCTTTCACATCAGTGAACTATTTGGACGTGGGGCCATTGCATTATGGGACCGGAAGCAACAGCGGCTATTCTCGTCGTAATTTAATTAATTACGACATCCTGCATTGTGCGTAACAGTACCATCGAATCCACGGGATTGCGTTGGTCGTAGCAAAAGCAGGCGAACTGTTTTACACATAATCCACATTGCTGACTGACTTACTATGTGGAAACAATGAACTTCAACAAGCCTACAATTTTCCAGATTGCGTGACAGTACTGAAACGCCAACTATCTTGTCAATATTCCTGTAACAGTTCCAGGCCATTTTAATATTATATAATACATATTGTCCAGGAGTAGATTTTATGATATTGTTTTGCAGTTGTGTCTCTCCTGAACTGATTTCGAACATCGCGGATAAGCTTAATCGATATTACAATTTACAGTGTGAGCATATCGTTGGTGTAATATGCGCCATATCTTTAATAAAAGAGTTACTTTATTCAATAAAACCATCGACAGAATCGCAGAAGTATGTTTGCACACAGGCTACAATAAAGTATAGTAGTTTGAACCAAAACCAAATAGCACCATTCGTACAAACGAGTTTGCGTTGCATAGTGGATACTAGACAGATAAACTGTATAGTCAAATAAGCCCGAAAGAATAACAAAGCGAATGGAGTAGGTATATTTAATGGAAATGTGACGCCGTTTTCGGTTCAACATCCATCCATAATGTCTGCCGCGAAACCACTTCCCTACTTTTATTTTCATTTGAAGAAAAGGCAATACCAAAAGGAATCATACCGCCCTGATGCGTGCAATGTTGAGAAGAAGCCCAATATAAAATAGCTTTGCAATAATCTTTCGCTATGTTGACTTTCAAGGAACGCCTTTGAAATCCCTGTACTCCCATGAAATATTAGTCGCTCTCCATCGGGTACACGTAACAATTTCGCCAAGTACTACCTGTTTCAAATATGGCGTGAGCCCATTACATCAAACAGCGTCTTGACGCTAGCTGACATCCGTTAGCCGGAGGACCTATTACTGTCAATATCGGGAACAGGTAGAATTGTCCAGGTGTGACCTCTAGGACAGTGGTCAACACGACGTGTCAAACTGCACATAACGCAGTGCCTTTTTCGCCTGCACGTAACGGTAGTGCATCTCCCTTATGGGCATGCACTAAAATGAAGTGCATCTCCTCAGCAACAAGCACCAACACGTACATAACTGTAGTGCATCTCCAACAGGTAAATACTGACAAAACACACCAATACTTATTACAACGTCCGGCGAACCTTCTCCGGCATCAAATGTACGTTTCCCAGCCGATATAGCACGAATAATTATTAACGCTCTGTAACATTGACTTCGTCAGCAATCGCATGAACACATCGTACAAACACACGCAACGCCTTCCAATACAAATATATAAATATACTCTGGTAATACTACTGACGTCATAATACTTAACATAATACTAGGTCTTTCAACTAGCTAGGCCCGTACTCAGTGGATCACAATTACATATTCTAAAGTCAGTCTTCTTCGTAAAATACGTCCAAGATACAACGTCGTATCGTTGTTTGACACTATGTGTGATATACTGTATCTTTATTACAAAGAGTTCGCTGCCCAAATACGGTTAGTTAACCACAATTGAAACGTATAATTTGACCGTAATCTCTTCATGAATATCCATCTTACGTTCAACCAATGCAAACCCAACATACGGGGAGAAACATTCAAATTAAGCAGTTGACAATCAAATGATATGAAACAAGTGTGGTTCATCGTATCGCAATCGGTGGGTCAGCGGGTCATACATCATACGTTATTACATAAATGTTTGATAAAACGATCATACATTGTACCTCTTACGCCTACGAAGAATTCCGACCGAAGAACGTTTTGTCTTTCTGAGATAGTGGGGTCAGATCACGTTTGTGCAACTAAACACATCGCTTAATACAATACAACAGTTCAGTTATTTGAGATCACAGCACGAGCAGTGTGTTTGGTTGCCTCCTGGCAGTGCCGTTAATACCGTACCGACTGAATTGGCACGAGTTCAGTGATAATACTTGTAGCAGTTACTGTTAGCGGCTACCGTGTTGTCGTTTTTTTTCTTCTGCACAGGAGGTTTTGCACCAAAGGCCTTCCGACGTCGCGCACCTGTGGGATTTCTTCTCCGAATTGTCCCGTTGCCGTCTTGAGGTAAATGGGTAAATGCAGACCCTTTCGCAATGCCGACTGGAACAGTGACGTCCTCACCGATGACTGGCAGTTAACGTGTGAAGCATCGCTATTTAAACGTCACACAATGTACGATCACGTGCACTGGGCGATAGTGTCAACTAGTCCCACGTTCAAGTCTACCACTGTGCGTAAACGTTCTTTAAATGCCATCACTTCCGGGTCACGTCAACACGTTAAGTGTCAAACTTCCGGGTCACGCCATCGAACCGCCGGCTTTGATTGGCTCTTCCCGCTCGTAGAGTGTCGACGTTGTCGGCGCGACCGTCTGCGCGATCGACGCCGACGACACGTTGGGAGTGAGAAACACGGACGACGCGTTCGACGGACGCCCCGATGTTGACGTGCTCTCCCGCCAGATGCCGTAGCGGTCGGCGAACGCGTCACGACGCCGCCCGCAGCACGGAAGTCGACGGCGACACTCGTGGATGATCGCCTTGCTCCGGAACACGTACACGAGCGGATTGAGCGCGCAGCCGCAGAAGGCTATCCACACGGCGGCGCTGCCGAGCCAGCCCGGTAGGTGGCGCGCCGCGTCGCCGCCAGCGCTCGCCTCGACTGCGATGAGCGTGAAGAACGGAAGCCAGCACACAACGAACGCTGTCATTACGATCAGTCCCGTCTTCGCCGCCTTGTGGTCGTCCTTGTGCAGCATAAACAGTCCCCTTCCGGTTCCACCGGAAGTGCTCCCGCGGCGAAGCTGCACGTTCGTACGCCGCGCGTGCGCCGCCTGCAGCGCACCGCTTCCTACGGCATGCTGCACGAGACCCACCTCGGTGCTGTTACGTCGCGCTCGCGCACTCGTCGACTGCGCCGCGCGGAAGATGCGCACGTATATCCATGCCATGACGGCGAGCGGCAGACAGAAGCAGACGACGAGGATGGTGTACGTGTAGGCGCGATCGGCGGCCGACTGCGAGCGCCAGTCGACCGTGCACAGATTCTTGTCCGCCTGGTACGTGATGCGGTTCCAGCCGACCAGCGGTGGCGCTGCGATCGCGCACGCGCTCCCCCAAATTGCGACGAGGATGCAGCAGAGACGACGTGACGTGATGTGTATAGAGTAGTGTAGCGGTCGGATGACGGCGTAATAACGGTCCACGCTGATGACGAGAAGGGTGAAGATGCACGCGGCGAAGAGCAGCGTCATCGCGAAACCCGACAGGCGACACCAGGTGACGCCGAGGTGCCATGTCTGCGTCACTGACGTCACGAAGATGAAGGGAAGGATAAGGATGGTTAGGAGGAAGTTGCTGACGGCGAGGTTTAGCACGAGGCGGTTGGAGAGAGTCAGGAGCGACGGCTTGCTGTAGAAGACGACGAACACGGTGCCGTTGGCGATGAAGCTCGCGAGGAATATGAGGATGACGCTCGCCGTCTGTACCCCGGCCATGGCGGCGACGTCGTTCTGTACTACCGCCGTCCTCACCGGGTCCACCTCGCTACTGTTGATGCCTATAAACAATGTCGCGTTCTCCCCCATCGTTTCCGCACAATTCTCTAACGATAACGCTGTCAATAACTGAAATATGTCAAGACATACTTTCTCACAATTTCTATACCGTTTTCTCACGGAAATTCTGACGGAAATCCATATATTTCTAACAGAATTACGCTCCAAATGTTCGATATTTGTCCGTCGCACTTTATTTCCTCGTCGACACGAATCGTTGAGACAACGACATGTCTTCGACTATGTAGATATCCGTGAGACGACCGTGCGCATTGCCGCACCAAACGTCGTGTTTACTGTATTCGCACGTATTGCGATGCCACTTCTGCGTGTGATCGCTGCGGAAATCGACGACGACGCCGATGAAATCTGACGTCCAGCGGGTGCAACGATCTACGGCGAACTGGCTCGCCGTCGGCCGCAAAGCCGCATTTACGTAGCTCGTATCCCGGCCACCGCCACGGCCGCCACCGCGGCCGATGCTGCGAAATAAAGATGATTTCTAATCTGCGCGCGGGCAGGCACGTGCAGCCGCGACGGTGAGCCACAAAGCGGGGCGTGGCCTGGCACGCGCTCGTTTCGCGGAAGTGGCTCGCGCAACGATTTCCGTTGTGTGCGGATCGCGAGCACGTGGAGAGCACGCTATATCGTCGACTACTTCACGCTGAGAGGATCGAGATTGTGTGCAAGTTGACGGCGTCACAGTGAATGTCATCCGCGTGAATGTTTGTCCAACACGCACCGACAACCAAAAGGCAATGATGACTGACGCAGCTTCTGTTGGTGGTGCTATTTCTGTTGTTGTTTGTTTTAACTGTAGCTAACCGTTCCCGTCGTAGCGCAAACAGTTGTTCGGGGGTCACCTGCAAGCAGAAACACGACGTGTCACAAACATAACAGCTCAAACCACAAATACGCAGTTTGCCGATCACAGCAGCCGCGATTACCCAAACTCTGTAATTAGGCCCGACTGTTTGTTACACCTACTGAATGATTGATTGTTTATTCAAGATCTGCAATGTTAAACAATTGTGTCCCAAGGGTACAACACGTGCTAATTTACATATACACACAACACTATTACATGGATACAATACAGAATACAACGTTTTACATGCACCCATCATCATATCATATGCAGTGCTGGTACAAGTACTCCAATAAAGTAACTAAGTAAAAGTAAAAGTAACTCCCAAAAAACTACTTAAGTAAAAGTAAAAGTATCCCCCAAGAAAGTACTTAAGTAAAAGTAAAAAGTACTTGTATAAAAAAATACTTAAGTAAAAAAGTAAAAAAAAATCCGGCTGTCAGATTATTCCAGTATGTGTCCATTTTCCAAAATGGACACATACGCCAAGCAAAGTTTTTTTGGTAAATACTCATACCACTAATACGTAATAATAATAATAATAAAATTATTTATTCACGATAATCAACAGATCAAAAAATACATGCAATATTATACAACAGGAGAGAAGAATGCAAACTGAATTAAACTGCATTACAACCGTTAACAGACCCGTATGGCATATCGTACGTTGTGCATTACATTTTCAATGAGCCAGAGTAGTTTTCAACAAACAGCAAGTATTTGCCACTGTCACCTCATTCTGTCTGATTGACTCAAAACAAATACATCAGGATGTTTTCCAGGAGTCATAAGGTCAGCAGTGTGCAGGTAGCCACTAACTAAAGTTGGTATTATAAGATGAAGTGCTGGTCAAACATTCCCCAGCAATTAATCAGTGAATGAATGAGAAGCCAATGAGGCCTGTCCCATTAGCCTAGTGTGAAAGGGGGTTTTGGCTGAGGTCTAAGCTTCAAAGGACCATTGAATCCCTTTGGACAGGCAGTAATCACACTGTTCCAATATCACCTGCTTGTAAACATCAGGGCTAGCACAAAAGAAGCCATGGTTCCTCCAAAGTGTAGTCAGTCAGGGATTACTAATGCAAACAAAAGCTCGGTGAAGCTGCTTCATCCCTGGAGTTATAACATAAAAAGTAACTAAAATATGGAAGTAGAAAGTAAAAAAGTACAGATAAATGTACTTCGTTACAAGTAAAAAGTAATCTAAAAAAATGTACTTCGTTACAAGTACATTTCAAAAAAATTTACTTAAGTAATGTAACGAAGTAAATGTACTTCGTTACATCCCAGCACTGATCATATGTAATGTAACGTAATGGCGAACTGATAATATCCAATAATAATTACATACAAATATTCCAATCAAATATATTCCTACAAGTGTCTATCGAACTTCATTGCAGAATAAAAGTTTATTGTACGCAGGGCTTTCCTAAATTGTATTTTGGGTGTTAAGTTAACTATGCTTTCAGGTAGTCGGTTCCCGACAGATATAACTCTATTTCAGAAATGTTTTTGTTACATAAAGTTTAAAGGGTGTTGTCGTAAGTTTAAGTCCATGACCTCTTGTCGAAATGGTAGTATTTATAGCAGTGTGATTGCACGAAACAGGATTATGATCAGATACATTGACATTCCATGCATGACAATATATACCATTACCATATCATCATAAACCCGGCTGAGTTCGGGACTCTCTAGATGAAGGCATTCAAGTATTTGTAAGTAGCCATGATTGGCATCGAATTTACAGCGGTAACAGACCCGTTGCTCATTCTCTAACTAGTCAGTCCTGCTCAAGTACTGGCTAGTAACACCAATATCTCGGGGCGCATGCAATTCTCACCGTGACGACAATCATTGGTTACCCTAATCAGGATAACGAAAATTTATTATCACGCTACCGCATCAAAATATTTCAAATCGCCAAGCATTCGACATAAATTTTAACTCCGAATATACTGACACACACCAAAAATAAAATTGAATTGCAAACGATAAAGTTTGGGTCCCATGTTCAAATCACACAATAGTAAACTTGTCCGAACACTTTTATTTATTGTACCTTTCAGTTTCTGAAATATATTACAACAGTAAGTGTAAGAGATGTAGGAAAATGTAGCGCCGTGGTACAGTGGCTAGAGCCTCGGACTCTCAACCGAGAGAACCCGGGTTCGAATCATGTGCGGCGGTGTCGAACCTTGGGCAAGTTCGTTCACTATACGTTGCTCCAGTTCACTCAGCTGTATGAATGAATACATGGCTATAGACCGTCATGGATATTTGTGTACGAATAGTCTTCGCGCATTAATTGCAGCGTGGCTGGATGCTTTCCAGAGAAGTCGAGATGGTGTTCGATTGAACCAGGTGGTAAAGTGTAAAGCGCTTTGAGCAGTCCTGAGGACTGGATACTGCGCTATATAACTTTATTTAAAGGGATTCTTTGATCATTTTAATATATTTGTAATGTACGCAGTTATTAGGTAATCCTGTTAATATGATTATTTCATGTAATCGTATGCCTTTATTTCATTATAATTATGTTTTATTAACCACTAATGACCCTGACAATATATCAAAAAATAACTCATTTTGGGCCCACCTTCTCGATCCGCATAAGGCATGCTCATGAATATTCGGGACTGTCCGTCAGACATCGATTAGCTACGCCGAGTTAATAGATGCAAGAAATACGTCATCAACAAGTGTGTATATGGATTAGCCACCGCCATGCGAATGAGTCGTGACCGATACAATTATGCAAATGAAACATGGACCAGGTGCTGTTTATATCACAGATTCAGCAAAGAAAAGAAGGAAAATATATGGAATAAACGGAGAATGAACATAGCGACAGTTCATGACAGACGGATTGATGTAAACGAAAAAAAATACCACCTCTCCATGCACGAAGCCACCGATGCGGCGATGGCGACGCCGATGTCATATTGAATGATTGGCATTGTTTTTGTTGTAATATAAAAACCATGGTACTATCATGTTCCTTTTTCACTAGGTACATCTGGCTATACATTTTGAAGTGAAGTTTTAATGAAACGTTTAGATAACAGAAACTTACTGAAGCCGAGAAACAATCAATATGGAAACCATTTCATTTGCACCATAAATCCAGCTGCTAATTCCATAAGAAGTATAAATACATTATACATCACTAAAGTTAATTACGGGTATAGGATAGGTGGTAATATACTTTCCTATCTACACAAGGTTTAACTTTAGTGTGAAAAATGTAGATCTATAAAGAGCATAATATTATTGTGGACAAAATTTAAAAATATTGCATCACTGTATAAACATGTTTTATTTTGTACTGGGAGTGCAATACTTATTTG
Source organism: Escarpia spicata (assembly GCA_963995525.1). Lineage (NCBI taxonomy): Eukaryota > Metazoa > Annelida > Polychaeta > Sabellida > Siboglinidae > Escarpia > Escarpia spicata. The sequence continues at coordinate 7,993,651 of OZ023213.1, forward strand.
TTCTGCCCATCATTTAGAGTAAAAGATATTGAATTTGTTTATGTTGAACTCCTGTTTCGATAACAAATAAAATGGCCATTGTATGATGGAAATAAAGTTATAAAATTACAAAACTTTAAAAGTAACGCACATTTTAAAACACCGTTTTCAGTCATCATTGGTGTATTTAGCTCAAGAAGATCCCTAAAACATTCTGAATGTTGTGGAACATTTATATTTTATGAATTTTCAACATTATTGTAAAAGCAACTTTGTTGACACCTTTTTATACACTACTCCCAGTATAGTTCAATTAACACAAACTTGTTTCAAAAAATGTTGAAAAATATGCTGTAGAACACAATCCAAACATGATGAGCATAAGAAAGCATACATTTTATTATGTACTCCTACTTTTCAACATAATGACGGGATGATGTGCATTTGGATGCACAAATCGATCGATTGCACAAATCCATTTGAAACGTAGTGATGTTCATATTCCCAGCAGAGGCCACACGGCACTAATGTGGCAGAACAAAGTCAGACATCTTCTTCACTACTGTGTCAGTTAACATTTTGCCCTATTAATAGCACTGCTATGCATTTTGATACACAAAGCTATCAGATGTACACATCAATTTCAAACACGAAGTGAGGTACAACTTCCCAGTAGATGTCGCACAGAACAGAAGTCAGACATCATCTTATGTCAGGTGACCCATTGTCCAATTAATGGCAGTGTTAAGTAGAGCTCTTCAATTTCCTCTTTCCATCAGCTCAGCTATTTCCAATGTTCCTGCAAATAAACAAAGTTGAATTTAGGAAACTGAGCCTAAATATGAGTTAACTAATTCAACACTGTGCAGATTAATTCAGTTTATATATTGGATTATGGGACTTATCACCAAGTGTACAGCTGGCTAAATGGAAAAGAAATACAAGAGAACCTTGGTATGTTGATTCAGTCAGACTAAAATCCCAATCCATTACTTTGGCCAACTTTTAATTTGCTTATACATAATTACCTGTATGCATTGGTCATATACAGTGCAATCCAGATAACTCAAACTGACATAAGTGAATTTTCGCTGCTAATTTAAGTCAATCTTTTCCTCGGTCCAAGGCAAAGGTCCCAATAAGAGGATCTTCTGATAACTTTTTAGTTATCAGAAATTCCACTTATCAGTATTATCATGGGTCCCTGGAAGTTTGACCTTATCCAGAGTGAACTGTATATTTTCCTTTATTCTTGCTCTAATAATTAACGTTGTATATAATTATACATATGGGCCATTCTCGTGAGAAGTGTACAGTAACGGTAAAGTAACATGTCAAAAATAAATGTTTAATTTGTTTTTAGCGAGTACTATTATTATTAAATACGCTACTCACACGATGCAGCACAAGTTGATCTGATCTATTATTAGATTTTTAAAATATCTATTCATGGATACAAACTGATGTATACTAGAGTGCAGATCTGCTGGTGTCAAAAATTTGTGCATCGCAAAATTTCGTGGCAACATGGTATTGTGTACTTTTTAACAAACCTAAAACGTTTACATTGAATGATGACATGCCAGCCAGGTTTACTAAAATCGTAGCTGTAGCATTAAAAACAGTCTGTGAACGTACGAATCTCACATTTTTATGTTTCGGTTCAAATAAGTGGGGAAACGGGGACTTTAAAAAAACGGCTGACTGGAATTTGGAAAGGCAAGACCCGTAGCGTAGGCGTAGACACACATACCCAAATCCCAGATTTAGGCAAACAAATTACATCCACGACCAGGTTAATCCTCTTGCTATGGTTGCGTACACTGATGTTTTAGCGTGCATTTTCGTTCACTGCATGTCAAATACTGGACAATGCAGTTTTACTAACTAGAAAGGCGAGACCCTTGCCTAGGCTAGGGCTAGGCTAGTTACTGTAGTGACAGTCCCAGCGGCAGCTGACACCGACTGCAGCCGTCCGCGTCGGCGAACTTTATAATTCTATTTAATCGAAACGTTATTCGGCTGACGGCATTGGGAAGCAGGATAAATAAACAATGCATACGCTTCCTCCAGTTTAAAAAATAGCTGTCAATATACATGTCTACAAATTGCTTATTTATAATGCCATTGCTTGAATCAACTCACCTAGGAAGCAGACATGTTAGCTGTGTGTGTCAACGGTCTTTGTGTGGGTCACTGCGCGTGCATGAATATTCATTATACTCGGGCTGCAGAATTAATCATCCACGTGGCAACAAGCTCAAAATGATTCGCGTAAACAAAATTTTTTACCGTTTTTTTGCGCAGATAACACCCAAATTATGTATAAACATGCAAGATATAAGTAGCAGAGAAAGTACCTATGGGAAATTAATACGTTTTGATACGGTACACCTCCAATGTATATTAGCTTACAAAGAATTCCTTTAACTTTTATTGCATCATCTAAATCTCTTTTAATAGCGCATTAAATACAATTTAATTGTACGTTATACACGCAAATACAGGCTATATCGTCGAAATGAAATGAAGCCATCGCCATCGGAACAGTCATACGATCCAGTAGTCGAGTGGTTTTGTATGTCAAGCCACGATTGCAATACCATTAGCAGAAACCGCCGGCTATTGTGTTTAAATCTAACAAATTACACCTCAGTCTAGATGTACGATATATGTTGTCTCTGTTCAACGTTACGATATAAGGTATCGACAATAAGGTATACACAAACTCACATATTCGCAACCAAATATATAATTTAGGATGGTTGGTAAATCTAGCACGCCCCTTGTAATCATATCAGGAGTTGTCAAGTTGTTTCTTGTGTTTCCATCGTTGGGATATTTGCGCGGGCAATCATGGCTTGCAGGCAGCAATTACATACCGGGATGAAGACAATGAAACACACCGTGTCCAACCTCCACGAAGCTTCAGTTGAAGCTAATTGCAGAGTTATATTATTGCAGACAATGTCGTTTTTTTGTGATAGCCCGCGCGCGCGTACACACTCACACGAACGCATACACGCACGAACGAACGCACACACACACTCGCACAAACACGCACATACACACGCACGCCCAAATGCATGCATGTACGAACGTACCCACATGCACACGCCCACACCCACACATCCACACAATCACACGAACGAGCGAATGGACGAACGCACGTACACACACGCACGCATGCACGCACACACACGCACATACAGAAGGTTGACACCAAAGGAATGTATTAATCAATTCACCAGTATATTATTTCTACGAACAGCGCCATTATGCTAGCTATTGCGTGAGGCTCCAATTTGTGACAGACTCGGTTCTGTCTTGATATGCGTTATTCTGACAGGTGATGTCGTGTATCACGCAAGCAGACGACACGTTTTGTAAAGGTATCAAGTATCAGTTCAGTGATGTATACATGTGATGAATAGTCTGAGCGCATTGATTGCAGCTTGGCTGGATGCTTCCAAGAAAAGTCGAGATAGTTTTTGATTGAACAGAACGTGGCGGGGAGCGTTCTGAATAGTCCTAAGGTCTGGGTACCGCGTTATGTGAGAACGTATCTTGGTTATGTATAAATCGGGTGTCGTTTATGAGAAGCATTGGCCTTTGCTTGTGTGTGTAGAAGCTATGAATAATTGCATTAATTAATTTTCATTTGGTGATACAGTTACAAAGTTATTACAGATAAGGACATGATTAAATTACAGAATAACTCAGAAAATTCTCTGGAAACCCCAATGGGCTTATTACGAAAATTTTAAACCACCTGTAATTACGTACAGTAATCATTGTCATCTAAAATTCGCACAACAAACATATTTGGATTTCGCGGGAGTCGCTCATTCCGAGGAGTTTTGAATTGGAGTAGAATGCGTATGTCCTACGTCCATAAAGCCATAACAGTAAGAAAAACATGTATTTACAATTATTCTTAATATTAAAATAAATCTGTTGAATATATATACTGCCGTCCAAATTGCATTTAATAAGCCAGAAAATAACGAGCAGTGTTCACGATTTGAAAGTTGCGCATGCAAAATGTTCAAATTGTAATCAAACCTTTCAATTTTTATATGCACCCTCTGGCACGTATTGTTTGTTGGCACGTTTTGATTTGCTGTTGGCATCAACCTACCCTTCAGACCCCACTCTCTCAACCCCCACCCTCTTGACGCCACCCTCCTTGCCAAATTGGGATTAAGTATAATTGGTTCGGCGAACTTCTTGCTTCCACGGTACACACAACCTTTCGTTTAAATACGTATAAGCCGTAAGCTTGCGTTACCACATACACACGTGTAACGTTCAACCAGACGTCCACATTGGTTTGACGATAATATTTCAACTATAAACACTTACTAATTATCGTATATTAATAGTGATGTCCCTACTTTCACAACAGTCACGTGAGGTCACACACGATCGGGAAGCTGAAACGAACCTCTTACACGGCGTGGGTGTACATAAAACACCCACAGGACAGTGTGCGTGTTTCGTACAGGAAACGAGCGTTTTCGCGAGCACTTATGCATAATTAAAGGCAACCGCAAGGCAGGCAGGCAGGCAGGCAGGCAGGCAGGCAGGCAGGCAGGCAGGCAGGCAGGCAGGCAGGCAGGCAGGCAGGCAGGCAGGCAGGCAGGCAGGCAGGCAGGCAGGCAGGCAGGCAGGCAGGCAGGCGCGGTGCATGGCCGCTTCGTTTACCTGAATATGTTCGAGTTGACCTCACAACCTAACACTTCAACATAGATGACCATGGGCGACATTCTCGGAATTAGTAACCTGGGGTCACATATGTATAATATAATATATGCTGACGGAAAATGAACTATTTCAAGAAGGAAGTATATTTTTATATTCACTTATACCCACGCTTTCCACAGCACACGCATGTAATGTGAATGAAGCTGTGTGTGTGTGTGTGTGTGTGTGCGTGTGTGTGTGTGTGTGTGTGTGTGTGTGTGTGTGTGTGTGTGTGTGTGTGTGTGTGTGTGTGTGTGTGTGTGTGTGTGTGTGTGTGTGTGTGTGTGCGCGTGTGTGTTTGTCTGTTTGTTTGTGTGTGCGTGTGTGTGTGTTTGCGTGCATGTGTTTGTGTGTGTTTGTGTTTGCGTGCATGTGTTTGTGTGTGTTTGTGTGTGAGTGTGCGCATGTACGAATACGCATACATGCTGATTTCTAAGGAACTAACATGTGTGCGGGCTGATCTTTCTGTTTACTGGTAAATCTAATCCACGACCCACTGTGGCTGTAACCTAAATCTACTACTTCAGCCGCAACATTTCATTAGTTCGGATTACAGAATAAAAAACGTGTTGTAGTTAATTCGATAGCACACATTTGATTAAATCTCCACATTCGACATTCACAATATCAGCTTTCGTCTAGTCGCATTAATTTGGCCTTCTTCTGGCGTCATCTGCGGTGCGTTGAAACCCAACGTAGAACGAAAAAAACAGTTATCCGTAATTACAGTTAACATATCAAATAAACAATTATTTTATTTGGTACTTTGAAACCGAATGCTTATATAAGTATGTATATAAGTTCATTTTGTTAATGGTGCACGGACACACAACAAACCAAACAATATATATATATATATATATATATATATATATATACATATATATAAATATATATATAATGTATTATATATTATATGCACTTATAAATATATGTTTATGCCATATTTAAGTGTTCAGATATCGATATAATTTTTTCACAGTAATTCAATATAACTGAAAATTACAATTATAATAAAATATTAAAATTAATAAACCCAACGTACGCGCGTATAGAGATTCGTAGACAAGTGGAACAAGTTAACGAACAAGTCATGACATTGTCTACAACGAACAAATCATGACATTGTCTACAACGGACACCTGCACCATGCGGGCACCACATTTTGACAAGGTGCGACAAGAAAGCAAATTCGGTGGTGAAAATCGTCGATCACTGATAGGTCTGATATGCCGGCTATAAATATACACATGTCACAATATTCACGTGTCACAATATACACGTGTCATAATATAACGTGTCACAATATACACGTGTCACAATATACACGTGTCACAATATACACGTGTCACAATATACACACGAAAGAACGTACAGCACTGGATGTGGTGTCAGCTCAGAAAATGTAATTAAAAACGCTAACAAACGGTTATCCGAAACGAATACACCGCAGGTTACAGAAGAACAATCTAGACGAGTGTCCCCATGCAGTTAGGCGAAGGTAAGAAAGGGACTTTGTGACGACAGGCTTTCTTTTATATATGTATAGGCACCAAAATGCCTTTCGTTTCCCTTTCAAGAAAACACGATGTATATAGTTTATAGCAACAGATGAAAGAGACCACGAACGCCACGAACGTTTGCAAATTATTATGTACAGAAGTCCGGTAGATGGCGCCACCATAACAGCGCCCTCGTAAATAACCAGATGCTGAGCTAGCGGCCAAGGACAGTGTACACTGTGCGAGCACACTACCCCTGGCGTATCTCGAACCCATTGTATGGAAGTTAGCTGAATCAAACTCATAATTGACTTCGCCGTACCACCCTTGAGAACAGTACAGACACTCAGTCGACTCGCGCCCAATTTACACGAATCCCATTCGACCATTTTCACGAGCCGCTGAGCGGTATTGTGTATTCAAATAATTACGTCCACTGCCCAAACAGTTCACGAAGACCACCCAGAAGACCACTGGAATTTTACGGCAAGCGACATTATTAGCTGAGCGTATCTTCAGAGTCTCGGCAAGCGGTCTGACTGGGGTTAGGTACTGAGTCTTATGTAAGGTGTAATCAACAGCGCCCCCTGACGCGCAGGGATGCCAAGGAAAACGTGAATTGTACGAATGGATGAAATAACGAACGAACAAACGAACGAACGAACGAATGACCTTTTATTTGATTATTATAATTGCAAGTACACATCGTGATATAATATACGTAACCGGTCAGAAACGCCCACAACGAACAATGCATACAAATATAGACAGCATTAATTCCAACGCAGGGGGTTTAACTAAACCAAACCCGAATAGTTATTTAAACAAAACTGTTAATATTCGTGGTGAGTTTGTAACCGCCTTGTAAATGAAGCATTCCACCACTTTCTAATATCCTACCCCCTTCTTCTACCGCGTATCCGGTTCATTGAATTGTCGCCAACAACATCTAAGCCACTTAATTTGAACCGGACCACTTTTGCAATTGCTACAAAATTGTGATCGGACCCGGTAAGAAAAACAGTAATATGTTATATATGATAATTTCACCGAAACTATAATATAAAAATGTGTATTATAATTAGTTTCATGCGAAAAATTTCACTGAAGATGGATCTTTGATGTACAGAAACACTATATTGTGAACAATCGATTTTCTTTAACTAAACTATAGACAGAGACGTTATGTTGTTTGTCTTATTCTGTCAAAGTCGATGGAATGGAAGGACGGTAGCATGCGTGTCGGTCAAGCACAGTACACCGCATCATCCTTAAAAGCCTAAATTTAACTGTTAACATTTTAAAATAACACAAATATTCCAGCAGAGCGTCCTTTCAATTCATTAACATGGGTATATTTATTCATAATATGCATTGGTACTGATACAATATATTCCATGACTATCGTAGGCCGTAAGTTAGCAATGCAACTAGGGAGATCCCGGCCCGCATGGGGTCGCATGGCTGGAAATACGTTCACGGAGGTGAAATTAATATATCTTCGATAGTGGCGTTACCTACACAATGCAAGCTTATGCTCATTTACACATCAAGCACAACTATTAAAAAAAACCTGCGAACATTTGCAAATGAAGCTACAATAAGGTTTTGGCAGCATTTTATAAGTATGTTTTCTGATTGAATAAATCATGTCGTACGGAAATTAAAATTATCACGCAAAACCCCAGAAATAAATCATTACAACAAATACGACAAAACCGGGAGTTTTAATTGCTAAAGAGGGAGATCAAGAGAATATCCGAAAACTGATAAATCAAGGATATTTCCCACCATATCGGTTGCAATACAGAAAGGTGAACTTCCGGCGGAAAATCGAAACCAGACCAATATGGCCGCCCGCTGGCAACACGCACAAAAACGGACTTAATCGAATTCAACCCAATCAACCCAAACAACACGGCCGCAGACGTGTTGGAAACCGTATCCTTGACGTCCAGGCTTGCGTTACAAGCAATCGTCAGCAGAGTTTTAATAGGTATTTCTATCAGGATTCCACCGACGTATGTGGGAGAGAGAAGTTGCAACGTGGGTGCATTGGAATGTTACGTGGAAGGCTGACGAAATACGCGACGTTGGTTGACGTGTTAGAAATGCTGACTCGGTAACGGTGTTTTATTTTAAGATCCGTCTGACAAGCGGAATGGGAATCATTGCGATGTTTGACATATATATCAACGCAAAATGCACGGATTTGGAATAAGTTACGATAATCGTAGGAGATTGTTCTTTCGACTGGAAATGTTGAAGGCGACTGTGGAGGAGAAGGAAGCAAAGGGTGCTAGGGAGGGAGGACTTGGTTGAAATATATGAGTTATGCATGGTTGTACACGGATAGATGTGAATGTGGGGGAAACGGGGAAGAGGGAGGGAGGGAGGGAGGGAAGGAGGGAAGGAGGGAGGGAGGGAGGGAGGGAGGGAGGGAGGGAGGGAGGGAGGGAGGGAGGGAGGGAGGGAGGGAGGGAGGGAGGGAGGGAGGGAGGGAGGGAGGGAGGGAGGGAGGGAGGGAGGGAGGGAGGGAGGGAGGGAGGGAGGGAGGGAGGGAGGGAGGGAGGGAGGGACGGAGGGAGGGAGGGAGAGAGGGGGGAGGGAGAGACGGACGGACGGACGGAGGGGGGAGGGAGGGAGGGAGGGAGGGAGGGAGGGAGGGAGGGAGGGAGGGAGGGAGGGAGGGAGGGAGGGAGGGAGGGAGGGAGGGAGGGAGGGAGGGAGGGAGGGAGGGAGGGAGGGAGGGAGGGAGGACTGACTGACTGACTGACTGACTGACTGGCTGACAGACAGACATAACACACACAGGGACACACCAGCAGACACAGATACACAGCCAGACAGACGGTCACACACAGACAGGTAGACGGTCACACACAGCCAGACAGACGGTCACACACAGCCAGACAGACGGTCACACACAGTCAGACAGACGGTCACACACAGACAGGTAGACGACGCGGAAGGCCAGAGAATACCCATTAGCGAACGCGATGCCTAAGTGCCGACGACCGAAAATAAACAAGCCCACGTGCGGCCAACACCGCTGAATCCAGGCATGCCTAACGCGGCGTGCCTGGAAGTGAGCCCAGACCAACACATAGCCAACGTTGATCACCACACTTGCGTGGAGGCCGCGTTGTTGATTCCGACAGCACTTCCGCCCAGCGCGAACACGGAGCGCCATCGATCGATGGAAACAACCATTATTATCGCGGGCTACACATCGCTCCTCGTCTCTATAATGAAACAGACCTTTGCAATTTGGCGCGTTCCGTTATCCTAATTTTCGATATTAGTCACAAAGCTTGTTGCGAGAGCTGCGAGCCAACGATAGGGTTGTCAGAGTAAGCTATCGATCCAATGGCTCATTGGTTGTATTGCGGAGCTCTACTGAAGCACAGTAACCGCTTTGTGCACGATCGCCGATACTGTGTATAAATAGGCACACGTATGTTTTGTACTGATATCTTAATCTGGTTCCGAATAGTTTAACCTGCACCACATCCATGTTGTACAGAATCATCAACTTTATCCATTTTGTATATAATCAATGCGACATTGGTTCCGAGTGGGATTCTGCATTTATATGAAAATACAAGAAGAAATTGTGTTATAAAATACTACTATCCAACACAGTGTGTATAATACTGCCGATCCTACTGCCGATCCTTCATATGTTATTCTTCGATATACAGTGTAAAGATAAAAAAGGTAAGTTTCTATATAGCGCAGTATCCAGTCCTCAACACTGCTCAAAGCGCTTTACACTTTACTCCCTGACAGACCCGTTCAATCGAACACCGTCTCGACTTCTTTGGGAAGCATCCAGCCACGCTGCAATTAATGCGCGAAGATTATACGTACACAAATATCCACCACTGTCAATAGCCAGGTACTTGTTCATACAGCTGAGTGAACTGGAGCAGCGTAGAATGAACGAACTTGCCCCAGGTTCGACGCCGCAGGACAGGATTCGAACCCGGGTTCTCTCGGTCGGGAGTCACCACTGCGCTCCATAAATGTTGCCATCGATAACATGTCGTGAAACACAATGAAACATAGTTTACACATATAATGCAATCTTAACTTATTATTATAATGTCATGAGTTTGTCAATAGTAATTTCAAAATTTGATTGCCCATCGCATTAATCTCAGCTGGTGTCTCTCCGCTAAGCAGGAACCGTCAGTCGGCTGCAAAATAGCTTTGTGCGACTTCCGGTTATTAGCAACCTCGCCACGACAAAAGGAGTTCGATGTGACATGACGTAAAAAAACAGTAGGATATTATGTAGAAAATGCAATATAAACCTACTTTTGTTCAATTATATTTGGTAACATCGCCGTAGACAGCGATTGTTTCGATCAGTGTTTACGCGACTGACAGATGTACGTCCCCAGCTAGTGTCCTACACACATGTTGTTTACATGTTGTCGCATCCTAGAAACACATCGCATACATTAATGAAGTGCATTCCACGCGCCGCAGCATAATTCAAATGAGGCAAGCAACATTTGTGAAGGAGTACAATTTCCGTTTATGTTGACAACTGACGTTCATCAGAGTGTTATTTGTGACAGCAACTGGAAAACGGTCCATAGCAGTGGTGCACGGTATTACTTGGTACAGAGTTAATCGGAAATGTTTCAATTTGCAATTTGGTTGTGTTAACGGACGGGCTGGTTGCAAGTAGGGAAACAGGTAAGGCCCAATATATAAGGGATGGCCGTGATAAAACTAAACCAATAAACTTGGAAAACATAACTAAAGGAATGTAGAACCTGTAACAATTAGTGGATACGTATAGCAGTTTGGTGTTTTTCCACAATTAAAACGTTCTGAATGTTTCGATCTCAACACTGAAATTAATAATGCTATGTTTGAATCTTTATTTCTACAGTCTATTTATCAATATAATATCATAAACCGATGATACGACCAATAAATCATTCGATGAAAACCAGTACATATCTCCACTGTTTATGCAAAGATATCGTTGTGTATTTTAATGCTGTAAAGCAATCTCTATTTTTGTAAAACTGATATTTTCACTGCACCGATAAGACGTATATTAAAAATATTATAATGGAAAATCACGAGAGTAACGTGTTTGGTAAGGATTTTTTTCTAATCGAGATTATGTCAATTGGTATAATACAATGTAAATAAAACTGTCACATTATTGGGTAAACCGGTATTTAGGCAAATCACTGAGCATTCTCTTTAATGCCTGTATAAATATATATATATATATATATATATATAATCAGTCAAGCAGGTTTGTGAATGAGATTAGGAACGCAACATATACTAGACAAGCCATAAATTCGTACATGGGCGGGTAATGCGATATCGCAACGAATCTTTAATAAACAATAACACTTATGTTGCGCACTTTCGCAGACGTGTTATCAATACAGCGAACTGTCAACGCGGAGATGTACTGGATGTGTGTGACTGTTTCATGCACACGGTGGGGAAGAGACGTACGATCTATTGCTTAATATAGGCCGGTAAATTCTGCTGGTCAGGTCAAACATACCAAATACGTTTTGTGGTATTCGCAGACTGAGAGACTCATTCGGTTGGCTACACGACAACCCATCACAAAAACAACAATAACAATACGTTAACCAAATATCACACCTGTTTTCTTTAACCGGTATTTATTATTATTATTATTATTATTATCGTCATACATTTATAACGCGCCGCGTTCATAGCAGTGTCCCAGCGACTACTAGTTTCGTATACAGTGCAGTAACAAGTCCGTAGAAACTACTCATACTTCTTCACTTTCTTAACTTTCCGTTACAAACTCGTCTTTTGTGGAAACTATTCAGTCACACCGCAGTTGCTGCGCGAACAATATTCTTTCACATATACATCGACCACTGTCTGTAATCAGGAACTAATTCACATAGCATATGAACTAAGGCAACGTGGATATAACAAAAAGTTTCAAAACAGCAGCAAGTGGACTGGAACCCAGGTTCTCTGCATCAACTAGGTGTACGAATTCAGTTGAACTGTATCTGTCGTGTTTTACGGAATTGTACACAAAAACGCTGTATAATATAACGTGTTTGTGAACCTCAATGGTGTCTACATCGAGGAGCTCCTTCCGTTGGGGGGCTCCCTTCGTTTAGGAGCTCCCTCCGCTGAGGTGAAGCCCCGGAAGCAGGAAGCGGCATTCGGCTGCGCCGAGTAGCTCTACATGACTTCCGGTTATAAGGCATGGACAGATGATTAATTTACTTCCGGTTTCGTATCATGCTAATAAAGTGTCAGGGAGTGTGAGTTAGTACGCCTTTTCGTCTGTGTTGCCACCCTGAAAAAAAAACAGTTATATGAACACGGAAAAGGGCATTTTGTTTTGTGTTGGATATAAACTATAGTTTGATTGATTGGTGGACTGCTTGAATGCCTTGCTGTTATCTAGCATGTGTTTCAAGACAAACCAAGTCTTACACCAGTACCAACATACTAGGAAGGGGCGATGCTCTAATATCTAAGGCTGGTTCCCACGAATGTCAACACATTGTTTACTGTATCATGTGGGTTAAATACTAAGAGATCAAAGCGCTAGTCACAAGTCATATGCGTCAGTAAATAAAGTTATCTAATCTGTGTAGTTTCAGACGCTGTCCGACCTGACGCAGCCATAACGATGCGCGTGGTTGACAGAGACATGTCTGCTTAATGTGCTATAATCAAACGGGTGCTTGTATTTCAATAAAAACACGACCACATACCTTATGCTCATTAGCATCGATTTAGGGCCTACACACAAACTGTAGTCATACAAATGTATTCCTAAAAAGTGTCATAATATACGCATACTTTTGCGTGCAGTTTTATCGCCCTAACGCTAACACTTGGCTACGGGGCATTTGAACTTTGGCAGTACTGGGTGAACTTAACGGCGAGACGGCGCTACCCTCAGGCGCTTGACTCCCCCTCCCTTCTAACGGTCCGAATTAGACCTGTCGTCTGGCTGTCACTGGTCGTCGCTGACACCAGACGACACAGCAGGCGGTGTCTTCGAATAACCACCGTGTTCGCTCTGTCTCCGCTGTCTGCGTTGCGTCAGGGCAATTTTCCGTCGCACAATATACAGCAACCAAACGGTTCTGTCGGGGGCACTGCGATTTCACACAGACTGCTGCGTTGACGCCCAACTGTTCTTTTTTGTCTGATCCACACGAACGATTTGGTTTAATGGAGGCAGTCTGTTCCTACTTTTTCATTCATTAATTCAAATAAACTTCGTCAGACTAATATAACTTTGATGAAGGTATATTGCCCGTCAACTTGTGTTTAGTATGTCGGTAACAACGTTCGCTTTTCGGAAGGCACGACCCCAGAGCATGACAAAACAGTAAGCAAAGGATCCAGTTACAAATCTAGCGTTACTGGCAACGGCAAGTTAACTGTACTACCATCTGATGTTCAACGGTGTACCATTTTCCAACGTTCAACACAGTACACTTCCTGTTACAAAATTACTACGCCCGCCAATTCCTGGCAGAGGAACAGACTGGCTCCCTTTATTGGAAGCGGCGAAAGAATACGACGGTAGTTACTAGTTATAGCAAAGCGGCTACGCGGCCCGTCGATATCCGTGTGACAGGAACTGTAGGTCAATTGTCGTCAGATAAGCATTTATTGGAAGATGCTACTATTCACTTATGAAAATGTAAACAGTGCATTGCCTCCATAAAATGCTAATACGCCTATGCAAAGCACCTAAAATACCAGGTTGACACAAACAAGTGCTAGCACTTATTTCAGTGTAGTCCTAATAGTCCGCAGACTACGTACAGTGAGACTATACCCTACATCAAGGATCAATAATTCATGTCACACAAATGACTTACGAAGCTTTGCATTACAGGAGTTTTTATCTGTGAAACATTCATATTTTACGCAACGGATAATTGAACGCGACGTTTAAAAAATCCTACCTAGCCACGGTGACTTAGGCTATTTTCAGCGGGACTACCTGGAACCAGTTGGTAATTCGGATTACCCACGGCTACATACAGTCACAGCGACGATGTTTGATGTTCTTTAAAACATCGCTGCCTGTATCGGTTTAAATCAGACTACGACCCGTAATCCCCTAGCTATCGGCGCCGTGCAACTTGATGTGGATTGATATCGTCTGTTCTAGGAAAACCTCGCTTAAATGCAGCAGCGCCAATCGAACTGGAGCCGCCACCA
>OZ023213.1:8008312-8055132 GCA_963995525.1 Escarpia spicata
GCGTAATTACACACACAAGGTTAGCGCCCTCTTTAATTCCAATAAAATGTGTTGTAAAGATCACGAAAGGGTGAAGTTACATCCAGTTGCCCATAAATGTAATTATATACTCGTGGTAACATGAGTTATAAATGGTGATAATGTATTAAATATAGTATATGAACATTAAATTATCAACGCACGTATTGAAGCTATAGTAAAGTTCCTCACACGATTAATATTCATCTCATCTCTCTCCCATAAACACACACATCTCTCTCTGTCTCAGTCTGTATGTCGGTCTGTCGGTCTGTCGGTCTGTCGGTCTGTCGATCTGTCGGTCTGTCTTCCCCCTCTCTCTCTCCCTCCCTCCCTCCCTCCCTCTCCCTCTCTCTCACTCTCTCTCTCTCTCTCTCCTCTCCTCTCTCTCTCTCTCTCTCTCTCCTCTCTCTCTCTCTCTCTCTCCTCTCCTCTCTCTCTCTCTCTCTCTCTCTCTCTCTCCTCTCTCTCTCTCTCTCTCTCTCTCTCTCTCTCTCTTAGCTTATTGGACCACTGGTCAATTATTGAAACAGCAGTACATTGTCCAGCCAATTTAGAGGCCTCGTTAATAAGCAATTAAGGTCATTATATGCAAACTACGCCTAAGGTAATGTCTATCTTTAAATAAACAATGCAATGCTATTTTGATGTACCTTTACGCGATCAGCGTTATTTGTGGAAATCGAAATCCCGTTTGCGCAACCCATTGCGAGAACCTCCGCTTGCACCATTGAACGCTACACAATCGCTTGCACATGCCATTGCACTGCCCTCGGTTTGCACGTGCTTTGGGTGTTATATTTTGAACATCCTACAAACCATCACACAATCCACCCGCGCGGATCCCCGCAAATACATCGACGCGACGAACGTCATTTTACGCTTACACCCACCCATACAAATCGATCGATTTCGAGCAGCCGAAAATTACACGATCAATCGAGTCCGACGGGGACGTCGCACAACAAATATAATCATCCGCGATAAATATTCGCATCCGTGTAAGTGCCAGAAGAACTTTTGCAGACACCCGAGATCCCGCGGGTAGTGTCTCGCACTGGCCGATAAAGCAGCAGCTCCGTGGAAAATCGACGGAACAACGTAATTATTTCCCCGTAATGAAAACAAGCACCATCGGAGACTCCCTCACGCCGACGGAATCCATCGCTCAAAGGAGCGAAATTACACCGCGCCGCGCCTACAGTTAATCGAAGGAGCTGTGCCGAGAATATGGACAGTGCGGGGCGTTGGAGAAAACAGCGCATCGCATGCATCGCATCGGAATCACCCGTAATTAGCGTCTCGCTGCAATAACAATTGCAGCAAAGTTGCGCAAGATGTGTGTGGAAAAGGGGAATGCAAGTAATACGTCTTGAGGGATAGTTTATGTGCGTGTTGTTGTGGGCGTGGGCGTGGGCGAGGTATCGATCTCTTGTGAGTTGATGAACGGGAACAATGACTGTTTCTCGCACGCTATGTCGTGAAATTACGCAGTTAGTCGACGCACAAATAAGAACTGTTTAGTTTTATGATCTCGTAACTTCTAAAATATACACAAGCCGTGAAGTATATCATAAAATAACAATAAAAATGAAATATCCAGTCGATTATGTCGCAATACTCCTGGTTTAGTCTGCGTAGACGAAATAATTTATATCGCGCTGCAAAAACAGGCATTGCGTTGTAAGATAATACCACAGATCGGAATCATACACATCATCATATCATAATGTACATATACGGATTGTAATTGTATGGAGTTATGAACAAATCCAATCTAAACAAACTTAATCAATAAAGACGCACGCACACAGAACTGCGCTTACATACCTAACACACAACACAATAAAACTAGATTGTTCCAATTGTCGAAATAATTTACTGTTTTAATAAATGTGTAACTAGCGAGATTGTATAATGTACATAGTTACGGACACTTTTGGAGCACGTCAACAACATGACATTAGTAATCCGTTCGCAGCTGGACTCAATCGGTGCGGCATCTGGCTCGAACTGTCAATAAATAATGCAAGCTCCGGGAAGTGTACTCCGGGTAGAACTGAGAGGCGAGCCGGATTTGGCACGAGAGATTCATTATGCAACGCCAAATAGACCAGGAGGCAGATGTTTCTTGCTTGATTGAAAGCCGCTTGACGGAGAAAATAGCTGGATAACCTCGGGAGCGGTGTCGATGCTGTACCGGACGAGTATGAGGTAACGCTGGTTCGTGACAGAGAGAGCTCGTTGCGAGTCTCATTAAAAATCAATTGGCTTGTTGAAGGTTAATTATATCCACACTGCCAGAGAACGCCTCCAGGTGTGAACTTTGGTATGTGTGTGTGTGTGTGTGTGTGTGTGTGTGTGTGTGTGTGTGTGTGTGTGTGTGTGTGTGTGTGTGTGTGTGTGAGTGTGTGTGTTTGTGTGCGCGTGCAAGCATGCATGCATGCATGCATCTATGTATGTATGTATGTATGTATGTATGTATGTATGTATGTATGTATGTATGTATACATGTACGTATGTATGTATGTATGTATACATGTACGTATGTATGTACGTACGTTCATATGTATGTATGTATGTATGTAAGCATAGCGCCGCATGAAGCAACACGACACGTTCGCACGCGCACGCACGCACGCACGCACGCACGCACACACACACGTGCATGTAGACTCAAACAACGCGAGTGCACACATACGTACGCACATGCACGCACGCATACACACGCACGCACGCACGCACACACACACAACATGTTGTACGTATACGTTAGCCAAAATGCATCGCAGCACATATATAGCCTACAGTTCTCGATAGGTGTCTGGTAATGGTGGCATTTTGAAACAAATAACTTCCGCCTTTGAACCAGCAATGGCAAGGTCTAGCCGAGTTCACAACGACAGTGTTCTTTGAATGAACGGTTATGTTGCAAATAAATGCATAGCGAATTTCACTAAGTATGACTGTTCTTTCAACATTCCGCTTTTCTGCTATATTCGTAATGGCGCTATTGTACTATAAACCAAACATGTATGCTTACAAAACCGAGGAACTTTCTCGCTTTTCGCAAAACGAAAACACGACTTTTTTCTGGGTTACATTTGTCGGTAAATGTCTGGAACCGACCAGTGTTCTTGTTTCCTACAGTAACATTGCCACTCGTGAAAACAATGTCGACATCTTTATTCGAAGCCCAGTTGGCCGCTCAAAAACAGTCACCATGCATCATGTCGACGAATGGTGCCTGGTGTTCGGCCCGCGCCACGATAATAGTGGCGCAGCAAGACACGCCCTATCCAAAACACTGTGGTAGTGTCTTCACCAAAGTTCAATAAGTTCAAACCACAGTTGGCAGGTTGAAGATAAGTCGATATTCATGAGCAGATTACACGCAGCTGAACCCAAGCATGAACGGGCAGGATGTCAGAATAGATATATGACTGTACGACAAAATACGATCGCGAGTTCTGCGAAAAACTAACAGTTTTGAACTGGCGCACTGTTACGAGTCGATATTCATAGACACGCCACTCCCACTTGAACTCGACGAGGATTAATGTACACCTGAACGGGCAGAATGTAAGACAAGATGTGACTGTAACTGCAAAAATCGATCACGGTGTCTGTCTGCTAAAACGGTTAGTGTTTAACCTTGGGTGAAAACATAACCGTAGTGGTTTCGAAGGTGAATGAGTGTAAGTGTTTATACTACACGGGAGGTGCAAGAAATTTGAAAAGCCAAAGAAGTGCAGTGCGTTGTCGGCTGTGGTAAAGTGGGTATTTTTTTGGCAGATGTCAGTGCCGAACAATGGACTAAATGTTGTGGTCAAATCGACTGAGTTTGGGAAGCGAAGAGGACCCAACTAGCAAGAGAATACGGTACTGAAACCGCGACTGTGTGATCACGCTACCACCATAGTTGTGCTTGACTTCAGTTTATCGAGAAGCTGAGTTGATGTTTGAATAACAGGTCTGTCAGAAGGTGAAATTGATTCGTCCGAACGGTAGGACACTGCGCTATGAGGACGTACCTTTTTACAGTTCAATATGCAAAGCCTGTCGCTCCAATACAATAGTATATTACCACTTCATTTACGACTTCGCCAAACACAAAACAAGGAAGATTACGTCATTAGTTATCTGCACGAACGTCGTAGAGAAAACAATACGCTCTCGTTCCCCGAATCCAGCAGGCTTCTTCGTACATGCCCTGCCAAGCCTAATTAGATTATTAGTTGGCAATCACCAGTGTTGATGGGGAATGCAGTAACCCTAATTGCAATAATTAATTGGCAATATAGCGTGAGTTGTGGACGCGTGCGTGACACTAGTCTTCATATTCCCGCTTAGTCAATCATAGCCGCCGTTATTGCCTTCGACCTAGTCCTGAAGACAGCAAGATGTTGTAGAATATATCAGTGTTGGTGGTCTCTCGTTAAAATGATTCCTTATATATATATGTGTGTGTGTGTGTGTGTGTGTGTGTGTGTGTGTGTGTGTGTGTGTGTGTGTGTGTGTGTGTGTGTGTGTGTGTGTGTGTGTGTGTGTGTGTGTGTGTGTGTGTGTGTGTGTGTATGTGTATTTTCAAGTGATATACTCATGTTTGCTATGATGTTTTTTGTGTTATGGATAGCTGTTTTGATCTGAGCAATTCGTCACTTTGCCTCGTCCGTCATATATATATATATATATATATATATATATATATATATATATATGACGGTCGAGGCAAAGTGACGAATTGCTCAGATCAAAACAGCTATCCATAACACAAAAAACATCATAGCAAACATGAGTATATCACTTGAAAATACACAGAAGCCAGACGTAACGAAGACATCCTTAGAACAGCAGATCATGAGCAGAATTATAAAACAACATGGTTTGTGAGGAGCATAACAGATCTGCTACAGAATACAAACAACCGGGCGGTTTGCAGTCTGCGACAGACACGGCATGTGTAGTAGAAACAAGGAATAACTATTAAGCCACCGTTTTTTCGCTTGCGTCATAATGCGCGCGTCCGCTGCTGATTACGTCAGTCTCGGTACCCGCAGGCACGTCATATTGTCGAAACATGAAAGACTGGTTGTGTCCGCTGTCTAATTATCACGGTGTCATTCGAGTTAGGCTGATTTGGTTTTGGACCAATCGAGGCTGATGTTACATGTAATGTTCGGGATGTACAAGCAACTAATAGAGAATGCACTATGGCGGAATGGTAATTATTGAGATTTCCTGGAGTTTCCCTTTAATTTGGGGCGTGTGCGTTTGCATCGTTTCCACAGTCCCATTTAAACTTTGTTTTTAAAGCTGTATAACATAACATTTATTTTGTTTTGTTTGTTAACACCAGTATCACCTTATAATGCAAATGGACCATGAAATGGTTAATTAATTGGTATAGGTGTAACTTCAAAAAAATATTAAATTATGCCATGTGATTTCTTAGAATACTCTAATCACATTAGTATAGTTTCAAATACGTAATACAATTGTCTAAAGGCATGTCATGGCACTTTTAACATCGTATCGAATCATAGGTCGTCATATTGATTTTCTACAAAGGCAAATTTGTTAGTCAATATGAATGGGCACTTAGAAAATGAAATTATAAAATTATAAAACTTTTGGCATTCTGAGTTGAAAGTATTTAGTATAAAAATGCTTCACCACTAAGATATCTTAGTAAAACAGCAACAAGGTAATCATGTTATATACTTGTTTTAAACAATACCGGATTAACTCTGCTATTGTATGCAGGCACGTACGTGTGGTTCATCGATAATAGTGTCGTCAAGTTCTAGTAACACCTGTTTCCAACAAAATGACGCCAAAGGAATACTCATGCGTAAAGATGTCAGTTTACGAAAAAAAGGTTGTATTTACATCTGAAATGATTTATACATGCAGTGACGTCACCAAGCAGTGCGTGCGTGTTTGCTTGTCTCCATAGTGCATATTATACAAATATTATACATTGTATTGAATGATCGAGTTAGCCAGTTCGGTACTGATAGACATTTTTTTGCCGCAAACTGCGACGAGTTCATTCCTGTGGCGTAATTTCGCTTGAAGCGTTTGTTTAACATGACGTCATCGACACAGGTAGATAATTCCGTTGAAGAAATGAATCCGGAGAACGCAGTTAGTGCTTTATAAAAAATATATTATATGTTGAACAGGTGTGTTACTGAAACTCCATACAATGCGCAGTGTTTCCCGAACATACACCTGTTCAACATAACACAGGTCGTATATAGTATTACAGATACGGTTATACATATATTATACATATATACATTATATTATTACAGTATTGTCAACACTGACCGTCAAAGGTGTCTGTGTGTGTGTGTGTGTGTGTGTGTGTGTGTGTGTGTGTGTGTGTGTGTGTGTGTGTGTGTGTGTGTGTGTGTGTGTGTGGGTGTGTGTGTGTGTGTATGTGTGAGTGTGTGTGTGTGTGTGTGTGTGTGTGGGTGTGTGTATGTGTGTGTGTGTGTGTGTGTGTGTGCGTGCGTGCGCGCGCGCGAATTTATATAAATGTACATCCAAATTACTGCTTGATGTCGTTTATTTCCATTTCGCGCGGAACAATTATAGCTGTCATTTTCTTGGATATTGGGAAACGCAAAATTTACCTTGAACCGTTCTGTTGAACATTAGAAAGATTCGTCGTGTTATTTTATGTGGTATTATGAACTTGTTTTAATGGCTTGCGGTTTTCCTTTCCCTAATTCCAGACGCGCTCACTTTCAGACAACTACGCGAATACATTCAGATTAACCACCGCACGTCACGTGGTAAGTTTCCTTGTCAGAATATCTCCAGTTTTTGCCTTTCGGCGAAGTTTGCAACTTCTTTCACTTACCGAGTTAGCATCAATAAACTACAGGTGTCCGCGTATTCGGCGTCGGGTCGTGCCAAGATAAAAACCACGCGATATTCCCAAGGGTCTCGCTTCACCAAACAGACGACTTGGGCTTCGGTGCCAGGCGCGGTCTAACCAAGTGGCAAGCAGTAAGCGTACAGCTCCCTTTATAAACGCAACCAATGGCGTTGTCGCTAGGGGGCGGTGCGAAAATACGGAACCATTGATGATTCATATATATCAACCCTGCAAATTCCAGGAAAGCGGCACTGCGATGTTGTTTGAAGTCGTGCAGAAGGAAAAAACCGAAGTCGCTCCGGCGGGATAGAAAAATAGAGACCATCCCAAAATTTCGAGAGTTACTTTCGTAAAGAGCAGGCGACGACGCGTATAGACTGTTTAGAAATGTGGTTATGTTTTACTTATTTAAATAAGGTTGATGTTTGTTTGGCTTCCTCTGTAACTATTTATATAGATGTGTTTGTAGATATTTTAACGTATGTGTGTGTGTGTGTGTGTGTGTGTGTGTGTGTGTGTGTGTGTGTGTGTGTGTGTGTGTGTGTGTGTATGTGTATGTGTGTGTGTGCGTGTGTGTGTGTGTATGCGTGCGTGTGTGTGTGTGTGTGGCACTGCATGCGTCCGTATGTGCGCGTGTGTGTACGCATTCACACACGCACGCACCCATACGCATGTGCGCGCGCACGCACGCACGTTACATAAAATACTTACATACACACAAAAATATATGTACATACGCGCATACGCGCATACACGCATACACGCATACACGCATACACGCATACACGCATACACGCCACTCCTCCGACCAGAATGGTCGCCATTCGATGCCCCGTGGACACTTTTTACCGAAATCGAAGGAAGAACGCATTTGTTTTTCAGTAAGCGACCAGGTGTCTATATTGGTGGGACTCTCATTTAGAAGTCTACCATACATAGTTCATACACCAGCCTACGAACACTTGCAAACGCACGTACATACAATCAGACACACGCCTTACCCACCCACCCACCCACGCACGCACGCACGCATGCAGGACGGACGGACGCACACACGCATGCATGCACGCACGCACACACACACACACACGCGCGCTCGTTAAGCTGTAGCTATCTTTTATAAACAAACTCAAACATATTTTGTCGACAATGCATTTCCACCAACCATTCCAAATCAACTGTCCCTCCCACTAATGGTGGCTTTCACGCTTCCCCGTTCGGGGTATATGTAACGCCTACAGTTTATTGTTTGTTGCGCCTCTGAGTTCGTGTGTCATAGAAGTACACTGTTGTTGTTGTTGTTATAATTATTAAACTTCGTGCTTACATTTATATAATATTGAGGCTGCTCATAATATTTATACACACGTGCAACTTATAATGATTATGATACATTGGACCTTACATAAAGGGAAAGGTGTTTTCTTATATGTAGCGCGGTATCCAGTCCTTGATCACAGTGCTTTACGCTTCACGCATTTTCATATGACAGAACCCCGATTTCTTCGTGAAGTTTTCAGCCACGCCGTAATTAATACGCGACGTGTATTCCAACCAATGTCTACAGCCAAGTACTAATTCACACAACTCAGTAAACTGGATCACAATGGAGTGATGGCAAATGCCTGAGCATCGAGTCAACAGAAATATAATAACCCGAGGTATCTCGATGGAGAGTGCGATGCTCTAACTCCTACTGCACCGCGCTCTACGTCCTTCAACTAGAGCAGAACAGACGCGACTCTCTCGACACCCGTGATTCCGCCTCGTCTACTCTCTTCAGACTTATCACTCGGCCGTGACGTGTCAGTCGCGACGGCCTCGCAATAACCAGCGTGTAGCCTCACGACGGAATAAGACTGATAGAAATCGCAGCGGGCGTGGTGCGTCTGGCCAGGACGGAAAACAGGAAATGAAAAAATGTGAAATGATTGAAAAGGAAGATCACTAGCTCCGAAGATCACTAGCTCCGTAATGATCCGCGCCACGCCTCTTTCTCTCTCTCCCCGATCGCGTGGTTGGGAGGTGACGTCTCCCGTTTGCTCCCGGGTGTGGTTAATTAATTCCCTTTCAAGATATTTTCTTTGGTGTGCAATACTTCACCCAAACCACATACTGTGGAAGTAGTATGTGAGACAAATATCTTGGTATTTAAATACTGTGGAAGTAGTATGTGAGACAAATATCTTGGTATTTAAATACTGTGGAAGTAGTATGTGAGACAAATATCTTGGTATTTAAATACTGTGGAAGTAGTATGTGAGACAAATATCTTGGTATTTAAATACTGTGGAAGTAGTATGTGAGACAAATATCTTGGTATTTAAATACTGTGGAAGTAGTATGTGAGACAAATATATTAGTATTTAAATACTGTGGAAGTAGTATGTGAGACAAATATATTGGTATTTAAAGACTATAACCTGTTGTATCTTAGAAATGCAGCAAGGTAGACAGTGTAATTATGTAGTTATTATAAATGTTGAACGTGCTCGTGTCTAGGTTAGAGCGTGTGGTTTTTACGATGACAAAGTCCTCGACTTCTATATATGACGTATTCTGTAACAAACTTTTCCCATGAAATCACGCCTTCAATACGTCACATTACAAAAAAAACCTTTCATTTACCTCCAGCAAAATGACGCCATCTGAATAATCATGCGAACAAGACGTCATCACTTTGCAAAAAACTTTTTGAATTTCACCTATAGAAAAATTACTATGATCTGATACAGTCTTTATATATACATGTATGTTTCTTTTTTATTGTATGCATTCTCGCACGAACGCCTTCACATGTACACACGCGCACGCACGCAAACACACACACACACGCACGCACGCATGTACGCACGCACGCGCTCACACACACACACACACACACACACACACACACACACACACACATGTTGATATTGACGAGACAACAGATGTTATCTTTAAGTAGTTCATTTGTGACAACTCCGTCGTAGACCACGATGTATTGATCGTTTCCTCATTGAAGCCACGAACCAACCTGTGTTTATGTATCGACAAGATTACCCTGTAATCTGGCGACCTAAGAATGCGTACGTCGGCTCCAATTATGAGTGTGTCATTAGCGTTCTATAATTCGATCAAAACTTGTGTGGCCTTTAGATTACCCTTTTGCATGCAGACACGACATGTTGTATTGCCTTTGATGGCTATTAGTTCCTTGGTTAATATATATATATATATATACATTATATATATATATATTATATACATTATAGTTATATATATACCATGATGGATTTATTACAATATTTTTATGTAGCGGCGGTTCAATTCGTGGGACTGCTCAAAGCGGTTTACCCTTTACCCTTTGACAGACATGTTAATACGATCACCACTTCAATGTCTCGAGGAAGAATTCAGCCAAGCAGCAATCATTAAACGAGGACAATTCGTCTACATAATTACATTACACCATTGTCTACAATCAGGTACACATTTATGCAGCTGATAGAACTGAAGCTACGTGGATTGATCGAAACGTCCACGGTAGTTTCAAAACGGCAGGAAACCAGCAAGACCACTCGAACCTATGTTCTCTCGATTGAGAGTCCGATGTTCGGCGCCCCGTGTACGTTTCTGTACGCTGCCGTCGTATAATCTTTGAGACACACCTTTGTATAGCACGGTAAGGATACGGCTACAGAAACGTTTTTTAAATGTTTAGTTACCATAACCAGTTAATATATAATAAACAATGGTGCCAACATAATACATCAGTACCTTCAGGCAAGAGAAGTTCCTAGAATGTATTGATTAATCTAACCAAAGTTCGCAGGTCCAAAACGATAAAGTCCCACAATAACCCAGAGGAACGTTATGCCAGACATCGCGCACCAGGTCGATAAGCTGTGGAAATAGTTATATGGACCAGAGTTGACGGTTAGTACGACTGGGTAGTTTTCGCAAAGAATTGCCGCCGTGGCTGAATGCTTCCACGACAAAGTGGGTTCGTTTGATAAATATAACATATCTGCCTGAATTGATATGGTGTGCAATAAACACTGAACTTTTGCGTGATTTCGGTATAGCTGTGTTCATTATAAATATTTAGGTTTTTATTATTTATTAATCTTTTGCTATCTGGTATCCGTTCGTTTTCGCATTTTCGTTATTCAGGAAGTCATAGTCATTTTTAACAGAGTACATTAGTATCCTAACAATGTTAGATACAAATAGCCATGTCGTATACAAACAACTCCCCGAGAATGGTCTTTGGTAATTAAATTCTGCGCACAGTTCAGCTAAACACCTGTATCCGTATTCATGCCTGGCTTGCGGTGGAAACATAACTATAAAGACCATGCCCATGAGAAAAATCAAATATGTAACTTATAGCTCTTTCCGGTGTAATATTGAACATGCAACAGTTCATTTTTGGATGCAATTCTCATGGGAACATCCGTTTTAATGTAAATATTTCGTATGCATATTTCTACCGTATAATAACTGATGCAACTGGATAAACCGGATGAAATTTGTATTAATGCACAACAAAACGGAGGATGTATTATATATTCACAATATATACCTTTAAAAGGTCGCACAATCGATTTTGCTCTTTAGAATTGATTTCATTCTTAACAACGATTTTTGTACTGAAAACTGTGAAAACGACGACGCGCCATTGGGACACTTTCGTCGGTGTGTGAAGGAGTAATTAGTGTCCTTTGTGACACTACTGTACTTGAGGACTTAACAAAAACTCTTTGTGAAATGGTCCCTGTAGTGCCTGTAAATATACCTTATATGGAAAGCTAAATGACACCGATATGATCAAATGCATGCCGCACACACGGCTATATGCATGCAAGCAAATACTTGTGTGCGAGATTTACGGAAAACCGAAGGCATAATTGAATAGTTTGGCATTATTACAAGCTGCGGAATAAACTAAATAATTTAGTGTCCTCGTACCGAAATAAACTGTTGCAATGTTGCAATGCAAGTGAATAACATGTTATTCACACGCAGACTGCATGCGTCTTTCGTGATCATCCTATTTAGCCGAGCAGCTACCAAGCCGCAGACTGTACCTGAACGCCACCTGCGCCTGACACTGTACACATAAGCATGCTCGCATTGGCCATACTTGTTCAATACCTTTATCTCCCTCATCCGTCGTACATTTATGAATACCTCACTGTGAAACGGGCAAACAATAAACGTGTTTTAAATACTAACGCAAGTCCGTGCCGCTGAATAATAGTGTGTGTGTGTGTGTGTGTGTGTGTGTGTGTGTGTGTGTGTGTGTGTGTGTGTGTGTGTGTGTGTGTGTGTGTGTGTGTGTGTGTGTGTGTGTGTGTGTGTGTGTGTGTGCCTGCGCATATGTGACTTTGTGAATTCGTGATTAAATGTGCGTGTGTGTGTATGTGCGCGTGTGCGAGTGTGTATGCGTATGTGCGTGTGTGCGTGTGTGCGTGTGTGCGTGTGTGCGTACTTGTACATGTATACGTCATACGTAAATACATTATGAATAACTATTATATACACAACTACGTATGCATGTTGGTACGTTACATCACGTACGCGTGTATGCGTACGCATGTACGTACGTGTGCACACACACACGCACACACATTCAAACATGCGCATATAAGCATGTAAGCACGCACGCACGCACACACACGCGGACGCGCGTACACACGCTCGCACACGCACATACGAACACACGCATGCACTGTTTTGATGTTGGTGCCTTTGCGGTTGGACTTTTTAATAACACTGAATAATTTGTATATACCTTGCTATTTATAATTGGACTTTTTCCTACGTGTACCAAGTCTGCTCAAAATGTCAACGACGCAAGGTTTATTTAGCATTTGACTGGCTGTGGTTTGTTTGGCCGAGACCGGCTAGACGATGCCACGTCGTAAGCTGGTTTAATCATTATACCCGACACCAGCTTGGTTGCACGATGTGTCATCACGTCGCATGCGCCTCCAGCAAGCGACTTGCTCAGCTCTCGGTAGATGCTTCCACGCAATACCACCCACGACCCAGACAGGTGTTTGTCTGGGTACCTACGATTCCAGCGACGCCGAACGAATAATAACGTGTCCTGAAATAGGCAATGCATATACTTATGCACCGGGACAAATGAAGAAACAGTGACGTCACAACGCAAATATATTACTATTTCCAGCCTGTTATATTTTAAATTATATGGAGTAAAAAAAAAAAAAAATAAGGGCACATTTTATTCCCATAAGGAGTGTACTTTCATTTAAATACTATGTTCCTGATTTAATTGAAGTTTTCGTTATATTGTATAATCATGTGATTGTTCAAGCCTCAAACTGAACGCAGAAAAATCATGTGACCTATCCTAAGCGACGTGACGTCATTCTTTGGTGACGCGCTATACTGTTTGAAAAACATGGTACAAATTTTCGAATTACATAGCAAATAGCGTAATGTGTTACTGTCTAAAAAACATGCTAAATTGTGCTGTTATTGTATTGCACTAGTTTGGATCATACACAGAAAGTATACGCACGAACGTACAATAACGAACGGAAACGAGGTAGGCTTAACAATTAGTAATATTATGTATAAACAACTTGCCTGTTAATTTTTAAACCAGCCGATATGTTATCAATAGTAGGGCGTAAATAAATAAAGTATCACGATGTTTGCAACCATAACAACAGTCCGTTAGTTAAGTAGTTAATTTAACCAGTGAAAATCCTAATACATTTCATTTCAACAAAATAATAACATTATGTTCAACATGGGGGTGATAGCAAAGCATTTCAATCAGTTTTTATTCAAATGCTTTGGTTAAATAGCAGGCGACCCGTTACTTAATTGATGAGGCAGATGTAGCGTTAAATCCACAAAACACCATACACCAATACTGTAATACTGTTGTCTTGATGCACAGACGACTCCACGCGTGTTGTCGCGTTGAACAAGAACGTGTTTAATTAGTTAATTAATTAATCCATTACGTAATAACTCGCGGGAAGAATCCCGTTTAATCGGACACCGAATACCCGGCCATGCCCCACATTGACCGTCGCGAGGAAATCCTCAACCGCGCAGTCGCACTCTCCTATTGTCCGCGCTGACGTAACAGTTAGCGCTGACTACTCTAACAATGAACGTTGCGTCGGCACCCTGACGCGAGTATTATGTTAGACACACTTCATCGGGCAGGCATTCACATGTCAAAAAGGTTTGAAATATATAGGGAGGGGAAGAAGTTCTAACATGCTAAAATATCTTTAGATTGCTTCCCGAAACGTTGTCGCAGATCATCGAAGGTACAGAAACGGTAACGTAAATGCCGCGCTGATGTATTTTGGTGTCATAACTGTGATGCCATTAAATACAACTTGTTGTAAACAGGTGAGGTAATTTCACGCATACGCAGGAGCGCTTCTGGACTGGGGTGTAGTCGGGGGTTTTCATTGAGACTGAAGGCGGTGTATATCAAGGGGGTCTAAAACGGACCTCCAAAAATCAAACATGCTACGGGTCTGCATATATATTAAGTATTATTAATCCGCTATTAAATATTGCGGAACAGGACGGACGATTGATGAAAATGGAAATAAGTTGTTAGGTTTGTGTGTGCAAGCCAACAGCTAGCGTGAACTACGCAGTATATCGACACGACGAACCACGCATACGAACACTGTCTTGTTAAATATAGGCCTACAATACAGTAGTGTGACCTATGTTTCGTAAAATCGTATTCTATATTGCAATTTATTCACCTACTAAAGGCGTCACAATGAACCACGATATCTGGTGGCTAATTATAAAGTATGATTCGGGAATAGTTTTCAGCAAAACATGCACTGCGGTCGTGCACTGGCCACACCTTAGTTGGGATATTGGCCCGCAAATCCCTTGCCGAGGGCAGTTAAACGCCACAGACGGCGCCAGGCGTAGAACGCGGTTTTTGGTCGAGAGTTTCACGAAGTTAATGTAACCGTTATTTGTGGTTAGCGATTCGCCTGTCCTTTTATTCGAACCCGACCTCTTGTGATAGCGACCAACCGCAAACTGTCTGCAAGGCCACCTCCTGTTTTTGCCCTCCTCGGGGTCAAATTTGTCCAACACCTGTTACAGTGGAGGCGTCGAAGTGTAAAGAGAAAACACAGCCGCATTGAGGGTGCGTGCACGCCGCCATTGAGCGCGCATATCCGGCCGCATGATTCAGAATGGAATCTTTACAATCACGTCGAGTTGCGTGATGACTGGCGAAGGCTGGTTCGTGGTTAGTGGCACTTGCGGTTTGTACGTTCGCGCTCAGCTAACGGACCAGGATTTCGGTAACCGTTAGATTAGAACAATAGCCTATTTAAGGAATGTCGCACAAGCATGTTTTGTTCAAGTTTTTGTTAGATTTTTTAGCAGGTGTATGCCCGCTTTGGTTATTCAACTTGAGTAAAGTTTTAGTGAAGAACATATGCGTCGCAAACATATTGTGATACGGAATATTACGTTATAACGGTTATTAATTTATCATAGCTAATTTTGACATAGGTCATACGTTATGTGTACTGACATGTCGTTATAAACTAAATGTAGTGTTATCTTTGTTCAAGGGGGTCATGTCATTTTTGTGTCGTTCACCTTTTCCCATACATGTTCCAGGAAATGTTCTCCGGTGTAAAGAGTAACGATACA
The DNA here is from genome assembly GCA_963995525.1 of Escarpia spicata. Lineage (NCBI taxonomy): Eukaryota > Metazoa > Annelida > Polychaeta > Sabellida > Siboglinidae > Escarpia > Escarpia spicata. The sequence goes on from OZ023213.1 coordinate 8,023,902, forward strand.
TTTTATATGCGCATCCAAGCGAAAGCATCCGCGTTTATTCGCCAGGTGGTGTAGGTAGGACAATAAATACGCGCGAATAATCGATGCTTCCGTCGTCGGTCGAAATGACATTCCTGTTCAAACGTATTACATTGAGTGTTTTGCGAGCACCCTTTTAGTATTTAGTATAAACGATCAACGCACACAGAAATCTAACCATCGATTGTCACGCACGACTTACCTGAACTGTGGGATTGCGACAACCACATAATTTCATAAGTGTTCGCGGCCATTCGGAGTTGTTAACCTCAGTTCGAAACAATGCGGATATCCACACCGACGGGTCTAAGCTAGCGGAACCACCATTGACGCTTCGAGTGTAGTGAAGTCGTTGCTCCCGCGTCTTGCTCCCTTTCGCCGTGGGCGGTATCTTTGTTGTGCCTACGCCACCGGGAGAACGCAGCTGAAACAGCGACGGCTCACAGGTCAATGGTGCGGCGTCTTTGTTGCGTCTGCCTCTGGGTAAACGCCTCTGAGTCACGCGCGGTTGAGCTAAGTGACGGAGATGCGGCGATCGCGCACTCACCTCCCCTCCCGGGAGGAAAACCCCGCTGAAGCCTCGACCAGCAGGAGCCTCGCTAAACGCTAGCGTCTGTCTGCCCCGAAGCTTATGCGCTTGCAAGCGTGTTGACAGTTGCTTGCGATTTGAAAATATCCCGGTAATCAATGCAACAGCCAGGCGAATCTCACGCGCTGTTATTAGCTGTCGACCGGACAAATTATTCCCGTGCGTTCGTGAGGCAATAGGCGGCGACTATGCAATCCTTCAACTACCCCAGTGCTGTCGACCGACTGACTGGCCGTCGCAGCTATAAAATGCAGACCGAGTAGTAGCTATTTTTAGCCGCAGCGGTTATTGAAATATCCTGCAGTCTGAAGCCAAACCTTGATTGACACGTTGCGGCGCCAAATTTAGTCGGCCGCGGATAAAATGGGAGACGCGAAAACATGCCGAAACGGGGGCATAGCGGAACACCCAATTTGATTCATTGGACATTACGCGATGCATGATAGTTACAGGCGATCTCTATCAGTGGTGCTTTCGTTCCGGTCACGTTCAAGGGCATGTTGTTTGAAATAACTGACAGAAACGTGTGATAGGATGAGTGTGTGTGCGTGTGTGCGTGTGTGCGTGTGTGCGTGTGTGCGTGTGTGCGTGTGTGCGTGTGTGCGTGTGTGCGTGTGTGCGTGTGTGCGTGTGTGCGTGTGTGCGTGTGCGCGTGCGCGTGTGCGCGTGTGCACGCGCGCGTGTGTGCATCCGCGTGTGCATGTGCGCACGTGTGTGATGGTGCGTGTTTTACTTTATATGACTACATGTATGTGTGCGTGCGAATGCATGCATGAGTGCGCATGTAAAGCATACGCGTGCGTATGTGTGTGTGCGAGCGTACGCGTGCATGCACACGTGAATAATATTATGCACCTATGGCGTGCTTGTGCGCGTGTATACCGTTATATTAATATTTACTAAATATAAAAAATTCCCCAAAAGCATGTATCGCATGATATCTCAATTGTTAATTCAATTCAATTCAATTCAATTGCAACACGAGCCAACAACAGCGGCTACAACATGGTCTGAAGGCATCGTTCGCTATTGACATTCACCAGCCCGACCATTCGCTGAAATCGACCCGGTGTGTTTGTCCTGCCGACACGTCCCCGTGATAAATATTAAATTATGGCCGAGATTAAACAGACGCGCTATTTATAACCGGTGTGCACTCGTGAGTGGGGTCGTTGTCATTACGATTGGCTTGTGGACCCGCCGTATCTGCGATCCATGGCTGGCTATCTCGGCCGAGGTACGCGATGTGTCTCTGAGTGCGGCGCTGTTTAACTGTCTCGTGATGTGTGCACGGATACGTCCTAGAATGTTTACCCGTTCGCTGTTATAGTTATGAGCAGTGCTGGGATGTAACGAAGTACATTTACTTCGTTACATTACTTAAGTAATTTTTTTTGAAATGTACTTGTAACGAAGTACATTTTTTAGATTACTTTTTACTTGTAACGAAGTACATTTATCTGTACTTTTTTACTTTCTACTTCCATATTTTTAGTTACTTTTTATGTTATAACTCCAGGGATGAAGCAGCTTCACCGAGCTTTTGTTTGCATTAGTAATCCCTGACTGACTACACTTTGGAGGAACCATGGCTTCTTTTGTGCTAGCCCTGATGTTTACAAGCAGGTGATATTGGAACAGTGTGATTACTGCCTGTCCAAAGGGATTCAATGGTCCTTTGAAGCTTAGACCTCAGCCAAAACCCCCTTTCACACTAGGCTAATGGGACAGGCCTCATTGGCTTCTCATTCATTCACTGATTAATTGCTGGGGAATGTTTGACCAGCACTTCATCTTATAATACCAACTTTAGTTAGTGGCTACCTGCACACTGCTGACCTTATGACTCCTGGAAAACATCCTGATGTATTTGTTTTGAGTCAATCAGACAGAATGAGGTGACAGTGGCAAATACTTGCTGTTTGTTGAAAACTACTCTGGCTCATTGAAAATGTAATGCACAACGTACGATATGCCATACGGGTCTGTTAACGGTTGTAATGCAGTTTAATTCAGTTTGCATTCTTCTCTCCTGTTGTATAATATTGCATGTATTTTTTGATCTGTTGATTATCGTGAATAAATAATTTTATTATTATTATTATTACGTATTAGTGGTATGAGTATTTACCAAAAAAACTTTGCTTGGCGTATGTGTCCATTTTGGAAAATGGACACATACTGGAATAATCTGACAGCCGGATTTTTTTGTACTTTTTTACTTAAGTATTATTTACTTTTACTTTTTTACTTAAGTACTTTTTACTTTTACTTAAGTACTTTCTTGGGGGATACTTTTACTTTTACTTAAGTAGTTTTTTGGGAGTTACTTTTACTTTTACTTAGTTACTTTATTGGAGTACTTGTACCAGCACTGGTTATGAGCGTTGAGCCAAGGCTCTGTTGGTTATGCGTCTAATGTGTTCAACTGATGAGAAATATGTTACAACGTTATAATTTACCTGTACTGCCTACTGGGTCGATAATGACGGCAGCTAACAATGTATGGCTGGTCGGGCAATTGTGCTCTGTGTAGTCTGGGGTACATTTGTCGATAACTCACAAGCCGATTGCATAATATCCGTGTATGAGCTAGGAAACAATAATATATGTTAAATATTGTTTCACTAAAACACTAAAAAGGAAGTTTTTCAGCGAAATATACTGATCACAAAATGTAAAATTTATTCAGATCTGTCCCCGCGTTGCCCTAAATTGTATCTCTGTCTCTCAGTCAGTCAGTCAGTCAGTCAGTCAGTCAGTCAGTCAGTCAGTCAGTCAGTCAGTCAGTCAGTCAGTCAGTCAGTCAGTCAGTCAGTCAGTCAGTCAGGCAGGCAGGCAGGCAGGCAGGCAGGCAGTCAGTCTGTCTGTCTGTCTGTCTGTCAGTCAGTCAGTCAGTCAGTCTGTCTGTCTGTCTGTCTGTCTGTCTGTCAGTCAGCCAGGCAGCCTGCCTGCCTGCCTGCCTGCCTGCCTGCCTGCCTGCCTGCCTGCCTGCCTGCCTGCCTGCCTGCCTGCCTGCCTGCCTGCCTGCCTGCCTGCCTGCCTGCCTGCCAGTCAGTCAGTCAGTCAGTCAGTCAGTCAGTCAGTCAGTCAGTCAGCCAGCCAGCCAGCCTGCCTGCCTGCCTGCCTGCCTGCCTGCCTGCCTGCCTGCCTGCCTGCCTGCCAGCCAGCCAGCCAGCCAGCCAGCCAGCCTGCCTGCCTGCCTGCCTGCCTGCCTGCCTGTCTGTCTGTCTGTCTGTCTGTGTTTACCCAGCGAAATTAACTACTTAATCACAACACTACATAAGCTATACAGAAAACTAACAGATATTAATAAGAGACAGTTTTGAATACCCGGAATTAGCCATCGTCGTAATTTGTAACTGGATGTCTGCTGTGGTGAACGTGGAAAAATGGAAAATCGTCGAACATCAGAGTCTATTGCGGTTAATCCAGCCCGTCTCGGCAGTATTTCGAATAAAGCTTCTTTTGAAAGTGTGTGTTTTGTTTACCATTTGAACAAGCCCCGGGGTCGTATCTTTAAAATTGCTAACGTTGTTAAGGGCTTACTGAGCACAATTTGGCTGGCAACTCGGGGTTGCGTTTTGATGTCATGAATAAATTAAAAGCACGTGGCGGTTTGTTTGTAGGGCAGAACGCTGTCGCTGCAGTCACGCAACACGGAAAATTCGTATTTTTGTTTTCGCGCTCCCATGAAATATACTACGCAGTGCCATCAAGTTGTTGGATGTACAAATCGCTTATCATAAATGTGTACTTTTAGATTTTTTAGAATACCACTTGATTGTGAAAAAAGCGAAATGGATCACAGTTATCCATCGTGTGCATTGGACGCCCAAAGAACACCCCGGGACTTGTAGCGACCACTTCTGCACAGGTTTTTAAAACTGACCCTTCTTATCCAGATTATGTCTCTTCATTGTTTGCCTTCAAGACAGCTGCAGTTGACTGCAAGAGTCACTTGGGTGAGGAAAGATTCAAGAGAACAAAAAGAAAAATTGTCCAGAAAACCGAGGAAAAGAAAATACAAGAAACTGAAGAAATGCTTTCCACAAAAGCAAATTCCCACGGTCTCTGTTGGTTTACCAAGTTTGTTTTCAATTGTTCTAGACAGCAACTCAGGCTTCACATGATTAAAAACACTTATTAACCATGTCTCTGCAAAAGTCATCATCTTTTGTTACTGAAGTTATGTAAATCTTGTTGGCAACACCTGTATAAATGACCAGATCACACTCCGTCATACCAGCGACTTCCATCTGCAATTGAATCAGGGAGTAATACATGTGACCTTCCTTCAAATTCCCTTGTCTGTCTATGCAGAAGCTACTGTCACCAACTTTTATGGGATTCTGTCCCTTCAATAAAAAACGGGAACTTTACTTCAACCAGATTATCGTTGTGACAACGACATGATCTCACACTGTCTGGAGAGGCACCAAGATAGGGATATTTCTCATTCACTAATAGACCAATCCTCTTCAGTCTGGCCTCAGTGTGGTATGGCCTGACAGTTTCTCATAAACAGTGAGGACCTCTGCCTCGTTACACAGTCCCCACTGTGTCATTGTGTAGATAAGGACGATAACGATTAAACGACACGCTGTCAAGGTGGCTTGTTTGGTCATCCAATTGCGCCATTATTCACATGTGCCCCTCTACACAAACAACTTATAAACTACAACTAACTACACATACAAAACTAACAACTAACTTACATAACACAACAAACGCCGATGTTAGCACGTCTGTTTATTTACGTCTTTCTGCCCTACCGTACATGCGCATGCGCGACCTACTTCTCTTTGTTGCCAAACACAGCAGCCCCGAATATACATTCAACATAGTTTAATTTTTCTTAAGACCATTATTTTAAATAATGAATACAAAAAATCGGAACAGAGTACTTCACTTTTACATTGATACCAATGGGAAATAAATAGTGACCGGCCCCCTTGTTGACCGACCCGGTGTTGACCGAGCGTTTCTTTCGGACACAGAAAGACCAGTTTCCGGCGGACGTAAATGTGTGTATCCAATGTAGCTGAAGTCGTAACAATGCCAGCGAATATATCACGTGCTCTCGTAACTTTGTGTTAGTAGGATTGCGTATAGGTAGTTAGATTGTCGTAACCCGACTACAGGATATGCTAAAAGTATGTATCACACCTAACGACACTTGGTCCATGTTTATTGAGATGTTTACATTGTACGGACAAAGACGCGCCGGGTGTGACAGGTGGAAACACGAGAAATGTCAGGCCGTCCTAACATCAACTTGCTTGTTGTTGGTGACATTTACCTGGTGCTAAACGTACATCGCGGCCAGTATAGTAATTTACATATTTTTATTGTTTTGTTTCCTTTGCGCAACGCTATCCGTTTTGAATTTTATAAACATCTAATTGCAATCGACACGAATAAGTTAACGTTTTCCTCTTAGATGGCTTGAACCTCGAAAGCCAAACTTTCAGGGATTAATCTACGACCCCACGAATAGGACGTAAGACATATATCCTTTCAAAACACACCATATATGTCACGATTTTCACCTTTTACGGGGTGAATCAGTTGTTCGGAACGTAAAACGTAATGTGCGCGTGATACGTAAATCATAATTTAACAATAGCACGGACATGACAATATGGTATAGACGTTGGCACAATAATGCTTATGTCTCCCATCCTGCTAACAGCACGGCAATACGAATAGTATTTGGTAATTCTACACTATTACGACGATTATTCTCTCCGACCTTCGTCATTTTGAACAGACAACGAATATCTGCGAGCGCGTTATGGTGTTTATGTGCTGTTTGTTTTCTAAAATGTTGTAAATATTACTACCACAACTGTCAACTACCAAGGCATCCCTTCAGATGACAAGCATTTTTTCTAGTTCTGTTAACACCTCTGAACAAATCTTCAAAATAGCGTAAAGATAGTGGTTCACGTACATAGACCTGCTCCTTTCTTGTGTGTAATCAGAACAAGAACGAGACAGAAGTAACGAAAATCCGCAAATGTGCAGCGACTCTACCGCAATAAATAACGACTGTCACGTCTCATTTATCCGGACTTCGATAATGCGGCTTATTCAAGAATCCGTCCGTTTCTAAGGAAGAAATCTCGACACACAGTAAATTGCTTTGCAATAGCGACGTGATTCACTATGTATGCTTCGTTATTCCAGCCAAGCCCCTGGGAAACAAAATTGCGCGGAAAAACGAGAGTTGACTATAAATACAAAAAAGATATGCGCAAGTTTTTTTTTAACTCGGCAGTTCTTGTCGATCAATAAAGTTTTACATATGGACGTGTTTGTGTCTGAGCAACGCACTCGCGTTGTACCAATACAAAAATAATGATGCATTCGGACTTTGCAAGTAAATATGTACGCGTTTGTGTTAACACGTTGTGTGCGTTCGGAAATTATAGAAGCACTCACAAAAAAGAACGTGTTGGTTGTTATAAATGATAAACTAATTATGCAGTAATTCTTATTCAAATGAAGCTGGCTATTTTCAAGTATTCCGCTTATTAAATCACACAACTAAGCTAGTCAAGTCGTAAGTAACCATATAGTTGTTTTTTATAACCATTTATATAAATCACCGCGTCGTGTAATATTTGCTTCGGTTGTAACTACACTAATCAATCTAACCAAAACACATAGATGTATTTTGATTCGGAAATGATAAGACGAAAATAGCGTCACAACCATTTGTGGCGGCAATTTATTGAATGAGTACATTTTTCACCGGCCAAATTAGATCTGCCATGCCATAAACATAAAAGGGTGCGCGACAATTAGGTTCGCTTTGTACTCAATGCACGTCCGCCGGCATATTCTTTATTGTTCACTCCTGTTTGACGAGAACCATCTTCAAAAGGCCATATGCGCAAAACACTTCTGGAATCCTGGTTGTTTTGTTGCTTTGATGTGTATCTGATATTATTTTTGTATGTACACGGTGGTTACGTCGGAACAACATATGGAGTGAGTTCAGTAAGACCCATCCTCGAAAACACTATGGCACGAACTAAGAGCCCTGTTCAAAACTGGTCATAAACTCTTGATTTGTTAGCATGCATCAAGCTAGGATTCCATATGGGCTCAGCACACTGTTAGTTTTCCCATTGGCGACCATGTTAACGTTTTGTGTGATTATAAGAAAACGTGACCTACAAAGTTTCTTAAACTTCTCACCTGCTGTTATTATCATCTCATTGACATGCTGGTCGAGTTTAGTCAAAATCTAATATTTCTAGCTCTCGTAAAATGCCTGTATGTGTGACACCCGTCAATATTTACGAATGGATGCAGGCAGTAATCCGCCTAAAGGGTCAACTAGCCAGATTGCTGCCAAATACCCTTCCGCTTAGTAAAATCAGCTACCAATGCACCATTTTACTGTCAACAGCTTCTACAATCACACCGGCAAATCTAACTACTCAAATGCACTTATGTCAGAGCAGGTGAATTTTATGAAAAAAAATCATTTCTCAAAAATAAATTGCACTTTTTCATAACCACGCAGGAAGTCCAACAGCGTCCTGACCCCATATGTACGGATACGGCATGCGAATGCGGCATGCGGCAAAATAATGAATAGAGTGCCCGGTGGAAATTAACATAAGTAGTTCCAAACATGCATGGGCGGATGAGTTTTGTTGTGCGGCTGCGGCTGTGGCAAATTGAATCGCTCCGTGTAGCGATTCGAATCGTATCCACACACGAATCGGATAGGAAATTCCCAGTTGTGACGTCACTACGGAGGTATTCCCCATTCCGCATGCGTTTCCGTACATATGAAATCGTGGCTTAACGCTATAACGTTTCAAATCATATTTTGTAACAGCTGTAACTTGTTGACAACACACATTGTAATCAGGCTACAAATATCAAATTTACTTAGACACCACATATCTCTACAAATAGATTCAGTGGTGTTAACAAACTAAAACATCAAGTAAGAATACATCACGTAGGTGATTATAATGTTTCAACACATGTGTTATATAACATAACACATACAAACTACACATTTATATTATCTATAAATGCCATATATAATATTAAAATATATAATATGTAAATATTTAAAAAGAAAGAAATTAAGAAAAAGCCTGATTAAAGATTAAGGTTTCCTGGTCCCTCATAAAACGTCCACAGTCTCGTTGTGTTCTTAGCTCTAGTGGAAGAGAGTTCCAGAGGGTGGGACCTGCACACCCCATATGTTGATTTGAACGGGGGAATGTGCTGAACGTTTCACAACAACGTCATTAGACTGTCTGGGAATTATACAGTCATTAAAATAATATTTGATATGTCTTTGTCGAATATGGGGAACATTCAAGTTACGCATCATGGTAGCAAATGATAACATGTACCATAATGCATGACCATGCAATCTCTATAAGCATCATCACCATCACGTGATGACATCTTCTCTCGGAGAGTCGGCCATAAGCATCATCACCATCACGTGATGACATCTTCTCTCGGAGGGTCGGCTATAAGCATCATCACCATCACGATATGACATCTTCTCTCAGAGGGTCGGCTATAAGCATCATCACCATCACGTGATGACATCTTCTCTCGGAGGGTCGGCTACAAGCATCATCACCATCACGTGATGACATCTTCTCTCAGAGGGTCGGCTATAAGCATCATCACCATCACGTGATGACATCTTCTCTCAGAGGGTCGGCTATAAGCATCATCACCATCACGATATGACATCTTCTCTCGGAGGGTCGGCTATAAGCATCATCACCATCACGTGATGACATCTTCTCTCGGAGGGTCGGCTACAAGCATCATCACCATCACGTGATGACATCTTCTCTCAGAGGATCGGCTATAAGCATCATCACCATCACGTGATGACATCTTCTCTCGGAGGGTCGGCTATAAGCATCATCACCATCACGTGATGACATCTTCTCTCGGAGGGTCGGCTATAAGCATCATCACCATCACGTGATGACATCTTCTCTCGGAGGGTCGGCTATAAGCATTATCACCATCACGTGATGACATCTTCTCTCGGAGGGTCGGCTATAAGCATCATCACCATCACGTGATGACATTTTCTCTCGGAGGGTCGGCTATAATTGATCTCACCCTTTGTGCCGCTCATGTTCTAGATATTCTGACATCACGTTAACAATCGACGCCAGTGTATACGTATAGGTCTTGGTGATCCACAGCCTCTGTTGCTGTCAACAATTCTCTCCAATGTTTGTATCGTCTATGGCATTAAACATTAAACATAATTCTAAATTTATATCCACACGTAATAGCACCACAATGAGACGTCACGTACAGTTCCTACGTTGTGTTCTCAACGAGTATCATCGTTGTACGTTATTGTAATCGATTGTTCACAAAATGTCGTCACGTAGATTGTTCATGTAAGGTCGTCACGTACAATTTCCATTGGCCCATAGTGACATTGTATAGTGTTATGTCACAGAGTCCAAGCACCGTGACCCAATATTCAGTGTACGCACCTCCCCCCGCGGAGGCAAAAGAGTTCCCCCGAGGACTCAGGAGATTCAGGTGTACGTTTTTTAGACTCAAGGGGGTGCAGTTTGGAGATTTCAAAGAGGGGTGCAGTTGGATGTTATTAAATGTGGGACACAATGTGGTCAGATAGTGTCACCCAAGTAGTGTCCGCGCAGAATATCATCACACAGTTTCCTCAATGTCATCACAAAATAGTTTACCCAAATGGTGTCCCCATAAAGTGTCATCATATAATTGTGACATCGTACAGTGTCATCACGTAATAGTGTCCCCACATAGTTCCGACACGCAGTGTCTTTAAAGTAAAAGGTAAGTGCGGTATCCAGTCCTTAGGACTTCTCAAAGCGCTTTATACTTTATTCAGCCACATTCAGCCACGCTACACGTAATGCGCGAACTTTATTCGTACATAAATACCACCACTGTCTATTGCCAGGTACTCATTCATACAACTGAGTGAACTGGAGCAATGGTAAGTGACCGAACTTGCCCAAGGTTCGACATGGCAGCACATTGAATAAGGCAACTAACCAAAAACACGGAAGATCTATCGCCACATCACGATATTTGGATAGTGGTCCTCAAACTGGGGGTCGTATCATTACTCTGGCTTGATTTTCACAAAACGTGCAAATCATGCCGCTGCAGGGTCAAGTAAGCTCACACTATAATTATTGGAGAGCAGTTGTTAGCACCATGTGTCAAGACCATGGTCAAACTTGTTCTGGGGGAGAAAAGTGCTAAAAACTTGAAGGAAGAATTTTAGTTTTGTGATGACCTCCAGTTAACATCTAAGGGGAAGGCGTGAAGGACAAACTGACTACTGACTTAATTCTTTGAAGGCGAAAGCCTTGACTGGAACAATCTCTGTGGTGTGTGTGTGCTGACGGAGCCTATGTAATACTTGGATCTCGATCAGGATTAGTAACCCTGATCAAATGCAAAGCTCCACGTGCCTGCTCACTTCACTGCGTGATACACAGACAGGTCCTACGTCAAAGACACTACCCCAGGCACAGTTGGAAACACTTGACGTAGTTATAGAAACTGTGAACTTTGTGAAAGCAAGCGCCTTCAACTCAAGACTGTTCAAGAAACTTTGTCAGGACGTGGACTCTGTCCATGAAACCCTTCTGTTCTACACACAAGTCAGCTGGCTCTACAAAGGCAATGTTGTCTGACGTGTGTTTGCCCTCAGAGAGGAAATCAACCTCTTCCTCAGTATCCAGAACAAAATGGATCTTCTTTTAGCCTGGACAGAAGATGGATGGGAACTATGACTAATGTACCTCGTCGACATCTTCGGACAGCTCAACAATCTGAACGTTGAACTTCAGGGGAAAGAAACCTTGTTAACTGACTTTTCTGAAAAAAATCAAAGCTGGAGAATTGGAGGCGCGAGATTGGCTTACACGACTTTGCAATGTTGGAAACAATATCAAAAGTCGCCGAAGACTGTGATGATACAATACAGCGTTTGATAATTGAGCACCTGAAAGTACTACAGGTGGTATTCACAAGCTACTTTCCGGAGATACACTGTATCTAGTCAAACTACTCAATTGTCGAGGAATCCATTCACCGCGCCAGTTACGTGTGTACCAGATGACAAAGACGCTGCACAAACATAGCATCTTGGTCTCTACGAAGATTCAGGTGCCAAGATGAAGTTTGAGTCTGAAACTGTCACAGTGTTCTGGTCATCTATGGAAGTTACCTACCCTACCTTGTGTGACTTTGCCCTGCGTCACCTGCTACCATTCGCTTCAACCTACCTGCTGAGGCTGAGTTCTCTGATCTCGTGCACATTAAGACAAAATGTCGCAACGAGGTAAAGGTGGACCATAATCTCCGGTGTGCACTCGCTATAACGAAACCAAGAATCAACAAGTTTGTCGACGTTTTACAGCAGCATCCATCCCATTGAAGTTTGAACAGACCAACACGGACAGTTCTTTGTGTAACGTCAGTAAGATATGACTTCAAATAACTGTTGGTGGTTTACAGCGTCACCTGTCAGATTGAACGAATCAAAACAGACGTTTCTTTATGCTGCACCAGGAAGATAAATAATTCACAATCATGAAGCTTGTTGGTGTTATGTAGCGTCACCTATTTGATTGAATGGACCAAAACAGACATTTCTTCGTGTCGTGTCAGTAAGGTACGCCTTTAAATAAATTACAATCACTAAGCTTGTTTGTGTCATGCAGCGTTACTTATTTGAGTAAGAGTAGCATCTTTTAAATATGACTTCAAATAAAGGTGTATTCATCTCTAACTGGCTTTTATACTTTAGAGTAAACATTGGTTATTTTAGATTTATTGTGGTTGGTGCGGCCATTGTGATGGTTGTCTGAGAAAAAAGGGTTGTACAACAAAAACAAGTTTGAGAAACGCTGGTCTACACTGTGTGGCGTGTGTATTCTGAATTCCCAGTACACTCGCCGCATGGGACATTTCGAGTCTACCTAGCATGCATACCTGCATGTATCAAGTTTTTGCAGGTGAGTGTCTAGTCATGTGATATTACAATTTCCGGTACACGCAACTTGACAAATCAACGTCCGTTGGAAAGTGGATACGTACCTGTACATAAGCTATTCTACACTAAACACAGGGTAGACTATCCAAATCTTGTGATATGTCGAGAGATCTACTTATTCGCTGAGTTTTGACTGATTTCCAAAAATTATCCTGACTATCCACTTTCAAACAACATCCTCACACGTTTGGCGCAAATGATCTTAGGATTTCGTTTTTTTATTGTCATGTACTTTGGTGTAACTAATGTTATCCACATACGCGTTAGCTTACCACCCACCGCTGGAGCAACAAACCGTTCATTTACATTGGCCCGCCATCTGGTGAACTGATCACTCAATTATCTCAGATATGAGAAATTCCTTCTAGAAAAGGATAGCACAACATATACACATACCTAAATAAGTATAAATAACTATCGTAAAAGAAGGAACTGGACACCGTCGCATGAGAAGAGGTGCATTTACAATACTCGAATCACCTCCTTGGACACGCAGGAAGACGTCTAGAACCAAACAGGTGTGCTTGCTGTGCATGTTGCTTACTTAATAATCTATCAAATGTAAACGTTATTTCCGTATATGGTGTATAAACGCACGTGTTTTTCCACGTTCCACGATCTCTCGCTTCCGTGTTCTGTTCATTCCACCCTATTGCATCGTTCGCCCCTCTACGTCATTACTGCATCCTTCCTCGAATCCAATCACCCACTGTTCTGCGTTTCCGGGCTTGCGAATATTTCCCCAGTTTTCTTAGAATCCGGTTGCGGATTTGGTGGAAGCGCGTGACCATAAATCAACCTTACCTCCAAATTCAACATCTTCCTACGTCTAAGCTGCATGCGTCTTTCGTGATAATCCTATTTAGCCGAGCAGCTACTAAGCCGCAGACTGTACCTGAACGCCACCTGCGCCTGACACTGTACACATAAGCATGCTCGCATTGGCCATACTTGTTGAATACCTTTATCTCCCTCATCCGTCGTACATTTATGAATACCTCACTGTGAAACGGGCAAACAATAAACGTGTTTTAAATACTAACGCAAGTCCGTGCCGCTGAATAATAGTGTGTGTGTGTGTGTGTGTGTGTGTGTGTGTGTGTGTGTGTGTGTGTGTGTGTGTGTGTGTGTGTGTGTGTGTGTGTGTGTGTGTGTGTGTGTGTGTGTGTGTGTGTGTGTGTGTGTGTGTGTGTGTGTGTGCGTATATGTGACTTTGTGAATTCGTGATTAAATGTGCGTGTGTGCGTGCTTGTTCATGTATACGTCATACGTAAATAGGTGTACTAACTGTCCTTTGTGACACGGCTGCACTTGTGGACTTAAAAAAACTCTTTGTGAAATGGTCCCTGTAGTGCCTGTAAATATACCTTATATGGAAAGCTAAATGACACCGATATGATCAAATGCATGCCGCACACACGGCTATATGCATGCAAGCAAATACTTGTGTGCGAGATTTATGGAAAACCGAAGGCATAATTGAATAGTTTGGCATTATTACTAGCTGCGGAATAAACTAAAAACTGTGCGCGCGCGCGTGCGTGCGTGCGTGCGTGCGTGCGTGCGTGCGTGCGTGCGTGCGTGTGTGTGTTTCCATAGTTCGTGCAGCGGTCTGTCAGCTTGCGTGCATGCGTGTCTGGGTGTTGCGTGCGTGCCTGGAGCAAAGCTGAAGGTCTTATATCAATTACGCACGGCTCGTGTTTACTCGGGTCTATTTATAGCATAGATAAATCACGCCGCAAGGAGTTGACCGTGGTAAACAAGGTTTTATGTTGACCACAGCTGACACATCGACTCTAGTGGCCGTCAATGGCTATTCGGACACAGAACACGGGTGATTTTCCCATCGGTAGCCATGTTAATGTTTTGTCAGATTATGAGAAAAAACCCTGAGCAAATACTGAGACTTATTCACAGCCACTGACGCCCCGTCTGCTTTGATAGGCTGAACAATTTTAGTCAAAATCCCATGCATCCAGGTTTTTTAGTATTTAAATAAATAGCCATGTAACAGGGCGCCCCCGTGTGCTATGGGTAGTTTATATAAACACATGTAACTCCGCTAATTAGTCTTGAAGAAAAAAACAGTTTCACTGCCAGTACAACCTGCCATTAAACTTGCTAATAGGTCTGATCAAATGCAGGCATTAACGAAAAAGTTTTTCTTCAAAATACATAACTCACTATTGTCTAGGTCCTAAATCCGTGTGTTCTAACCCAACTAGTCATCGTGGACGTCAATTATCGCTACAATCGCTAAAGCTGTTCGTGAATAACGTCACGAATTTAACCTGGAGTTGAGACCACACTTGGTTCAATTCTTAATTGAATTGGAATTGAATTGATCAACAGAATGCATGAATTTGAATTGAAATGGAATTTAATAAAACCATGGATGTGTTTTTTGGTGAAATAAAACACCGAATATCAGAAGTATCAGGTATAAGAAGATTTGCCACCAGACAAAACATGGGCTGCAATTCTTTGTCTAGCAGTTCTCTGCTCTCGCAGTCCCTATGTATCCCAGTTTTACCAGCAGAATAGGACGTTCTGTCCTATTCTAAGTGCCAATTGGAATCACTGCTCTAATTGACCACCAGAATCCAAAATTACTCTTTTCAGAGGGGGTGAATGAGCATTTGTCATTGTCCAGAGTTCAGCATCCCCTTTGTTCTTTAGTCATGCTGCAAGGTGGTAGGGTTTCGGGTCGCGTCGGCTGCGTTACCACGTCGGAGGGGAATTCTTGGAGGCGTCGGCGTAATTATTGGACACCTCGGCGAAATGTTTGGTCGCGTCGGCAAAATATATTAGCCGCGTCGGCGGCGGCGTTTTGGTCGCCTCGGCGGCGCAAAATTTTTTGCTTCGGCAGCGTCAACGCTTCGGCGGGGAAATTCTTGGTTGCCTCGGCAAATTATTTGGACTCTTCGGCGGCGCTTCTGATGTGTAACGTGGTATGTCAGAGTAGATTGTTGGTTCCGTCAGTGGTGTTTTGATAACTTCCTAAGTCATAAAATAGGTAATTTCGGCAACGTTACTGCATCAGCGGCGAAATCGTGGTCGTAACAGACGTGTGATAATGATACGTCAGAGTGGATTGCTTATTAACTGTTGAATAAACAATTTTAAATCTTTTCTAAACATAACTATTCTAAAATGTCAGTCGTATTCGTTTTCATATTTCTTCCAATTTTGGTGTTTGTGCAATTTTAATGTATTTATTGACTTCTTCCCTCTATTGTCTTTGGTGCATTTTGTTTATTGCCATAACCATCCCCGTTACTAAGCATACATTTTTGGACGACGGATGCATATAATAGAAGAACTATACAGTAGTTTAGGAAACAAAGCTATCATATCCCAAAGTGTTGTGTAACGACGTAAACATACGTCCTTGTACAATTCTTAAGTGTAGTTTTTACCAAATAATTATATTTGTAACAAACTAGTTTTACCTGAAATTGACATCGAAGTCAACTCCACTGTGCGTTGTGGATCTACGGGTTCAGCTTTTAAATGAGATGGCTGCTTGGCAGCCCGGATTTTTTAAAAGCCTGAATCGGCGCTTGTTGTTTACACTTGCCCATTCACACCTGTCCATCAACGGTATTTAAACGAACATGGCTTCCCTTTGACGAACATAGGTCTACATCAATAGGAAACGTTATAAGTAGTCTAACCAGTTTCCAGCTAAGTGGTTCATGACTGCTTTTATTAATACTAAAAACGAACAACTGAGCGGACCTTACGTGTCATTTCACTGCTGGTCAAAGTTGTGAGTTTAAGTAGGAGCTCGTGCACTTGTTATATTATATACTTCCGTTATATTATTTGCATTCAAATGCAACTGTTAGTACCAAATAAAATAAATTGGAATTATATAAAATACTGGTTTCATATTCTGTAATTTGGCTAATCATATAACTAATACAATCGGTAATTGTCCTGGAAATTTTACCATAAGTATACTTATTATAAAAATAATTTATTATCATAAATTATACATAGTCAAAACGTGAAAGTCAAATCCAAACCCTTCAGAAAACTGCAAAATTTGTTAGTGTGTTGTTTCAATTTATGACGTTATTTCTGCTAAACATGTAATTAAATTAAAAAGTAGTTTGCCACGAAAATTAAAGTGTATTTTTATTGGAGTTGATGTTTCACAAAACAACGGCGGCGAATCGACCCAAATTCATCGGTTCTAGTCGTGTCGACAAGGATACCACTTCGGCAGCGACATCACTTTGGCGAAATATCTTCCCGAAAACGCTGCCGATGCGACCAAATTCACCGCCAACGCGATCAAAATTTCTCGCCGACGCGACTAAATAGATTTGGTCGCCTCGGCTAGCCGACGTGGTAACGTTACCGAGGCGACCAGTTACTGGTGGTAGCATACTAGATACTGGTGCAGGTTGTCTGACTTCATAACACTCGGAATGCAGTACTTGGCACAAGGCCAGCTTAGCACTGTCTCTTCTAAGAATAAAGCATGCATTTTATTATGGATTTCCTGGCTTAAGCTTAATCAAACAAATTAAAGGGTTGTTGTTTGCTTCAGTGGATTTTCACTGGTGCTTCATTGCCCATCAATGTGCAGAAACTTAATAAGTCACAACAAAACAGCTATTGTTGCCGATTTGTATTAAAATTGAATTTGAATTGAATAAAAATTAATTGAGTTGAATTGAAATTGATCTTTTTTGTGAGTACGTTGAATTGAATTGAATTGGAATCGATCCTTGGTAAATACACATGAATTGGAATTGATAAACGTGAATTGAACCTTGGTCTGGTTGAGACCAAGTTGAAAGATAAACGTCGCACACGAAAGGTGACCGAGTTGTCAGAAAAAGAGTCGGTGTTTGTTGAAATATGGAAATAGAAAAACGTAGCGGAGAACATCAAAGAAAACTACCATTTACCGACATCACATAATCACGACGCTGTCCAAAATGTTTACTTTGCCACCAGTGTTGACAAATCGTTAATAATATAAATAATAACATGTTTATTTCGCACCATAAAAATAGCAATTGTAAAAAGATTGCCCGTAGTTTATTTTTGTGGCTTAGCAAAAATTCACCCAACGCTCTGTCGATCAAAAAGTAGACGGCGGCCGTGCTTTGTGGTTAGCAATATTTCTTTCACGGTGTTTAAAATATATGAAAACAGGTATAAATACCTCTTCGTGATAGTCCTTGACTATGCACTGCGGCGAGCTATCGACTGAAGAGAAGAGGAACTTGGATTCCAGATAACAAGAAGGAAAAGTAAACGTGTTAAACCAGAGGTAATCACCAATTTCGAACTTGCCGATGACACTGCGCTACTATCAGAAGTGATCAGTCAAGCACAGGAGCTTATAACACGAGTGGAAACATCATGTGCAAGGATTGGTTTAACCAATTAGGAAACACCAGCTTCGTTGCCAGGGAAGGAGCTGTTTTAGAGAAGGTTGAAGACTACAAATACCTTGGCTCCTGGGTCTCCATAACAGACAATGACATAAAAACCGGGAAGGCAATGGCGTGGAGAGCACTTAACCAACTAAACCTAATATGGAAATCTACACTCCCACACAAAATCAAGCAGCGACTGTTCATTGCAACAGTAGAGTCTGTGCTATTCTATGGATGCGAAACATGGACACTGACAAAAAAACTTGACAAACAACTAGATGGATGTTATACAAGAATACTTCGAGCCGCATTTAACATTCACTGACAACAGCATTTGACAAACATAGAACTATACAGTGGAATGTGTAAAGTCACTGATAACATAAGAAGACGGTTGAGATTTGCCGGACACTGCTACAGACATAAAATGGCATCTAAGACCATCTTGTGATAAGGCAGGAAGACCAGCAGCAACTTACATCGACTGCTTAAAGGAAGATGTGGGTCTAGAGACGGAGGAGTTGAAGACGGCAATGACAGACAGAGGGATCTGGAGACGGATGGTTGGAGTCACTAATGTTCGACCCCAGTGGCCGACATGAGTGAGTGAGTGAGTGAGTGAGTGAGTGAGTGAGTGAGTGAGTGAGTGAGTGAGTGAGTGAGTGAGTGAGTGAGTGAGTGAGTGAGTGATTGCGGATAGCCAAAAAGCATCCCACGCTATATTTTATGGGTGTAGTGGCGCCGTTGAATGTATAGAGATTTGCTGTTCATTAAAATGGTGATTCCGCTAATGACGCTACTCGACCATTATTGATGTTAGCTAGAAAATAAGTACAATTGTAAAATAAAACTGAAAGGCATGTTTAAGAACCATTGCAGTGGCACAAATAGTCCTGTTGATTTGTTTTTTTTAACTGTCGTTACTATTGAAAATGTCGGTACCATTGATAGTTCAGTGTAATATCGACGGTGACTGTCGATAGGTAAACATATTATCAACAGTACACTATCGTCACATCAACTGTACCGATGCATCGGTAGTTCGATATATTGTTACACCCCTCCTAGAATGCCCTCTAGGATCCTCCCGCTCCTCACGATGCCGGAGGGTGATGGGAAACTGCGCAGTTCACGCTACAGTAAATACAGGTAGCGCCACCTTGCGGATTAATAAAAAGCTTTGTGAGACGATGAATAACCGTCTTGTCAACTACAACTACGGGTATACTAGTAGCAACTTGCCTTTTTACTCGGGGACGCAAGTTGGTAAAAAACAAAGGAATGTAGCATTTCTAAATAAAAGTATGACCTGGGAATTAAGGAAAAAAGGTGTTTGTTGTCGAAACGGAAACAAATATTACGCTGTGAAGTCTCGTAATACCGTGACATAGGTGCAACAAAGCTGCGAGGCACAATTTAAGACGCAGTACAAATCATGATACGCCGAGTCGCCGACTAAAACCTCGTAAAATGCGCGTGTTCTGCTCAAAACGTATATTAAGTTTGCCTCGATATAATTATTGTACAGCGTTTCCGGCGTGGGACATTGACGCTTGTTATTCCACCAAACATAGTGAAGGGGGTGTATATTACAAACACAGTGAAAGGGGTGTGTATTACAAACACAGTGAAGGGGGTGTGTATTACAAACACAGTGAAGGGGGTGTATATTACAAACACAGTGAAGGGGGTGTATATTACAAACACAGTGAAGGGGGTGTGTATTACAAACACAGTGAAGGGGGTGTATATTACAAACACAGTGAAGGGGGTGTATATTACAAAGGATAAATGAGAGGTATTAATTCCATCTCAAATGTAACTTACATGTGGAAAAGGGGGTCCATAAATTTGCTGTGGAAATTTGTATTTTCAATATATAATGGGCCTATTTAATTTACTGGTGTACTAAATAACACTAGCTGACATCCATTCACGGAGCAAAAAACCAACGGCATCAGTTATCACAACTGCAGTATCTTGATCGCAAACTCATTCACAGTGGCGACCTCAGGAGGGATTGGATTGCGACATGGAAAATAGTTATATTTCAACCCATTCAGCTTGAAAAACGTATTGTTTGGAGGAGGGGATCAATTAGACAAATTCTCATGGATTGTATATTGGAAATGTATCCAATACCCCCTAGGTTGGGGAACATTGAGAAATAATTAAGGCAATGTCAGGAAAGTAAAGGGTTGGTTCCCATAATGAGCACATTTCTCACCTGCGTGATGAATTTAACCTACATTAGGGACGGACCTGATTAAAACCACACATATGAACCTAATGTAATTTGGATATGCACACATGTATGCACCGTCGTGGGTTGACCGGATATGCAACCAACACGTCCGCCCAAGGTGCGGCCGGCACGCATGCATTATTTACAGTGTATAAATTAACTTTTTCCCTGAAATAGTACATAGGTCTATTTTAATCTGCTAGCACTTATTAATACATAATATTGTACTTCTCTATTGTTCGAATATATATATATATACATATACGATATTTACGATATGTACTTCTCTATTGTTCGAATATATATATATATATATATATATATATATATATATATATATATACATATACGATAGATACGAGGAACAATAGAGAAGTACAATATTATCTATTAATAAGTCCTAGCAGCTAGCGTGCCAATAGAGGAGGTATTAGTATTAATGGCACTTCTATGATTCAATAAAAATTAAATAGTACGGGCTAATCAGCCGATTTATTAATAGTACGTGGCGTAGGGGATTTTCGGAGAACTGGATAAATTGGGACATCGTCCGCGTATTCAGCGTTATATACATATCGTACATATCCACGCACATTAGTCTAATTTTAGGTGCAATGAGTTAATCTAATTTCAACGCTGAATACGTGGACGATGTCCCAATTTATTCAGTTCTCCGAAAATCCCCTACGCCACGTACTATTAATAAATCGGGTGATTAGCTAGTACTAATTAATTTTAGTTTTTCCATTTAAGTGTCATTAATACCTCCTCTATTAGCACGCTGTGCATTCACGGCGTACACACTGTCGTAAATGAAGCCATTCTGGCAGATTCGTTCTGCCCAAATCATCTGTGTTATGTCGTTGGGATGGGCGACGGACGGAAGGACGAAGGCTCTTATAATTGTAGTTTAAAACGTAGACAGGCTGTGTCTGCGTGCGATGGAAGGTTAGGTCAACGAGACGTGGTAAAATGTTGGGAACTGACTATAGGAACCTATCCGGTTATTCAACGCTAAAACCAGATGAACACAGCATCAGGCGACGGATCAAATTAACAAAATATAACTGAAACTGATCATATTAATCCAATAATTTGTGCATGTATGTAAGAGTTTGGGATTTCGTGAACATTCACACATGTTCATGTTTGCCAATGTAGATTTCGAAATGCACAATGATATGAACTTATCAAGAACAGTAATTAAGGGAAGAGGTTCACCAGTCTGGATAGGTCAAATTAGTAATATTTTATTTCTTACTTATTTCTCCGTCAGTTTACCTCTTTCTTACTAGTTTTTAGACTGCTTTCAGGAATTTTCCTCAGACGGCTACCGCTTGCTGGCGACACGACAGTCACTCCGTACACACGTATCGCCCTGGTGTGTTCCCGGGAGATCGTCGTAGATATGTGAGATCGGTACCGACCGTCATATCGATTCGTGCTGTCATTAGTTTTTCTTATCCAGATCGCTTCTTTGATACACCATGTTCTCCAATCCGACTCCCCGTTTAGAAACGTGGCCCCTTTCCAGTCGACAACGTGATTCCGTTCAGTCATATGATATGTGATAACTGATTTATGAATCTATTTTCCGATGTTTTTCTATTGCTTCGGTTGTAAGGTCTGTTTGCCAATACGTTCGTCAGCGTCTTACATATTAGTGTTCTTTGATGGGGATTCTTTAGGTATGGTTTATTTGTCCGATATATATATATATATATCGGACGATATGGTTTCTTTGTCCGATATATATATATATATCGGACGAAGAAACCATACCTATATATTATATATATGTATATGCACTAATATATATATATCGGACGAAGAAACCATACCTATATATTATATATATGTATATGCACTAATATATATATATATATATATATATATATATATATATATATATATATATATATATGCACTAATGCACCACGTGTTTGGCATTCATTTTGATGGCTTAACGGAGGTTTTGCTACGCGACAGGTCACGGGATGAGCCTGCCCATTTCTCCTCTGCCGCTTCTCCGCCTCGGATAGTAGGCTGTCTGTCTCAAATTGGGCCGTTGCCTGGTGGATGCTGCGACGCCAAAATAGGGGGTCTGCAGCCATGTCCTCCCAACTGTCGATGTCTATCTGACTTTCCTTCGTGTAGTATTTCGCTGTGTCTTCGAATAATTGTCTCTGGTCACCACGTGTTCTCGAACCATGCGTCAGCTGGGAGAACAGTACTTGTCGGGCGAGGCAGGAATCTAGCATTCTGACACAGTGGCCAGTCCAGCGGAGCTGATTCTGCATGATCATTGCCTCAATACTGGTTGTCTTAGCACCGGTGGGGACGCTGGCGTTGGTGTAGCAGTCTTCCCACCGAATGCACATAATGTTCACGAGGCATCGTTGATAGAATCTCTCCAGTTACAACGATATGTGATCCAAGTCTCGCTCCCGTAGAGTAGAATTGTAACACGAACGGCTTTGTTGATCATCACCTTAGTGTCTTTCTTGAGTTAGTGATCATTGAAGACTTGGTGGCACAATTTACTGAAGAATGTACTGGCACAGCAGACATGATGTTGGATTTTTGCTTCCATGCAGGTCTTCTCGGACAGGTGAGTCCTTAAGCACGCGAAATGGTCAACAACGTCGAGGGTTCCTCCAAATATTTTGGTTTTATGAGGTCCTGCATTGTTACCTGGCGTGGATTGGTGGATAACTTTTTCCGATGTTGATGAAAAGTCATAGACTTTGGTAGACTTCCGTAAGTGGGCATAGTCTAATCTGAAGCTATTCTGCAGAGTGGGCAAGGATGGCACATTCATCAGCATACTGAAGGTCTATGACGGCAGTCTTCATCACTTTTGTCTTGGCCTTGAGACGACTCAAGTTGAATAGCCTAGCCACCAAGCCGCTATGAAGAAGTTCAACGGTATGAGGAAGACGGCCACGAACGAGAAAACGGATGGCATGTAGGTAGAGAGTGACGAGAGTCGGTGCAATAACGCAGCCTTGCTTGACCCCTGTTCGGATGGTGAAAGGCTCCGTTTCAGTACCATTGAAGAGGACGGTTGCAGACATTTTGTCATGAAGAAGTCTCAGAATGGTGATGAAGTTAGCAGGGCGCCCAGACCTGGACGAGACTGTCCAAAGAGCTTCACGGTTGAATGAGTCGAATGCCTTGAAGGCAGTGAATAGTTCGCGGTTTTGTTATCGACATTTCTCCTGAATTTGTCGGGCCACAACGATCATGTCGGTGGTTCGTCGAGATGGTCTAAAGCCACACTGTATTTCGGGGAATATAACTTCGGTCAGCGGGCGTAAACGGTTTAGAAGAACGGAGGTGAGCATCTTCCCAGCAATACAAAGTAGGGCAATGTGGGAATTCAATAGTATTTAATCATTATCAACGTTGTTGGCAAAGGCAACGCTTCACGGAGATCACGTGATATTACTTTGCTTGTGACGTAGGCAAACGGATACGTATTGGATACATCAATTAACCTACCCACCACGTGATCTGTTGCCTAGCAAAACCTTCGTTAAGCCGTCAGAAAACACGTGGTGAGTTCGGACGTTCCGTCATGTATTTGGCTGAAATTCTGGTCAAACAGTGTTTCTTTACCAAAATAATGTAAGGCAAGGTTTTTAAAGTGACAAATGTATACGGAAATATTTGGTTTATGAGATGTCATGCACCAACAATGTTGATAACAGTTATCTATGTGAATTACATAACTATTTCTGCATGACATCTCATAAATCAAACATTCCCGTATACATTTGTCACTTTAAAATCCTTTTTGTTATAAAGAAACATTTTTGTGACCAGAATTTCAGCAAAATACATGACGGAATGCACGAACGCACCATGTGTTCGGCATCCGTTTTTTTGATGGCTTGACTGAGTTTTTGCTAGGCAAGTGGTCACGTAATGGATAGGTCAATTGACGTCCGCGGAACTCTTGTCCCTCAAACGGAACACTTTTGTCTCAGCTGGGGTGCGTAGAAACCATTCCACCCCTATACACGGGCCTGGACGCTAGTCTTTAATGGTCCCATGCCTAATGCCAGACTGCAGGCGTTTTACTATTTTCAAATTAAGGGATCCTATTTAATCTTGCGGTATTTCACCGTCTGTGGCCAAATAAGTTCGTTTTTGAAAACTAAAAATAATCAATGATGTAAAATGCGTTGAATGAACTCAAGATAAACGCTAGATGGCAATACATACCCTAAGAACGAGATAACTACTATTCGAAATGTCTTCCGGGCGACATGATGACGGTGTACTACATATCTGTATATGCAGATGTTTCCATGGGCTCAATTCTCAATTACAGCAAGAACCGACATGATATAACCCACATATTAGACGTTGGTTTCCATAATACTCCTACACACAATGATGGATGTAAACCACCAATTTCTTGCTGATCGAGGATTTACATTTTCATTAGTGACCTTATATGTATATATATATATATATATATATATATATATATATATATGTATATCGTAATAATAATGGAATGACTTCATTAGCGTCATCATCATCGAGAAATCCGAGCTCAGTGGCACAACAAAAGGATTAAGCGTTCGCATTGTTATGTACAGTGCAACAGTCGTCAACAGATGGATCGAATAGCCAAGAAGCTAAGGAGGATATCCAGTATTAAAACGATACGTTTTTAGATGACGGCGAAATGAAACTATATTTCTGACTGACGTAACACCAATAGGGAATAAGTTCCACAAAGTTGGTGCAGCAACCGAAAATGTTCGAGTTCCAGCATTCGTCTTAACTATGGGAATAAAAAGTAGATAAGAGTCTGCCGACTATTTAGATTTCTTTGTTGGAGTAAGCATAGGATATAGGTATGCAGGTTGTTTGGATAAGTAATTGTATAGATCTTAAATAATGCGATATCGTATAGGTAGCCAATGCAGTGATTTCAAAAGTGGCTCTGAGCGAAAAAAACGAGTAGATCGAGACCTTTGCAAACAATTTTGGACACCTTGAAGTATTATAATGTCCTTGCTAGCTATATTATAAAGAAAGGAATTGCAATAGTCGAAAACCTCAGAGCGACCCTGATGATAATCTTGGAACTACGGAATGCCCAGCAGGGGGTAACTGTTATATTATACAAAAACACAGAAAACTGCTCCTACTAAAAACCTTTCAATAATGTCCCACCATAGTTTCTACGACAAAAGATTTCATACACTATTTTGTGGTGTATTTTCGGAGACAATTTCAAAACCACTTTTCTTATCATTATTATCTTTTGATACTGACTCGGTGAATTTAGGTTTTTTTGTAGTTATATTGGCACGATATTTTACAGCAATGTTATTACATAGTTTCTCAATCATATACCAGAGGAACTCCATGATACCCGCAAGTTAGCGCCAAAGAGGAGGTGATGTCATTTGTTCCGTTCTCTGTGTAAGTCGGACGAGTGTTGAGCCGGTTCACCAATCATTCTGCTGATTTCTGCTTCTATGGAGAGATTGTCAGCAATGGTGGACTCGAAGTAGCTGAAGAGACGGACGACCTCTAGCTCATAGTCGTTCATGGTGATGGGTGGGGGATTGACAACATCCTGCCCAATGTTGTTAGTCTTTTTTAAGCTGATTGTCAACCCACCCTCCGTACATGTCTCTGCAAGGCGGTTCATGAGGGTTTCTAGCTGCACCTAAGATCAGAAGGCGTGTCTCAGAGTAAGTGCAAAGAATATCAAAGTGGGTTGGGTCGAGGACGCATCCCTATTTAACGCCACTGTGAACGTTAAAAGTGTCGGAGGTGGAAACGCCGTACTGGTGTGTACCTCTCATGTCATCTTAGAATGACCTGATTACGCTGCAGAGCTTAGGGTTTATCATATCTTTGGGAGCATAGGATCTTGAACAGGCCATCCCTGCTCATAAGGTCGAAGGCCTTGGTACGATCGATGAAGGCGATATATATACCGGCTCCTTCTGTTCGCTGAATTTCTCCTGTAGCTGTCGAAGCGAACATATAATATCAGTATTTGATCTGAGTGCTCTGCAGTCACACTGTGATTCAAGGTAGACTTTGTTGGCACGTATTTGTAATCTGTTCGAACAACTTGCCAACTATGCTAAGGAAAAATGTGTTATTGCAATCACTCGCCTCCGTTTTTCTTGTAACCTGTGATTGTGTTGGCGTCCCTCATGTCTTGCGGTAAGGCCCCTTCACGCCATAACTGCCAGAGAGGTATGTGTTCGAGTTCTAGTAGAATACTCTTGCCGTACTTGATGATTTCGTGCGGAATTCCATCACTTAGAGATGCGTTTCTACAAGAGAGGTTGTTGATAGCCTTGCTGAGTTCCTCAATAATTGGTTCCTCGTCCAGCTCCGCTGTACATGTTGAAATTAGATATGGAAATGTAATAAATTAAAAACGTCAATAATTGTATTTAGTCTGAGATTTTCCATTGATTATGTTATCATTAGATTCCTACAGTTAGTGGTGTGACAGCCAGTTCGATCACACGTCGTATCAGTATTGGATGCAAGCGTTGTTCGTTTCGTGTCTTTCTCATTCAATTTGTCTTTTTTCTCGTAGTGTTTCGTCCACTTTCAGCGACCTCTGATCAACCTGCCCGCCAATTTCATGGAGAAAACTCAAAACAGTATCTAGCCACAACCGCTCCACGGCTCAGCCACCGAACACAGTTGTATAGTAGTAGATGACCATCTGCTATTGTTCTTGATAGTTTTCCATTTGAGCGCGAGTCTCGCGGGCCAATGTTTATGAAACGCTGCAGTCTATATCTTATCATTAAATATTCACCTGTATCAAATTCAACATATATTGAACAGAGTTGTTCGAATTCATAAATGACGTTAAGTTTCAGCCAAAAAGCAAAGCCATCAACATATGGCTGGCCATCAACTGGTCGTTGTTTTATAGGTTATCTTGATTTTAAAAATTATATTTTTAAGGGTAAAATATTTTATGTAAACGATTTCACGTGTTCCACTTTTATTCAGTTGAATTAGATTGCGAGCTATAAATCGATTCATAGGTGGCCCCAGTAGATATATAACGAATATTATTATCCCGTTTAATGTAAGATTGTTCCAAATGGAAAACTTGTGATACAGTATATATTATTTTATTTTCACTACACGACTATCTAATGTCAAATAATAAATATTAAGTGCAGCTGAACACAACATCTTGTTTATGATTTCACGAATTAAACGCAAATGACATGCTAATGGATGTGAAAATGTTGGAAAATTGTAGACAAATGATTGTTTCTAACATTTGTATACCCTCAATGGGCATTAACATATGGCTTCGAAATGCGACCAAAGACCACACGTATCTAAACCGGTGAAGTGATCGCGGTTGTTTCCTTTCATGAACGACCGGAAAACGCTGGCACCCGACATTCGACCACTGAATCATCATCAACGGACAAAACATGCAAAATGTTCACACGGGCTAACCAACGTAACTACTAGACAAGTCTAAAGGAAAGAACAAGTGAACAAGTTAATCCACAAATGATCATGCACTATACTAAGATATACCTCTCATTATTCTCATGGTAGCTGCAACCTGCTACGGAAGACCACCTTAGCAGTGCTGAAGTTGTGGTCACCCAAGACAGGTTTTAATGTAGTTTAGTTAAACGTTATGGCCTCAAGTCGGCGTTTGGTTTGCCCCTCATTATGTGGTTACCATTCTGCCGCGCGTTGTTCTTCCTGTAAATGTGTCGATTATTTCCTTAGTTTTTTCATGCCGTTCCATATACCTGTCCTGTCATCATTAATGCACCTCTGTATATTCGCAACAGCGAGCACCGCCATCGACAAATACACAATGCAATAACCAGGTCACTGCCATCATACAGGTCATAACAAATGGGTGTAACAATAAGTAATCGTTTAAATTGAGACAGCTAGATATAAAATAAATCAAATAATAAAACAATTGATTATACCTGTGAAATTATTGCTCGCGCGCGCGCGAACACACACACCCACACACACACACACACTGACAGTTTTTGAAATGTAGAAGGAATCATATCAAACTTTATTAACAAATGCAACTATGCAAAAAAATATGTCTATAAAAGCGTAACACATCTAGTTAGTAATATTTAGTAATATCCATCAATGTTATAATGTACGCAACAATCTTTGTATTTTCACATTCACCTTACTATACAGACTTAAAATCTAGATGAACATAATATATCATGCTCCTATGTCTTTTTTTAAATAGTGAGATTTTGCAAACAGTTGTAAGCAATCACTGTGTTTCTTTTTAAAATCTACTAAATATATTTCTTCATCAGTTGTTTTATAATATTTATAATTAAAATGTTATAATTAGTTACAATCGCGCGTTAGGAAAGCATTCATAGGCGTAGTGCTTGACATATTTTGTTACGAATCATCATAGCAAGCGCCAACATTACTAAGCATTGTTTATTTTATTAATGAGCAACTTTTTATTACTAAGCGACTTTGTTTTATTAGTGCTAAGGCGAAGTATCAAAATACAATAAAATAGTATTGGTGTAAATGCCCATACAGTTAAAGAAATCGGAATATATGCATTCATCTTCCCTATTGTTACTAACAAGTAACGCGTTGCTAGGGTGTACACTACACGTTCTACTGTAATGATTGCAAAAGTAAATAGTCGTTTGATTGACTGACTGACTGACTGACTGACGGACGGACGGATGGACTGACTGACTGACTGACTGACTGACTGACTGACTGACTGACAGAATGACAGACTGACTGACTGACTGCCTGACTGCTGACTGACTGACTGACTGATATATTGATGTATTGATTGAATACGATATACATGTAACACATTTATCTTTCAAGCATCTACTGGTCCAAGTATATCCATTCATTACAACCGGCCGATACATACACATGTCTAGACAATGACGGTGTCTGCGTTTTCCACGTCAACCTCTTCCACAATGATACGGACCGTTGCCACCCACCCGGTCGCGCTGTTGCCGATGTTGTATTGCGATTGGTCCATTCCCTCGACAAACGCACAGTCTCCAACGTTCCAGGCGACGTCCACATCGCCCGCAGCTATACCTCGGCAGTAACCCTCCACTGAAACAAGTAACACATTCACTGAAGCGTCGACAGTGCATAAGCGTGAGAACGAGGTTAGCTAATGGGCTTATGGTAAATAGCCCCTCCCCTTATTACGTGAATATTATAGTTTATGTATCAGTGAGTGTCAATAGTGGCGCAGTTGGAGGCTCCCAAACATATACAACACTACCCCCACCCCGAATAACGAGACATTCTCCAATGCAATCCTCTCCCAGAACCTCAAACAAATCCAACACTACCGCTATCCCTTCTATTATCCGATAGCAAGAAGGTGCTGAGGTTCCGGCTCAGGTTTAATCTCTCCAATATTTTCGACGTTGCGACGCCAGAAACAGTTCACTATTTTTTTCAGTTACACATCTTTGGCCGGTCACCTGAAGAACTTGTATGTTACTGTCAGGCTTTAGAATTGGCATTATTCATCAAAACATCGAAGCATTCGTTTGGATTCCATTGTAGACAATGAGAGAGAGAGAGAGAGAGAGAGAGAGAGAGAGAGAGCGAGAGAGAGAGAGAGAGAGAGAGAGAGAGAGAGAGAGAGAGAGAGAGAGAGAGAGAGAGGAGAGAGAGAGAGAGAGAGAGAGAGAGAGAGAGAGAGAGAGAGAGAGAGAGAGAGAGAGAGAGAGAGAGAGAGAGAGAGAGAGAGAGAGAGAGAGAGAGAGAGAGAGAGAGAGAGAGAGAGAGAGAGAGAGAGAGAGAGAGAGAGACATGCTATGCTTTAATAGATGAGGCGCCTAAATATTGTTATTCCATAGCCCCTCCCGATTTAACGCACTTTTTAGGTAACATCATAATGTAGGAAAATACATCTACTTTTAATTTCATCCTGTACCCTGTCCGCAATTATCCTGAAACATGTGTACATGCGTGCATACATACCTCTGCATATACACATACATACCTATCTACACACATTGATACATATATACGTACATACACTGTCATACATACATACACACATACATAGGTACAATGTCATACAAAGATACGCACAGACGCACACAGACACACAGACACACACACACACACACACACACACACACACACACACACACACACACACACACACACACACACACACACACACACACACACACACACACACACACACACACACACACACACACACACACACACACACACACACACACACACACACACACACACACACACACACACACACACACACACACACACACACACATACACACACACGCACACACATACACACACACACACACACACACACACACACACACATACATGCATACATACATAATTATATGCATGCATGTGTGCATACAATATTTTAAATTATATATGAATTGTGTCACCTCTAAAAATACATTCAAATCTCAAATTCTTTATGCCAATAATCGATCTCTTAATAAACATGCCCACCATACGCCGGCCGGTGTATGTTGGAGGCTGAGACCTGAATGTGTAGTTGCGTGTCGATGGTCCTCGGTTCGCGGCACTCCTGTCCGTTGATGGTGAAATACCAGCGACGACAAGAGCCCCCCTTGGGCCCGGTATCGATCAGTCGGATATCTCCGTTCCACACGACTCGCAGCACCGTGTCATTCCGCTTCTTGACGAACGCACACGACTGTGACAAAAACGAAGACTTGAAACATTAGCATCAACACAGTGTTTCTATGATATTAATCTTATTCCAAAACAGCATATTATTAGGTGATACATAACAATCATTAGGTTTTAAAAAAGAAGAGATATTCAATTGAAACTTCACG
>OZ023213.1:8055332-8187614 GCA_963995525.1 Escarpia spicata
GCGTGCATACATACCTCTGCATATACACATACATACCTATCTACACACATTGATACATATATACGTACATACACTGTCATACATACATACACACATACATAGGTACAATGTCATACAAAGATACGCACAGACGCACACAGACACACAGACACACACACACACACACACACACACACACACACACACACACACACACACACACACACACACACACACACACACACACACACACACACACACACACACACACACACACACACACACACACACACACACACACACACACACACACACACACACACACACACACACACACACACACACACACACACACACACACACACACACACACACACACACACACACACACACACACACACACATACACACACACGCACACACATACACACACACACACACACACACACACACACACACATACATGCATACATACATAATTATATGCATGCATGTGTGCATACAATATTTTAAATTATATATGAATTGTGTCACCTCTAAAAATACATTCAAATCTCAAATTCTTTATGCCAATAATCGATCTCTTAATAAACATGCCCACCATACGCCGGCCGGTGTATGTTGGAGGCTGAGACCTGAATGTGTAGTTGCGTGTCGATGGTCCTCGGTTCGCGGCACTCCTGTCCGTTGATGGTGAAATACCAGCGACGACAAGAGCCCCCCTTGGGCCCGGTATCGATCAGTCGGATATCTCCGTTCCACACGACTCGCAGCACCGTGTCATTCCGCTTCTTGACGAACGCACACGACTGTGACAAAAACGAAGACTTGAAACATTAGCATCAACACAGTGTTTCTATGATATTAATCTTATTCCAAAACAGCATATTATTAGGTGATACATAACAATCATTAGGTTTTAAAAAAGAAGAGATATTCAATTGAAACTTCACGAGACACTAAAGGGGAACTGAAACAAATTTATGTCATATTTCAATATGTACTATGTAAGTTTGCATTAATGATAACATAAACCTACTTTACGGGGAGGGAGAGGTAGAGGTAGAGGGAGAGGGAGAGGGAGAGGGAGAGGGGGAGGGGGAGGAAGAGGGAGGGGAGTGGGAGAGGGAGAGGGAGAGAGAGAGGGGAGGGGGAGGAGGAGGGAGAGGGAGAGCGAGAGGGAGAGGGGGAGGGAGAATGAGAGGGGGAGGGAGATATGGAGGGGAGGGAGAGTGAGAGGGAGAGGAGAGGGAGAGGGAGAGGGAGAGGGAGAGGGAGAGGGAGAGGGAGAGGGAGAGGGAGAGGGAGAGGGATAGGGATACTTTAAACATTAGCATCAACAGTGTTTCTATGATATTAATCGTATTCCGAGATGGCATATAAATGGGTGATACAAAGCAAACATTAGGTTTAAAAAGAGGAAATATTCACTTGAAACTTCACGAGACACTTAAAGGGGAACTGAAACAAAGCCGTTTTATGCCATATATTTCAATATGTACTATGTCAGTTTGCATTAATGATAATATAAATCTACTCAAACGGTAAAAAAAACTAATTTTGTTCGATGCCTAAATCGGCAAATTAGCGCACTGCTTATCGCTATCTTTTTTCAATGCAAGTTCCATGCAAATGGTTTGAGTCGCGCCTATCTAATCAATTGAGATTTTCGATTTTATTCAATTTATTTCATAATTAAACATTTCTGGGCAAAAACAAAAACAGGGAACCTTATTATACATGGTATTCCTTGTACAGGTCAACAAGTAAGTTGGTTATACGTTCGAAGTAAAAAGAGAACAAAATTACTGTCAATGAAAATGTAGCCGACGATAACATATAACAGATTCGACAGACATTGCATAGTCATAGAAAGAAAACAATCGACCAAAGAGGAACCTGTGCCTTTAATAAAGAATTATGTTTTGACGTTCATTGTCTTTCCATTCTCGTCACATTCGTATTTAGCGTATTTAGTCTTGCAATCAACGTCCAAAATTGACCATTGCAGACTCTAGAAGAGCATGCCGCCGACAGAGAGAGAGAGAGAGGGGGAGAGGGAGAAGGAGAGGGAGAGGTAGAGGTAGAGGTAGAGGGAGAGGGAGAGGGAGAGGGAGAGGGAGAGGGAGAGGGAGAGGGAGAGGGAGAGGGAGAGGGAGACGGAGATGGAGAGGGAGAGGGAGAGGGAGAGAAAATATGA
Organism: Escarpia spicata; assembly: GCA_963995525.1. Classification (NCBI taxonomy): domain Eukaryota; kingdom Metazoa; phylum Annelida; class Polychaeta; order Sabellida; family Siboglinidae; genus Escarpia; species Escarpia spicata. The sequence continues at coordinate 8,057,512 of OZ023213.1, forward strand.
AATTCAGCACTATATCTCCCGAAATCTTTTCCCTATATGAAAAGAGCACCTTTTCTTAAAAAGGACAATTTAGGATCCGTGACCAAGATCCTCCAAGTGAAATAGTACAATTTGAGAGATGCATACGAGGACATTTCGTTTACGAATAAATGCATCCGGGACTGCAGGACCATCCCATCAGGGTGGTATATAATATGACTCTACATGTATTGATATTCGTAAACCCAGAACGGCACCCAGTCAGCGCCATCGCGCCAATGCTGGAGACATAGATCAATCAGCAGCTGACTAATATGGTATCGATCAATTTTATCGATTTATTCCTCACGTCCTTGTCGAAATGGTTGAACGATTTTCGAGTGACCACCGTGAACTCGCTGCAGCTCAAGACCACCTGCCGCCCAACCTACAGAACCTAGATGCCACAGGACTAACCGAGTACTCCAGTAGGTGTCTCAGTTCGGCTGAACAAAACGAGCTTCCTGTAGAAATCGAAAGTACCGAAAGAGGGACGATGACCCTCAAGTTCCGCGACCATCGTCTTCACGTGATTTAATGTTGGCGTGTGGTCAAACATTTGCCGTCATCAGCAAGACTGTAAACATCTTCCTCACTACACCAGTCGGAAGCATTGCCTGCGAGCAGTCCTTTTTCTGCCATGCGACGCCTCAAGTGGCGGAGTCAGTCAACAATGACAGAAAGACGGCTCAATGACCTCGGAATATCATATGTCCATAGAAAATCTTCCCACCACCGAAGAGATTTATTAGTGCCAAACCATTTGGCGATTCATTACACGCGACGGCGAAAGGAAGTAATCGTGTAAAACAATTTCAGACGGGTGTAACTGCTGGACCGATATTTTGAATATAATGCATAGCTGTTGATTTTGATACATGTGTTGTCATTTGATATTAATTATTTTGTTTCATTCCCACGCAGCATGCGATCGACACGGAAACAACACTTGAGCCGTTAGCGAAATTCTCCAGAAAATGTGGTAGATTGCACCAAGAGGGTTACATTTTGGAAGATATCCACGCGTGTATTTCTATGCTGAACTGCATTTTGTACTGCGTCCCCAGTTGTTTCAGGCCAGTTACGGTTCTGATATATATATATATATATATATATATATATAAAATATATGTATATATTTATATATATATATACATTCATTATATATATATATATATATATATATATATATATATATATATATATATATGAATGGAGACATTTGGTGTAGAAAGCAGTGCATGATCAGTGAGGGAAAAGAAGGAAAATAAGAAATTGAGAAACGGAATGTAGGCCAGCCTCTCATCCTGACAAGTGGGAAACAAAAAGAGAACAATAACATACCGTCTGCTTTTTCGCCTCACCGCGTGAAATTTGAACTGCGCATAATTGTGCAGCTTGCAAACACTATACTCGCACTTCGGTGTACAATTTACAGACACACACCAAGGTGTCGCTTTTTTGTAAAGATAAAGCAAAACATTGCAAGGCAACCAATCACAGGCCATGATGCTTACCAAAAAAGTTTTTTTTTCATTTAGATGCGCGATATTGAAAAAACAGCATGTTGTTGCAATACGCCGATGTGCCTTTGGTTATTTCGGGGCCTGTAAAGATCAAACTTCGGCTGTCGGCGTGTGATGGTCGCACATAACTGCATGCATTCAATTTTCACACGTGTCACATGTGTGTTGGAATGACTGGGTGATCTAAACCTAGATGCTGACTGGCTCAATGCGCTGCTGCTGCCGTTGTTCGGGATGTTGGTCCGTGAATAGTTTCTTCTGATGTTTGCGTCGGTGTCACTATAAAGAGTAAGTGTTGCACCGAGATATTTTATGGTTCTTATACGGCGTACCTGAGTGGCCTGTATTTTCGCCCAGTCTCGCTTGGACACGGTATCGGCCCGGGTCGTTCCACGTCAGTGCGTGCAAGACAACACTACGCTGCTCGGTTCGTCACGCATCAGTGCGCGCAACGCTGACATGTAGGCCGAAGCCATTGACTCTGTTATTCAAACGTGCTTCACGGCAGAGCTGGAAGCGATGAAGTCTGCGAAAGCCGGCAAGGGTGGTAAAAAGCGTGGCAAATCAACATCCGATCCTGAAACTGAGAGACTAGTCATTGATGTAATTGAGGTAATCGCTCCAATGTTAATTAAAACTATGTCGGGCGCCTTGGAGCACCATGGTAATATCCTCCGGCAGGATTTTAGTAAACTGCAAGCTATTGTCGTTGCCAAAGATGAACGTATCTACTGCCTGGAGCAGAGAGTTAACGCCCTGGAGGCGGAGGCGGACAAATGCGAGCAATATTCTCGCCGTCCAAACATTCGCATCCATGGAATACCAGAAGCCGACAAAGAAAATACAAACGATCTGGTGATCGCCGTGATTAAAGACAAGATGGGACTAATGAACATCGGCGTAACCCAGTTGGAAAGGAGTCACCGACTCGGCCCCAAGACGGACAAACAGGGTCACCGACGGAATCGACCAATCATAGTCCGCTTCAAAAGTGAATCAACCCGCGATGAGGTATTCCGTGCCCGAACACAGCTGAAGGAGCACAACAAGCAGAACTCCGAAAATACGATTTTTATCAACGAAGACCTAACGGCGAAGCGGGCCGCACTGGCGTTTCAGACAAGAAAACTGAAACGTACGAAACTGATTTCGGACTGCTGGACATTTGCAGGACGAGTCCTCGTAAAGACAAACGCTGGACTGATTAAAGAAATCCATACGGAGAAAGACTTTGACTTCGCATAACGCGACGGTGGTCTTGATTGAAGACTCGGGTTTCGCGCGACCGAGCTGCGCGTTGATCCCGCCCTTGCCCTGACACTCGCCATCCAACGACTGAGACGCCAGATGTCGATGACTACAACCGACAGTACAAAAACGATCAGATCCACGTGAACGAAGATCTCACGGCCAAGCGGTCCATGCTGGCTTCTCGTACGAGACAATTGAAGCGACAGAAACAGGTCGCTGACTGTTGGACCTACGCGGGTCGCGTTCTTATCAAAACAAATACTGGCACCATAAAGGAGATTCTCACGGAGAAGAACCTGAAACTGTAAGAATTGGCTTGTCTTTTTTTTCCTTAAAGAAAGATAAGCTTCTATATCTCCTAACTGTGTAACAGTTCGGTTGTTTGTTTGTTTGTTGGAACTTATCATTGCGCCATATACGTAACCAATGTTGTTTTATAATGTAGAATACAATACATTATAGATTTGTATTATCTAAACTTATTATTTATATTAATTAATTTGTTTATATATGACATTAAATAATAATTGTTGTATGCTTGTTCTAAGAGAGTTATTAGTATTTTTAATTTTTTAATTTTCTTCATAAAACAGTTTCTTAGAATGTAGAAAGATGGAATATACATTCAGAATTATGTACCGTTCAAATTAAATAGGTTCCTTTTCTAAAAAATAAAAAAATTATTAAAAAAATTAAATAAAAATTCTTTCTACATAATACAGAAGAGTATCTTACATACAGTTAAACATGATAAACTGCTATGCGTTTTTGGAAAAATGATAGAACGAATGTTGTAACTAACTTTAAATTTTATGTATATCTATATCTTTTATTTATTTCTTGAACATAACAATAGCTCTGTAAAGTAGTTTATTTCTGTAAACAACGCTTGATGAGATTACATTTTTTTCTTTGTTTTTTTTTCTTTTTCATCTTTCCTTGTATGGCGTTGAATAATAATTATTATACCTGCATATCCAAAAAAAATAATAATAATAAAAAAAAAAAAAATTATTGTTACTAAACATTTTAATACATAGCAACAACTAAAGGTGTTGCTTAATTATATTGGGTCAACTCATAACCTAATGTTTAACCTAATGTTGTTCCCTAATGTTTTTTGTTGTTGTTGTCATCTATAAATTGGATCTTGCAATATAGAATGGAAACAACCATTTGTAGACATTAGTCCTGTGCAAATGGTTTGCTAAATGATACACTTCTCTTCAAATATATGTATGTTAATTATTTGTCGTTATATCTCGGTTGTTGTATTTTTGTTCTATTATGTTCCCAATTATGCCATGCCTAGTGGAAGGCCAGCCAGTTATCCTTATTATCTTTGTTCCCTAATGCTCCCTGTTTTATTACATATATATATGTTTTATTTTTTTTACTATTACTCATACAATTACGGTGAATGTTGCGATGACGTGCTATACAGGATGTACTAAGCTGATTATTCGTTTGCATTACATGTTTTTTCATTTGATTTTCTGTGTTGATTCTGGTAGTAGCGTAAAGACGACGGACTGGGGAAATTGGTTTAATATTATATACTTAACTAGATTTGTAAATGGATGATAATATTAGTATTGACCGGATCCAAACAAATGCAAACTTTGACTTTAGAAAATTATATAATGAAATTAATCATTACGGAGATGAAATGTATCATGATTCCCCCTTTTCTTTAAATACCAATGATTGTAAATATTTTACCCCAACTTAATTCTCAAAAGCTTTCCACTGTGACAATGTATCTCTATCGATGTTATGTATGCATTTTCGCAGTTTGGAGGCACACTGGGATTCTGTTCAAGAAGTACTTTTTAACTTATCTTCAAATGGTCTAAAACTTGATTTAATCGGCTTAACAGAAATATTTAGAATTCGTGATTCCCAGCAATACAAAATAAGTGGATACCACAGTTTATTTTTTAATACAAGATTACAAAATGATGATGGGCACGGTGGAGTTGGAATATATATCAACGAAAGCTTCAGCTATTCTAAACGTGAAGATCTCTCTATATTTATTCCCCATGTTTTTGAATCTATATTTTTTGAAGTTCAAGGTAATCATAATAAACCTTTTATAGTAGGTGTAATTTATCGTCCTAACTCTGCTCCTCGTGCAGATATCGATATGTTTATAAGTAAAATAATAGAAATACAGGATAAAATATCAAATGAAAATAAAACTGCTTATTTAATGGGCGACTATAACATTAATTTGCTAAATTTTGTCACCCATCAAAAAACCAATGACTTCATAGATAATGTAATATCCCAAGGATTTATTCCGCATATAACTAAACCAACACGAATAACATCATATTCGGCAACACTTATAGACCACTTATACTAAAATCATACTCATCCTAGTTATGAATCGGGGATTATTATCACTGATTTAGCCGATCATTTTGGAATATAATATATATAATATATAATTTATGGCACACCTCGTCCACAAAAATCAGTATATAGGCAGGTACGACAGTTGACCCCACAAAACATTGCATCATTTATAAATCTATTAGATATGGCTGATTACTCAACTGTACTATCCACTGCTGATGCGAATGAAGCTTATGAAAATTTTATGATAATATATAAATCACTTTTCGAAATATCTTGTCCAATTAAATCTGTAAAAGTTAAAAAAAAATACATTAAACGAGAACCATGGATTACGTCAGGCATATTGACTTCATCTCTAAATAAAGCAAAGTTACTTCGAAAGAAATTAAACAGACATAATCCAGAAATCATTAATAAATATAGAGAATAATGTAGAGTCTTTAATAAGATTAAACGAGCAGCAAAAAGTGCTTATTATACAGAAATGCTAGAAGAACGTAAGCACAATATAAAAGAAACATGGGATGTATTACGACAAGCAATACATAAACAAAAAGAATTCGCCAAACTACCTGAAACCTTCATCATAAACGGACAAGAGAATTCAAATTTAAAACAAATTACAGAAGAATTTAATAATTTTTTCGTTGGAATAGGTAAATCGATAAGCAACTCAGTAGCTCTTCCAGTTAAGCAATTTGAAACACACCTAACAGGAAACTTTCCCGTAAATTTTTTTATGCAACCAACGCAGACAACAGAAATAGAAATAATTGTACGAAAACTTAAAACAAAAAGCACTGAAGGTTTCGACGATCTATCCACTAAACTACTACAAGCGACCATACATGAAGTAGCCACTCCGCTTGAGCATATATTAAACCAATCCTTTGTCACGGGAATTGTTCCTGAAAACTTAAAAACTGCAAAAGTCATTCCCGTCTTCAAATCAGGTAACAATAAACTGTTCAACAATTACAGACCTATAAGTATTCTACCCACGATTTCTAAAATAATGGAAAAAATTGTATGCAATAGATTAATAATGTTCTTAGAAAAATATAACATTTTGTATAAACATCAATATGGGTTTCGTGCAAAGCATTCTACTATTCAACCAATACTACACCTGCTGAAAGATATTGCAGAGGCAAACGATAAAATAACAAAAGACCTCACATTGGCTGTGTTTCTGGACCTTTCAAAGGCATTCGACACAATAAACCATGATATTTTACTGTACAAACTAAACTTTTATGGAATTCGGGGAATAAGCAATAAATGGTTTGCAAGTTATTTGTCAAATCGAAAACAATATACTGAGATACACAAATGTCAATCATCTCAAAAAAACATAATAAGTGGAGTGCCCCAAGGATCCATACTTGGACCAATTTTATTTTTAATTTATATCAATGATATAACTAACTCTACGTCTCTGAATCTATTATCTTTTGCAGATGACACAACTGTATACCAATCAGGTCCTCATATTGATACTTTAATTGACAGCGTAAACCAAGAATTAATACATTTGTACGATTGGCTTTGTGCCAATAAATTGTCATTAAATATAAAAAAGACAAACTTTTGCATATTTAGTCCACCAAATACCAAATACCAGGTAAATAACTGTATTAAGATAAACAGTGAAATTATTAATCATGTTGGAAAGGATGACAAAGAAGAATCGGTAAAGTTCTTAGGAATACATATTGATAAACATTTAACATGGAAAAAACATATCAACATAATCAGTTCTAAATTATCTAGAGCAATTTTGGCAATTAATAGAATGAAACATTTTTTGCCACGCAGTGCTTTAAAAACTCTATTCAAAGTCACTTAACTTACGGTGTACAAGCATGGGGCAATGGAAATACCATAAGAAAGATACAACTATTACAAAAACGCGCTATACGAATAATTTACAAAAAAAGATATAGAAGTCACACCGATCCTATCTTTAAATCTGAAAATATACTTAAAATCACTGATATTCACAGTTTACATGTCTCACTATTTATGTATGATTATCACAATAATACACTGCCTAAATCCTTCAAACACTATATACCAAAAAAGAATCTAGCCACTAACACCAGAATTACTAGACAACGTAACCTCTTATATAGAGAAAAGCCCAGAACACATTTTTCATCTAAATTACCTAAACACCATTTTATAAAATTATGGAATAATCTCGATTATAAGATACAAAACGTCAAATCCAGACAACAAATGAAAATTGTATTATCCAATCAATATCTAGACAACTATCTTAGCCACGTGCACTGCCTAAATCCCAGATGTGCGGAGTGCAATTAAATATTTGTTTACTTTATATATTAATGTTCGGATCCGCAAACATGTCTTATAATTGTTTTCTAACAGTAATTACCTACAATAATTCGTTTCTCTCTCCATCGCATCCCCAGTCCGTTGTCAGTCCGTTGGCATACAAAAGATATCATACACTCGTGATAATCATCGTATACGTATGCGTAAATATAATTCGAAATATATGTTTATGGGGTCACAGGAAGACGGCATATTACATGCCATGTGACCACCATGCAACACAACTTTATTTTTAAACGGTTGTTTTGTGTATGTATACTGCTATGTTGTTGTTGCAAAATAAATTGATTTGATTTGATTTGACTGCACATTGCAGTTAGGCACAAACGGTTGGTCGTTTAAACAAGTGATCGTTGATAGTGGTTGAGAGTCCGATGCTCTAAACGCTACGCCTTAAACCAGACGAGAGACACCGCACTGAACCGATGACACGATGTAGTGGAACAAACGAATATAGCATGGAATAAACAGAACAATTCAATTAAAGATCGTGAAGAGTGAAAATAAATACGTATAGTGAGTGGCTTAATATAATGTTGGTGTTTCAATGTGACAAACGTACTCACAAAAACTTTGCCGTACTCCTTTCCGTCACCCAACTCCCTCCGTGAGCACTGTTTCACGTTGACTGCTATTCGGTTTCTTACTCCAACCGCTCCTACAGTGTGGGTACACACACAATTCAATGTTCTTATGTTGCAAAGCGTTAGAAACACTACATCACCTTCCTGTCGTTATCAACAGTCGTCCTTGGACTGAAAGGAAGCAGAGTTTATATGTATTTGCTTTATTTGTGTGCAGTCTATGGTGTAAAACGGCTAGCTCGAGGTACACATCTCTTGCGAGTAGGTCAGGGTACGACATGGCTTCATGCACCTCTCCAGATGTAGAACGTCTAAGCAAGACGTTACAAAACACCAGCGTTGAGACTAGTAGGTCAAAAGCCTCCATGCACTGACTATCAAGTTGCTGTCGTCTCCTTAAGATTCTCGACAAATATGACAGTCCATGTGCAGTTGGGCGTTGGTCACAAGTTTCTCCGACATCAAACAGACGGCGTAGAAGATGATTGTAACATCCGTCGATCCGGTGTTGGAAGTGCTTCCGAGATGTACAGTACATAATATGTTTGTACTTTGATGAAGGTCAGCTTGATGTCGCGGCCAAGAGTTGACCACTAGGTCCACTATGCTGTTTCCAATCTGTTGCAGGAGACCATACGTGGGCATTGGAGAATCATGGCTAATTAGAAACGGACTATCACTAATAACGATAAAAGAAGGAAAACATGTTAAAATGTAATCGGAATTATAACTTCACTTTGATTATGTTTAAACATACATCCATCGCGTTTGCTATACAAACCGACTTAGACAAGACAGTTGTAGGCTATGTGCACATGCTATTTCAGTGAATGGCGTCTGTCTAATGAAGACAGTGAACTGTAACCGTGCTCTCAGCAACATATCAATGACAGTTTATTTGTGCATGTTCACGTTTGTTTTTGTACGTCGCTTCACACGACTGCCTCAGCTCACCTGTCTTAATGCTGGTGTGGTCTGACATGTACTGTTATTCTCCCTTGCTCTTGTGTTAAATCGCAATGTTCGGAGTATGCGGTCATGAATTGAGCGAAAAGGAATTATTCATAATTACTGAACAGTACAATTTAAACATAGGTTAGTTGAAAGTAGTATACTAGGTTGAAATTGTGACATGGAATGATAATGATAGGTGGAAGGTGGAATTGACGTCACTTTCGGAGCAAGGTCAAAGGGTCAAGGTTAAAGGTCAGGTGGCGCCTCCTGGCGAAGTCTAGTCTAATAGCGTCCCCTGGTCATAGTCTAATAGCGTCCCCTGGCGAATATTTCTAGGTGAAATAATACTAAAACAATAACTTGGCATTGACAAATGGCAAGGGGTACAAATAAACATTAAACTACCTAGTCGTGCATCAAGGCTAATACACACCGGTCAATGAAACGCGGCGACCATGTCGTCTGATTTTTACCTGTCATTACCCAACAACGCGCAGAACACCGGTACAATGTCCTGAATCTTTTCATTGTCATAGACTTATACTATTTTCATATTTTTCATCATGTTCAAGTCAGTACTGAGAATATATGTTCAATGTCGGAACTTAGAATATTTTTTTCAAAGTCTGGATTTAGTAATTTTTCCAATATGTTCAAGTCGTAACTTAGAATATTTGTTTAAAGTTAGGGCTTAGTAAGTTTTCCGTTATGTTCAAGTCGGGACTTAGATAATATTTCAGCGTGTGTAGAGTCGTAGTATTGCAGTAATTTAATACATTGCCAAGGTAACTTCTTAACATTTTAGCGTTTCAGCGAGGTAGGCTTGTAACATTTTCATATATTAAGGCATCAACGCGGTATCTTGGTAACATTTTTAGCATTTCATCGCGTTAGAGTGGTAGTGTTCTAGTAATTTAGTGCATCACCGAGGTAACTGTACCATTTTCAGAGTATATTTTATAGTGGGGTAATTTTTACGTATCTTACTTAGTCATCGAGGTATTATCACAACATTTTATGTTTTCATTGTTATAGCTTTATACTATTTTCATATTATAGTATATAGTGGATACTTTTTTGTTTTTAGTTCGTCGTCAATGTAGCATACATAATTTTATCTTTTCATCGTGATAGACTTCTACGATTTTCATATTTTTTCACAGTGTTCAAGTCGGGACTTAGAATATGAAATTCAGCAATATAGACAGGCAAAATGCAGGAAATTCAGGAAAATAGACAGGTAAAAATCAGGAAATTCAGGACATTATTCACATCGATAGTCCGAGATGTTGCGATTCTGGGGCGCGTTTTCAAAAAGTCGTTCCAAAATTTGTCAAGCTTTCGCGCGTCTACGTAGGATCAGGCCGAACTTTTCGTAGGATCAGGCCGAACTTTTCGAACGTCGCGAATATATGGGCTATCGTGTTGCGGTCTCCTGCGTCGGGGTCGCGCTGGCGAACCGAAGCAGATGCCGAAGACCACACCTCAATATCTCTAGCGGTTGCCATTCTGTGGCGGATTATTAAAAATAAATGCGGGTAAACGACGAGAATAACTACGGCTCTCCTAAGTCCGCCGAATACCCAAGTTCACAGGCGGATCAGGCTGTGTCGGGTACCGTTCGATCTATCGCTGTGTCGAGTACCCTTCGATATATCGTCTTCGGTGCCGTGGTCGCGCCGGCACGTGGCGTCCGGCGATTTTCATACTTACCAAGAAGAGCCACCTAGTGACATTGCGTGTCAGTTTGGGGCGACCAGTTCGCATAGGTAACTTTCAAAAAGGTTATTATCGAAAAATGGCTATGTCCAAAACAGCTAAGGAAAATCACGTAGCATACCTTCATTCCAACAGGCAGCGACCTGTTCGGGTTCACCTCCAATGGTGCGGCCGTGAGACTTGCATGACGTGTCGCTTCATTTAAAAGAAAGCATATGTGTATGAAGTGGCCATCTTTCCAGCGACACACTTCCGGGTTTACAAATAGCGGAAGCCACCAGACATGACATTTATTTCTCGAGATTCGAAGTGAGAGAATGACCATATTCGTTTAAATATAGGTACTTACACTAGTTTCTAGCGTCACGTCATTTACATATCCAACCAGGCCGAACGTACATCACGTGACGTCGGGTATGACGACACTTCCGACGTAGCGCCTACTATTAGGAAGCGGCCAGCTTTCAAACGATTCACTTCCGGATGCACGACTTTCGTTAATATAAAAACTTTGCGCGGCCATGAGAGATAGACGATATTCGGCACCACCCTACGTAACTAGTTAGATTAACGCCATCTACCGTGCATCGACACACATTCGGAAAGGTGTCACCGTAGCGGCGGTCATGACAGTCACCTGACTTTACCAATCTACCGCGCTGAAACAATAAAATGTTAGGACGTTGCCTCAATAATATACTAAATTACTAAAACATGACCGCTCTACCGCACTGAAGCGCTAAAAATGTTACGAAGATACGACGTTGACGCATTAAACTATGAAAATCTTACAAGGTTACCGCGTTGAAAGTTAAAATATTAAGAAATTACCTCGGTGATGCACTAAATTACTAAAACACTACCACTCTATCGCCATTAAAAGTTTAAAATATTACTGCATTGACTCATTAAAACACCAGCACCCGAACATCTTCTACAAGAGATCCGTTGCTCTTGCAAGCACCAAGATAAATTGTGTGTGTGTGTTGTAACTGCTTAAAGATGCATCTTGCCTGTAGCGTCCACTGCAAATGTCAAGGACAGTGCGCAAACGGCCCAACTCTTGCACAGCTACCCGACAGTGACGACGATGGCAATGCTGATGATGAAGTTTAACAAATGATATATTAGAAGATTACAGGTACAACATTTATGATCTTTCTTAGTTATATTCAAGTTTGAATGCTATACCATTCATTGTTTGGGGTATAAGTGACATTCATGTGATCTTAGTTAAGATGTTAATTAAATCCCAGAACAACGTTGGGGCGGAGTGCTATATAAGAAATATATTACTAATTAATTAATTAATTGGTTAATTACTTACTTGATTAATTAAACTCCATCATTAATGTGTGGCTTAATAGACCAGCATACATATCATTACAAACGTATTAACCAATAAATGAAACAGTTAAACATATGATTAACAAACGCAAACAAAAAGTGTTACTTCGAAATTGTACCGAAACACCAAAAAAAACGGATTGGGGTAAAAACAAAGTTCCCCAGGGTTGATTTTTTTTTGTGTGTGTGGAAGTTCAGGAAGCTCTACTGGTCACCTTAAAACAAAAATTGGCTTTTTAACCAAAATGTCCGGGTCATCGTCAATTTCTAGTGGACTATTAGTAAGTTTTCCGTTATGTTCAAGTCGGGATTTAGACTATTTCAGCGCTGTAGATTTCTAACATACTTAACGTTTCATTATATTAGAGTTGTAGTTTTTTTGTAATTTAGTAAATTATCGAGGTAACTTCGTAACATTTTATTGTATCAGCACGGTATAGTTGTAACATTTTCATAGTTTTATGCGTCAATCCAGTAACTTCGTAACATTTTAAACATTTCATAGCGTTAGAGTGGTAGTGTTTTACTAATTTAGAGCAATACCGAGGTAATTTCTCATTTTTAATTTCAATGCGTTATAGTGGAAGTGTCGTAGTAATCGTGTGCCTCACCGAGGTAATATTTGAAAATTGTATTGTTTCAAAGCGGTAACCAAGTATAATTTTCGTATTTTAGTACGTCAACACCGTAACTTCGTAATATTGTTAGCGTTTCACTGTGGTAGAGTCGTAGTATTGTAGTAATTTAGTACATAACAAAGGTAATTTCTTAATATTTTAGTGTTTCAGCGAGGTAGACTTTTACATTAAGGCATCAACGCGGTATAACGCGGTATCTTGGTAACATTTTTAGCATTTCATCACGTTAGAGTGGTAGTGGTTTAGTCATTTAATGCATCACCGAGATAACTACCATTTTCATAGTATATTTCATAGTGGGGTAATTTTTACGTATTTTAATTAGTCATCGAGGTATTATCACATAATTGTATCTTTTCATTGTTATAGCTTTGTACTATTTTCATATTATAGTATATAGTGGATACCTTTTTCGTAGTCCATCGTCAAGGTAGCATACATAATTTTATCTTTTCATCGTGACAGACTTCTACGATTTTCATATTTTTCCATAATGTTCAAGTCGGGACTTAAAATATTAAATTCAGTAATATAGGCAGGCAAAATCCAGGAAATTCTGGAAATTCAGCAAGGTACAAATGTAAAATTGAGGAAATTCAGGAAAAATAGACAGGTAAAATGCAGGAAAATACACAGGTAAAAATCAGGAAATTTAGGAAATTCTTCGCATCGATAGTCCGAGATGCTGCGATTCTGGGGCACGTTTTCAAAAAGTAGTTCCAAAGTTTGACAAAGTAGGATCAGGCCGAAGTGGTGGGTCTTACGAAGCAGCTGTTCAGGGCTTAGCACACTGTCAGTTTTCTCATTGGCGACCATGTTAATGTGTTGTGTGATTATACGAAAACGTGACCTATAAAGTTTCTTAAACTTCCCACCTGCTGTTATTATCATCTCATTGACATGCTAGTCGATTTTAGTCAAAATCTAATATCTCTAGCTCTTGCAAAATGCCTGTATGTACGACACCCGTTAATATTTACAAATGCATGCAGGCAGTAATCCGGCTAAAGTGTCAACTAGCCAAATTGCTGCCAGATACCCTTCCGCTTAGTAAAATCAGCTAAAAAGACACAATTTCACTGTCAACAGATTCAACAATCACATCTAGAAATCTGACTACTCAAGTGCACTTATGTCAGAGCAAGTAAATATTATAAAAAGTCATTTCTCAAAAATATACTGCACTTTTTTTCGTCTGTAATCAAGCAGGAAGTCCAACAGTGTGCTGACCCCAAATAGGCATGGTGATTTTTGAGAAAAATGTTGAAAACAACACACTTTATAGGCACCAATGTTTCAAGCACTCTGCAATTTTAATTTTTGTAATCCCTCCAGGTGTTTGTGTTTTATGCACATTTCAAAGGTGCCACCAAACTTGGCAAGGCACCAGAAAAATCAGCACTTCGCTGTTGGACAATTTGTAATCCAGCACAACGTTCTCAGGTGGCACTATGAACTCCTGATACAGTTTTCCAGAAAGTCCGATAAGTATTTTATAAGAAAATTCAATACAGGACGTTGTTACGTTACATTCAAATGTATATTTATTTGTTTACCTTGTGCCCTATTTACAAAGGTAAACATAAAAAAAAAGTCACCTTAGGGTGTGAATTCCTCAAAGGCCAGACGTCTCAAGCAGTTCAATTACATAATATTACACAGCTTAATTAGCAGACATTCAGAAAACAATGCCACTTGCTTAATTGGCCAGAAGGTCCAGTCAGTAAACAGATCTGATAACAAGCTCCGGCTATGGCCTACTCCAGCTAATCACTGTCCTCAGACTTCATTAGGGTCAATGACAACATATTAACTTGTGTTTAATTAGCTGAAGTAAACAAAAAACGATTGATGAATCACCCTGCTGCAATGTTATTGGTTCATTTTCATTCAGATTTTCAAATTGAGGCTTAACTACTGGCATACGCACCCCACCCCTCTTACAAGACATGTGTTCCGTCACTGTGATTTTGACTTGCAGACTGATGAGAAGTCTGTAATATCCAAAAACGGTTTGTCCCATTCAACTGTAGTTTTGCCATACACGTATTTTCAGTAATTGTTTCAAGATATTTGAAGTACAACGCGTCCTCCGACATTGTGCAATGACTATAGCGTGCTTTCGTTGTCAGGCTCTCTACTTGGGCTCAGCACACTGTCAGTTTTCCCATTGGCGACCATGTTAATGTGTTGTGTGATTATACGAAAACGTGACCTATAAAGTTTCTTAAACTTCCCACCTGCTGTTATTATCATCTCATTGACATGCTAGTCGATTTTAGTCAAAATCTAATATCTCTAGCTCTTGCAAAATGCCTGTATGTATGACACCCGTCAATATTTACAAATGCATGCAGGCAGTAATCCGACTAAAGTGTCAACTAGCCAAATTGCTGCCAGATACCCTTCCGCTTAGTAAAATCAGCTAAAAAGACACCATTTTACAGTCAACAGCTGCTACAATCACATCTAGAAATCTGACTACTCAAATGCACTTATGTCAGAGCAAGTGAACATTGTAAAAAATCATTTCTCAAAAATATAATGCACTTTTTTTCGTCTCTAATCAAGCAGGAAGTCCAACAGTGTGCTGACCCCTTCAGTGAACAAGGCATCCCTCCATTGGTGATCAGTGACAATGGACGTCATTTTGACAGCCAGGGATATCGCAGATTCGCAGCTCATTGGGAATTTGATAATGTCAAATCAAGTCCGAGATACCCACAGAGCAATGGATTCATTGAATGCACAATTCAGACGGTCAAGAGGACGATGAAGAAAGCAAGACGATCTGGCATGGACCAAGATCTTGTCTGAGAACAACGCCGGTGGACAATGTGATTCCATCTCCTGCAGAGTTGCTCAACGGACGTAAACTACAGAACAATCTCCCTGCGAAAATAAGCAACAGCTCGCCTAGGCGGGATGAGATCGGTCAAAGGACGAGGGAGCGCAAACACCTGCAAGAGAAATACCACGACAAACGCGGTGTGAGAGAGCTAACACCGCTAGTAATAGGACAGCGTGTCGCCGTCCAAGATCAAGTAAGGGGTCAGCACACTGTCAGTTTTCCCATTGGCGACCATGTTAATGTTTTGTGTGATTATAAGAAAACGTGACCTATAAAGTTTCTTAAACTTCTCACCTGCTGTTATTATCATCTCATTGACATGCTGGTCGAGTTTAGTCAAAATCTCATATCTCTAGCTCTTGCAAAATGCCTGTATATATGACACCCGTCAATATTTACAACTGGATGCAGGCAGTAATCCGGCTAAAGTGTCAACTAGCCAAATTGCTGCCAGATACCCTTCCACTTAGTAAAATCAGCTAAAAAGACACAATTTCACTGTCAACAGATTCAACAATCACATCTAGAAATCTGACTACTCAAGTGCACTTATGTCAGAGCAAGTAAATATTATAAAAAGTCATTTCTCAAAAATATACTGCACTTTTTTTCGTCTGTAATCAAGCAGGAAGTCCAACAGTGTGCTGACTCCGTAACTGGCAGATGGGCACCGGCACGTGTCTCGGAAAAATGCCCGGAGCCCAGATCGTATGTCATCGAAACGCCGAATGGCCACACTCTGAGATGGGGTCGCGCTTACATTTATCCGGGCGTTAAATAATATCCGGGTGACGTTTCTGCGCGTGCGCGTATCTAGGGAATGTATTTAGCACCAGCTACGACTGTCGCGTTTTCATTTATCCGGGCGTTATGTATGTTTATATGCATATTTATATATGTCGTGTCGCTTCATTATAAAATTAGAATTTGAGATTGCCTATACATATATATATATATATATATATATATATATATATATATATATATATATATATATAATTTTGAGATTGCATATATATATATATATATATATATATATATATACATATATGTAATATACATAAATTATAAAATGTTTGCTTCCCACAGACATAAACAATTTCTGTCGTAAAACAGTTTCCTCTCCACGCACACGTCACGTGACTTACTCTTATACTTGGTCACAAATCTGAAACAGCAAATTATAATTATATACTCTATATATATATAACGCTCGTATTACGACAACAAACGAAACATATTTAACTACTGGATATTATTTATTACTACGTGATCTACTGGTGCCAAATATTGTGCCGTGCATATGCAAATAAACATCACCCGGATCAAATTTAACGCCCGGATAAATGTAAGTGCGACAATGCAACAGACGCCACCTATGCGACCTGGAGCCTGCGCGTAGAAGAGTGTGGTTTGACGAGGGGCGCACGGCACCGAGCGACGTCCGCCGAGACGTAGCCAGCGAACAGCCCGTGTTATCAGCCCCGTGACCTGATGTGAACCAGATGGCCCATATCACACACGAAGTGGTCGTGCAGTGAAGAAGCCGTCGAGACTGATCGAAAATTAAACAGTCATGTCAGGAACACTATATATCTAGCATGTGGACTGTACTGTGTAGACTATAGTAATTATGTTATTATATCACACGCTATGTAACGTGAAACTATTACGGACACAACGAGAGTCATGCAATTATACAGTATGCAAAATATTATTCGTATATAAGATATATATATATATATATCCATGTAGCTAAGTGGTAATACATGTACCAAGATTGTGACATGGTCACGCACTCTTGTAGCGTCGTGAATTAAGCCGACACATGTGTAGTTCCAGTACTCATTAAATATACAGTATATAAGTATCATCAAGGAGCCTGTTGTCTTTACGAACGCATTTCAGCGGTCTTCGGCGCCATGGTCGCGCTGGCATGTGGCGTCCGGCGATTTTCATATCATAGTTTGACCTACTGACCTACCAAGAAGAGCCACCTAGTGACATTGCGAGTTAGTTTGGGGCGACCAGTTCGCATAAGTAACTTTCAAAAAGGTTATTATCGAAAAATGACTATGTCCAAAACAGCTAAGGAAAATCACGAGCTATACCTTCATTCCAAGAGGCAGCGACCTGTTCGGGTTCACCTCCAATGGTGCGGCCATGAGACTTGTATGTCGTGTCGCTTCATTTAACAGAAAGCGCAATGACCTATTTAAGGACGTCTTGGTGTATATGAACTAGTAACAAGTTATTTAGTTCATCACCTATTCCACCTTCCACCTATCACTATTCCACCTTCCACCTATCACTATCATTCCACGTCACGATTTCAACCTACTATACGAATGTTGAAGAGTGAACGTCAACATTAAAAACACTGGTTCACATTTAAATACTTCCTCAGTATTACCTGCTTCAATGGTCGCAATTTTCAGGCGCAGTTTTTCGTTTTCATCCGTTAACGAAGAAGTCAGAAGCTGGAACTGGGCTTGCAAGGCGATTATCGAACTTTTCATAAACTGTTCGTCGACGGGTGTCCGAGCGCATTCAGCCGCCGGCACCTTAAACATGTACGAACACTGCGAATCTTCCGAGGTCGTCCTCTGTCCGTCCGCCACACATAAGGCGGCCAACAGTAGACTGACAACAAGTAGAACCGACGTCGCCATGTTGTCCTCAACGTGTGTGGTCCGTGTATATACCGTCCTGTCCTTTTTCTGCCTTATCTTTTCGGCTAGGCGGCAAAAGTTGGTGGCTTCGACGGGATAATTCGGTCGCACTGACGGCGTTTTAAAAACAAATTCGATGAAATTGCATCGTCGCCGAAGTGATATCGTTGCCGAAGTGATATCGTTGCCGAAGTGATATCGTTGCCGACGAGATATCGTCGCCGAAGTGATATCGTCGCCGAAGTGATATCGTCGCCGAAGTGATATCGTTGCCGACGCGACAGGTACGGGCGAATATTGGTCCTTTCTGCGCCGTTGTTTTGTGAAAGGTTTCGACTACTAAATTAATTATACTTAAATCACCGTGGTAAACTACTTTATTAATTATTATGTTTAGCAGAAATACATAATATAAAATTAGAATTTGAGATTGCCTATATATATATATATATATAATTTTGAGATTGAGATATATTTGAGATATATATATATATATATATATATATATATACATATACATATGATATCACTTTCCTCAACTCATTGTAACTTTTTTCACGTAAAATTATGTTTTGGCATAAAACGGCGCCAAAAATGATTTTTTTTTATCCGCGTGCCATATTCCGCTGGATATACGACCGATTATTTTGGCAAAAAAACACATAATTGGTCGAATACTATATCAAATTTCAAAATGACACATACGTTAGCAAGTATGATCAAATAAGTAAATAGGTTAATGTTGTACATTCATTTTCATAAAAAATAGTGAACAATAATTATTGTACTTAAACTCACAACACAACTTTAAATTTACAAATCTGACCGGTTGTAAAGTGACACGCAATATCTAATCACTTGCATTTCTAGTTCGGTGGTATTATTTTAAAAAGTCATCTACCTTTTCGTAAGTTATAGGTTAGTCCTAATTTGTTAACGTTTTTTGTTGATGTGCTACCCATTCATATTCATATCCTAAAAATAGCAAAAGTACTGCCTCTCTACAAAACTAAGGAAACACGTCAGCATTCTAACTATTGGCTATTTTCAAAAGTACTTATTTTCTCAAAAATATTGGAAAAACTATATAATTGGCTATTACATTTTATTAATAAACATGATATTCTCTACAAATATCACTTTTTGTTTTTGAAAAATAAATTCACTGTGTGTGTGCGTGTGTGTTCGTGTGTGTGTGGTACGTGCGTGCGTGTGTGTGCGCGCGTGTATGTAATTTTTATTTGTGTGTACAGTGTATCATTGTAAAATGCTACAACAAAATTAAATTGATTGTATATCTTATTTGACTACTCGGATGGAACAGTAGATGGTCACCCAGCTGGTGGGGTTGCAATAATGTGGAATGATACAGACATAAAACGAACATATACCAAACCACTACATCTAAGTTTTGATGGCGTAGTAGTTAGACAAGGAACACACACACACCCACACCCACACACACACACACACACACACACACACACACACACACACACACACACACACACACACACACACACACACACACACACACACACACACACACACACACACACACACACACACACACACACACACACACACACACACACACACACACACACACACACACATCTGGGTTATAGTTAGTTGCTAGTTGGGTGATTCTCTGAAAACGAAGCTGATATTTGTACAGAAAACGCAACAAATTAGGGGTAACCTAATACTTGCGAAATTGTACACGATTGTTTATAATAATACTATCCAACTAGAAATGATGCATTGATTACATGTTGCACAAGGGTAAGATTTTGTGAATTTAAATTGCATTGTAGAATGAGCTATTTCATAAATTGTGTTTTTGCCAAAGTTACCTGTGGCCACGCGGATACACGTGTTAATCTTTGACGCTATTTTACTTTAAAATTGCATAGTACGTGAACAAGGCTGTATGGAGTTGAAGAAAGTGATATATAGTGTACGTTACACAAATCATTATCTGACACTCTATGGAACACGATTGTGTCTGGACACAGATAATATTTCTTTGTTGGTAAATACTGCGTGTTCCATAAATTTATAAGTTGCAGATATGCCAGGAACGGGAGAGCACAGATGAGGTAGTAAATCTTTTACTTGCCAATGTGCAAAACATTGTTCGTTCAGTAGGCCCTTAAGGTGTGACTATAGGGTGTTGGATTGGTGTGTGGATTTGTATATATAGGGACTGAGTGTTTTAGAAAAGGAAGCCGATAAGATAGAACGGCGGAGATGTACGAACTAACACTACAAGAAAGCCTACGTGTAGGTCGAATCTGATGTCCTGTGTTAATTAATGTAAGTTCTTTGTTAGTCATGTTCTTGGGCTAACCTGAACGAAGTAGGGTGCGCTGCAGTCGTATTTCGTTGTCCGTTGTGATGCAGTGAAAACGAAAAACGGTTTGTTTGATAGTTATTTCGTTTTTCTAACATGTATTATAAATACTGCGAGTAAATTGTATTCCTTGTACGTTTTTCGTACTTCAAATATGAAAACGAAAAACGAATATTGTTTGCTCTTTTCCTGTTTCGTTCGCATATTTCAAAATTAAAAAGGAAAAGACGGTATATACACGGACCTCTGATGCCTCGTCCGATAATACCAGTCTTGTACGTCCTGGTTGACCGCACAGCGCTACTGGCGGAGAATATAGCACACCATTTGGTTGCATTAACACACAAAACAGGTTTGAGGACAACATGGCGACATCGGTTCTACTTGTCAGTCTACTGTTGGCCGTCGTGAAAGTGACGGACGGACAAAGTACGACCCCGGAAGATTCGTACTGTTCGTACACGTTCAAAGTGCCAGCGACTGATTGCGGTTATGCACCAATAGAAGACCAGTTAACAAAAAGTTTGTTGGTCGCTTTACAGACGCAGTTCAGGCTTCTTGCTGGGAATCAAGAGAAACAGGCGACGGACTTTCGTAAATTAACAGACGAGAATGCAAAACTGCGTCAGAAAATCGCGACCATTGAAGCAGGTAATAGTGAGAACATTATATGCTGTTACCCGGTTTTAAATATATAGGTCATACTGAATTGTTTTTAAATGCACTGTTTATAGCGGGCCGACAGCGGGTCGAGAGCGCTAAACTTACTGGCCCGCTGTTGACATCCGCCTGAGGGCCGAGGGAGTTTTTTTCCGGCGGCTCGCCTTCCGGCCGAGGGCGACTTATACTTTTTAGTTATAGTCGGACGCCGATACTATGCCGATAGTTAGCCGCTCATAGGCCGACTGTGCCTCATTTTGCTAAATGTGTGTATATGTGTGTGTTTTCAAGTTATAATACCAAATTATATACACATATACTTATGTGCATTGGTCTCATAACTTGAACATTTCAATAGTAATGATCATGCATTGTCACTGTAATGATAAAATGAGCATTACTCGATATACATTCATCAATTTATTTAGATTAACACGAATTTTGAATTTCAAAACAATAAAAAAAATGTAGTAATACATAATTTAGGACATAACAAATGTTAAACTGTTTTAAAAAGAGAATGTGCGTCGAGTTTCCCATCCAAATATTATAAACTAAAATTAAATACGCTAACAACTCCAAAGAACATAACAAACAAATCATTTAATACAAGAAAATAAAAAGTAAAGTTGCAATTGGTGTCGATTGATTCATGGGGCACATAACAATTCAAATATTTTATTAAAAGGTTGCTTAATAATTATTGTCCGTAAACTATTTTCGGCTACATCCAGTTGCATTTTACACCCTGTGCTGTCTAACACCACTCTCGTCAGAGGCAGTCGTGAAGTACTTTCGAATGTTCTCTTGATGTCATAGTCAATGATAGGGTCTGGAATATTAACGTACATATATTTAATTTGTTCAATGAATGTACCACATTATACAATGCCTAGTATCTATAGAATGTGTAAAATATAAAATATATTGTCTCACAAGAAGGCCACATTAAATAATGTTACTTTATTTGTCTAATTTCCGGTTTCTCATCAGCACACACATTTTAAATAGGTTCCACAAAACTTTATTTTTAAATATAATTATCCTCTAATTAAATATACATGCAATAATTATGCACAAAACATGGAAAACTATTGTTCACACCAAACCAAAGGTATGCGCTTACTACGGATACGCTTCTCTTTAGAAATACACTCAGAAGACAGCTTAAGACTTATATGTTGTTGATTGTTGATGATGAATTGCTTTGACAGTCGTTAGCAGCTCTATCAAGGTCAACACACACACACACACACACACACACACACACACACACACACACACACACACACACACACACACACACACACACACACACACACACACACACACACACACACACACACACACACACACACACACACACACACACACACACACACACACACACACACACACACACACACACACACACACACACACACACACACACACACACACACACACAGACACACACACACACACACACACACACACACACACACACACACACACACACACACACACACACACACACACACACACACATTTACAAAAATCGCACCCTTCATTTACTGTTCAACAAAGTTCTGATGAGAAACCTGGAAGCTGGAATTGTTTGATATGGTCTAAACTAAAGTAATGACTAAAAATAAACATTGTAAATGGCAGAAGCTATGTGGGTCACAAACTGAGAGAAGGCGACAAGTGTACGCACTTCATCCATCACACATTCACACTCACAAACACAGGGACAACATTTGGTTTGACGCTGATGAGACACGTTGTCGCGCTTACATTTATCCGGGCGTTAAATTGTATCCGGGTTATGTTTATGTGCATATGTGCGGCATAATATTTGGCACCAGTAGATCACGTAGTGATAAATAATACCAGTAGTTAAATATGTTTCGTTTGTTGTCATAATACGAGCGTTATAGTTAGAGTACATAATTATAATTTGCTGTTTCATATTTGTGACCAAGTATAATAGTCCTGGTGCTGTTCTGGAAAGTTAGGATTTCGTTGCACCCCCCCCCCCTCCGCCAACATAGGTTTCTTGATATTTTCTTTTTAATTGAACTATAAATTAATAATTTCCAAACATTAACACAAAATTAAGGTGTCGTTATATGAGAAAAAGTACATTTATTACGAGTGGTTGGCAAACATTTTCAGAAATAGCTAAAATCACCAAATCATGCCATAAATAAAATAATTTTAGTTGAATCTCATTATAAATTCGCAGGTAGATACATAAGTAAACGTACAACAGCACATGTTGTGTTATTAAATACATGTCAGCCAGAAATGTATGTAATCACACTGAAAGTCTTTTATACGAACACAACATGAGCTATGCCCACTCTGAAAGGACTTTGCTGTTTTTTTTCGATAAGGGGGTAGCGTTACTGAAATGTCTATATAATTGTTCAGATATAACAAATAACAATTATTGGTTCAGAAAGTTGAAGTTATTAACCATATAAACATAGACACCTGTTCTGTTGATATGTAATTTTATATCAAGCATTATTACACATCCTACTGTCCTCACATATCTGGTGACTTGGAGTGCGCTGTTCAGAGACTTAGTGACTGCATCAGTGAGGTCAAATGTTGGATGGTTAAGCATAAACTCAAGCTAAACGACAATAAGACTGAATTTATGGTGGCCCTCAGTCCCTATCATCTAAAGAAATTTGGACTTCCAGAGTACCTCGTTGTTGGTGGAGTCAACATAAAACCTGTTGTCTCTGTCAGGAATTTGGGAGCTCACTTTGACACTCACATGAGCATGAAGCAGCATGTTGATGCTGTTTGCAAGAAGTGTAACTACCATCTGAGACGTATTAGCTCCATCAGGGCCTATATCACGAAACCTGTCTGCCATTCATTGGTCATTGCGCTGGTTGTTTCAAGCTTAGATTACTGCAACGCTCTGCTGCTGGACCTATCCGAATTTCACTTAGCACGTCTCCAGAAGATACACAATAGGGCAGCCCGCCTAGTTGTCCTCACACCTATATCTTCACACATCACACCAGTACTGGCGCTTCTGCACTGGTTGCCAGTCAGACAACGCATTGTGTTTAAAGTACTTGTGTATATTTACAAGGTGCTCCATGGTTTGGCGCCGAAGTACCTTGCACATCTACTACATCCACGAACCCGCAACCCTCGTCTTCGGTAGCTTCATGACCATCTTCAGATTGCAGTTCCACGAGTATCAAAATCCATCGGCAAGCGAGCGTTTGGCATAACTGGTCCGGCCAAATCGAACGAACTGCCACTGACTCTACGAGATGCTCCGTCTGTGTTTTTATTTAAACGTCACCTGAAGACATATTTATTTAAACAAACTTATGGTGGACAGTAGCAAGATTTATTTACAGGACGTTTTAGTGACTCTTATTAATTTATTGATGTATTTTTTATTTTGTAAATTAATTAATTTATAACTAATTTATATATTAGTTTAATTGTTTTTATAATGTTTCTATATTATGAGCGCATTGATTAACTATTAGTTAGAGATCGCGCGGTAAAAGAACCTTTATTATTATTATGATTCCGTTCACCGTATGTCGATGAAAAACTGTGTATTTCATATTTTATATTCGCGAAAAGTTAAATGTATACACCTGATTGGTGGTAAAAAATTGCCTTGCATTATGTGATGACCAACTACGTGAGACTATCAGATGATTAACAAATAAATAGTTGATTTAGAGCATATTGTGTGACGTTTTGTCATGCCCCGCCATTTTCTCGATTTATGGGGTAGGTCTACATATATGATGATATCTTCATTAATGTTGAATATTTCTCGCCAGTTGTTTCTCCAAGTAATAGTACGTGGATATTGAAACAAACTGATATGAAATTATCGGGTCAATGTACTATGGGTATGATTGTGGAACAAACGGAAGCACTACGCATATAGATTTTTTTAAAGTTAGACATTTTTACACAAAATTATCGAACGCATCATATTAATGATTGCAATTTAAACATTTTGTGTTACAGTGCTGTTGTACATTCACTTATGTATCTACCTGTGAATTTATAATGAGATTCAACCAAAATTAGTTTATTTATGGCATATTTTGTGATTTTAGCTATTTCTGAAAATGCTTGCCAACCACTCGTGATAAATGTCGTTTTTCTCATAGAACGGACACCTTAATTTTTTGCTAATGTTTAGAAATTATTAGTTTATAGTTCAGTTAAAAAGAAAATATAAAGAAACCTATGTTGGCGGGGGGGGGGGGGGGGTGAAGCCAACTCCTGATTTAAGGCCCTTTTGGAAATCAGTACCAGGATTATAAGAGTAAGTCACGTGACGTGTGCGTTGAGGAAACTGTTTTACGACAGAAATTGTTTATGTCTGTGGGAAGCAAACAATTTATAATTTATGTATATATGTAGACATATATATATAAATATATATAGACATATAAACATACATAACGCCCGGATAAATGAAAACGCGACAGTCGTAGCTGGTGCTAATTACATTCCCCTAGATACGCGCACGCGCAGAAACGTCACCCGGATATTATTTAACGTCCGGATAAATGTAAGCGCGATAACGTTCAACTTCTTCTTCATCATCATCATCATCATCATCATCATCCATTGTGCGACTACCGCACGTTCTATTTCTTGCAGGTCCTCGTCTGGCTAAGTAAGTTCCAAACTGTGCTGCCTCTTTTGCCAGATCTAACGTTTATCATGTTTTACGAATAGATAACAGGTTTCCACAGTATAAAATGTGTGATTATGAAGTCATGCCAAAATTAATGTATCTGATTAATCTATAAATATACAAAGATTTACAATAGAATGTCTAAAAAGGAACCCTTTTCTCGGAGCTTTGCTTTTTCTGTTTCCTCTAACTGTCAGCCTGTTCAAAAAAGGCAGTACAGGATAGACCCCAGTGTACCCCATTAGTGTCAAATGTCACTACCCCAGCAGTGCTCCATCCCATGGAGGCCCGAGCAGTGATAAATGACTAACGGACTCTGCCCCTGAGGAACCAGCAGCCAGGGAGCGGCTGACAGGCGGCTGTCGTGTGCCGAGGATTTCCGCCTGTCGGCCGCTCAGATGCGCCCTTGGGCCGGGGGTGGAGTGCTTGCTGGGGGTGTACTTGCAGATCTAGTTCATGTTCGCTAGTTAAACGCCTACAATTCCAGACTTGGCTAAATAAAGTGAGATTAAGAACGTATTTGTAAGCAAGACCATAATATTATAGTATCTAATAAGGAAACATAGATATCCAGAAATAAACCGTGGACAAGGATCAGTGAACATTCATTGACATGCAGCCCGAATACAGTTCACAATGTTCAAAATAATATAACATCATTAACCGAAATAGCAGTAAATAGACCTGTGTTGTTTATGTCGCTAGTGCCGCAAGCATGATGGATGTATCACTTAATACAAACGCTTTTGGAGTATATAAACAAACTTATAATATAGTGCCGGTTACAGTTTAAGTTGTTTTATTCTTATCTTTTAGCGAAAATTCGATTGCCCGAAATATACGTTACAAAGGCGAACCACGAGCTACGTGTTTGCACAATTCGTTCACGCGGTACAGTCTCAATTAATTCTCCGTTAACCACTTCAATTGACGCCGCAGAAAATCAGATTCTGCTTCAATGCGTGAATGAGGTCTACAAGTGCGTAGCGCTCAATCTCAATGTCAACAAAACGAAAACTCCCATGATGAATATAACATACAGGGGGTTTGTTAAGACCATGGTGTGGAAGTCACACCCACTGGCAGGGCATTTTTTAACATACAAACCCTTTCACTTCCTCCAATCAGGCCGACTTCCCTCGAATTTTGCCCTTTTATGATGTGCAACATTGTCCACAAAGTGCAAGTTATGGAAATGGCACTTTATGTGGCTAAAAATATAAACAATCTTTAAAATAGCAATTTATTGAGAGGCGCATCCTGATTTTGTAATCATGAAAAGCCTATGGGGCGATATAAACATCTATATGTACAAATGGGCCAATTGCACCAAAAACGGTCAATCACTAATGATTGTTAGGGGTAGTTGTTTTTTTAATTATTCACTTGAAAGGAAAGTCTTCACTTGGCAAAGACAACATTTCTTTTAAAGGACAACTATGAATAAAATACGCGAAAATATACTTTTTTTGTTGACTGAACAACATTCTCCAAGAAAGGGCACATTCCGTTGCAAACAATGCATATTCTAGACATAGGTTTTGTTGACAAGGAATCAATTTCTGAGGTTTTCATCAAGATTGGTTGTGTTTTTATTGCAGAAAAATCCATTATGACTGCCAAAATGACTGCCGAAACGCCAAAACTTCTTAAAATTCTCATAAATATAGAATTATACGAGATAGAGTGATGATGTTGGTGCGAAAATCATGTTTATTCAAGATGGTAAGTTCGTTGGGGTATATTTGGCGATGCTTAGAAGATAAGGCAATGTCAAATAGGTCGAAACCAAGGTAATTTGTGGTCCTGAAACCCTTAAATGTGTTGGAATTTGAGCGTTAAAGATGCAGCAAAGCAAACCAAAGCCTCTTTCATGGGGTTTTGATGATAACGAACCCAAATACCTACATCATATGTACACCTGAAGGTAAAAGTCACATGCTAAGGCAAAGGTCAAGGTCATTTGGCGTCCTAGAATCTGTATAATGCCATGGCTAGGCCAGAAATGGGCTCAGTCCAGCCGTTTGTTCAAGGCTTCAAAATCTGGTTGGCCTTCAAATTCTTTGAAAGCGACATGTAACTGGCGTTTTTCAGGTACCTGGACTACTCAACCAAGAGCAGCACCAGAGCAGCGCGAGCCACGACGTCTTCGAGGGTCCATAAACTCAACTTGAAGTCACAATTTTCAACCCGTGATTCAGTGCTGAAATGTACACACCACACAACAAGTTGAAGTTGAACAGACCCTGAACGATAACGACTTCCTCAACAATGCTACACAGGACCACCACCCTCTAGTGACCGCAGAAGATGTAGTTCCGACTCAAGTGTTCAAAGGGCGAAAATAACCTAATTTGCAGCTAGTTTTCAAATATGAGGAGGCAGACATCATCAAGACCTAGCAAGTCATTTTCATTTGCAAGGATCCACAGGCAATGGTCTCCGTCGTTGCTGACGACACGGATGTTTTTGTGCTACTTCTCCACCATTATGCAGCCCCAAACCTGCAGTGTCCCATGATCATGCAATCTCCCATCCATGGCCGACGTCCCAGCAACTGCGAAGAAGCACTCCGATATCATCTCACGGGTTCTTGCACTGCATGCCATAAGTGGATGTGATACTGTGACGGCCAATTACGAAGTTGGAAAGGTAACTGCCATATCAGTAGTAAAGAAGGGATTGAAACTTGACACTATCGGTGTTACGGAATCTACGTTAATTAAACTAAGTGTTTATTCAATTTGTGTAAACACAGCGGTCGCCATATTTACCGGAACTCACCAGTGTAAAACGAAAATACGAACTCGGAACCCACAAACACACCCGAAAATTAACATTTGCGACGGCCGACGGCAACACTGTAACATCCCAGGGGACACCAACTCGACAGGGATGTCGAACAAACAAAAGTCACTGAATATCATTAATGTCACAAATGTCAAGTCTCTCATTCCTATTCATCAGGAGAACCAGCTTGGTCACCGGACGCTTCAATAGATGGCCATATGCAAACTTGACCTCAACGACCCTCACGAGGTCATCATTCCCGACGTACGTCTTGACGACTTCGGCCATCTTCCACAGACCACGCTTGGCGTTCTCATCCACGACAAGAACGACGTCTCTCTCAGTAAGGCTGTCGCAAGTATTGGGCCATTTCTTCCGAGGGGAGAGCCTGTGAATGTTCATCATCCAACGGCGCCAGAATCCTTCAACCATTGAGGTGCAAAGTTCGCGTCGTTTTCGTGTGTTGCCGACATATTCCTCACATGGCACTTGAGGACTTGGAAGATCGCCCCTACCAATGAGAAAGTGGTTGGGCGTGATAGGCGGTTCATCGAGAGGCGACGACGACGAGGCAGTGATAGGACGACTGTTTAGGAGACCGGCGATTTGCGAAAAAACAGTCTCCCACTCAATGAAGGTTAGTTTGTCGGTTTGTACTAAGTGCTTCATGGACTTCTTCACTTCTTGTACCATGCGCTCCACTAGACCTTGATGATGCGGACCACCAGGAGGTCCAAACTTCCAATCGATCTCGAACTTCAGACCATGGTTGTAGAGTTCGTCGTGATTCAAGCGAAGATGAAGATCACGGATCTCGTTGTCAGCACCACGGAAGCACGTTGCATTGTCACTGATGATAAGAGCCGGAGCTCCTCGGATACCGATGAAACGTTCAAGGGCTTGCAGGAACGCGAATGTCGACAAGTCTTGAACACACGTCAGATGTACTGCTTGGAAAACAGCACAGACGAAGACTGCACACCATCCCTTGGCAACGGTGTTTCGGGTAAGTTTCACTTGGATCGGTCCCAGGTAATCCAATATCGTCGTCTGGAAGGGAGGTGAAAAAGGCTTGATGCGGAAGTTGGACAAATCGGCCATCTTTTGCTGTAAAGGTTTTCCTCGATGACGGTTGCAAACCTTGCAATCACGAACCACTCGTTTGCAGAGGTTCGTATCGCCAACAATCCAGTACATCTTCCTGATTTCAGCGGCAGTACTGAGATGTCCTATGTGAAGAGCATGCCTGTGTCTGTCACGGGCGATGAGCAAACTAATGTGAGTTTTCCGCGGCAGGAGACATGGATGACGGATGTCGAAGGACAGCGGAGCGTTGCGAATACGACCTCCTACTCTGACGACTTGTTTGTCATCGGCGAATGGATTCAGCTTGGATATGTGCTTATCTTCCAGGTCAAGGTCCTTCTGAGCATATCGAATCCAGTACAGTTCAGCTTCTTTAATTCTTCGGCGTGACGGAAGTTGACAGATCTTTGATACGAATTGCTTCAACCACTGGGTCCTGGGTAAGTCTTTCAGAGACATCACCCGGGCTGTCATCATTACCAAACGAGGCCAACTGGAGAACTTTGTCGGATCGACGATAGGATCAAGCCGAGTCACATTCAACGTCAGCACTTTGGCATTGCGGATGTGAAACTTCTTTTGCTCAGCATCGTCCTTGTCAACTGGGACGTTCTTTGGTGTTGTAGGCCAGTAGACGGGAGGTAATTTCAGGAAGCCAGGTCCATCAATGACTTGACTGACATCAACACCACGGGAGACGAGATCAATGACATTCTGACCACTCGGTACGTAAGCAATGTCAGTGACGGGATCAAAGTCATACGTTATTTCCCCGACTCGACTGGCCACGTACGAACGGAAGGATTTCGATTGTCCCCGAAGCCAGCTAATGGCTGTCATGCTGTCTGTCCATATCCTTTTGTAGGCGATCTCAATCCAAAGAGAATTTTCCACAGTGAGCATCATGCGACTCAGGAGAAGAATTGCCTGAAGCTCTTTACGCGGCATATTTGTCTGCTTCAACGGAGTCAATCTTGCTCGGGCGCAAACGAACGATAGCTCAGCATCATCATCTTCTTTCGCAAACCATCTCAGCCAGACTCCAATCCCCATGGCATCTTCGGAAGCATCGCTGGCTCCATGGAGGGATACTTCTGGCAATGGCGACATTCCGCGGAACTTTTCTGGGATTAGACAGCGTTCAATCTTGACGGTGCCAACATCTTTCAGGTCCTGCTTCACACTTTCCCACATCTGAAACAAGTCACTGTCTGGACTAACTGGAGTGTCCCAATCAAGACAAAAAATCCAGAGCTTCTGAAGCAACATCTTTGGTCGGACGAGGATTCCTGACAGCATTCCGTATACATCGTAGTAGGATGCAGTCGTCTTGAGAATGTTGCGTTTCGAGTCAACTTCCCATTCGCGAGGTTTGTTCCTGAACTGCTTCTCCAGGTTCATGAAGCGTTTGACAGCGTAATCGTAGTTGTTCGGCAAACCTTGCGGTGACTTCCTCCATGGGAGGCGAATCTGGTAGGTACCATCGGTTAGTTGGACTACACTTTCCTTCATAATTTGCGTCGCTAGGTGATCTTGTTCTTCAAATCGTCATGAAAGCAGCAGAATTGGAATCCGTGACTCAACAATTTTGTTTGCATTTTGGCAGTCATTTTAGCAGCCATTTTGGATTGTTCTGCAATAAGAAATCAACCAAACCTCAGAAATAGATTTCTTGCCCCTCCAAACCAATGTCTAGACACCAAGATTACCTTCCTAAGTAAATTCGTTCAGAAGTTATGCCATTTCTATCATTTCAGCAGCTATCTTGTCGGCCATCTCGGATTCTGAAAAAGGCAAGCGGGTGCGAAGTCCAGTGGATTGTGTTACTAGATGACATGGATTAATCAAACATGCAAAGAAATTATTTTAGGGAGACATGACAAGGTCTTATGGTTGAGCCACTATACTAGCAGCATTCTCCATAAAAGGACAAACTGCTGGGGGACAAAGTTCGACAAGGTCTCAAAAAAGGAGTACATTTTGGGAACAAATTCAAAAATTGCAAATTATCATACAATACACCAAACTCTTGAGGGAAATCACAAAATGGCTCTTTTCGATAAAAGTGGATACATTGTTTAAAGGGACGTAGTTTGTTCGTCTACCCGGAATTAATGGGCGTGGTGATTTCTAACCGGAAGTCTGCTGTGTTGGCCATGGGAATGTGAGCATAGCTGAACATCAAAGGGTATAGCAGTTAACTTAGCCCGACTCGGCCGTATTTGTTTTGTTTTGAAATGAGATGTTTTGTTTACCATTTGAACATGCACCCGTGTTCGTGCCTTCAAATTGCGACCGTTGTTACGGGCGTATTAAACACAATGTGGCGAGCACTATACCTTCAACATAGTTAGTATAGTCTTAAGATCACTATATTAATGAATACATGAAAACTTGGAACATACTACGTCCCTTAAGGCAAATGAGCAAGTTCTTCATAAAAAAACAAGCTCAAAAGTTTTATTCCGTCGACAAAATAACAAATTATGCTATCAAAAGGAAATACTGTTGGGGGAAAGGTCCACAAACGGGCACTTTCAATGTTATCAAGTCCGATTTATTATTTAAAAATACATTTTATTTAGGGATATGTCCCAAAACAGCAATATCTTCATAAAAGGGCAAGTTACTGGTAAAATGTTCCAAACTTTCAATTTAATTGTGACAAAATACCTCACAGGAAAATAATCAAAAATCAAATCATTTATTTAGACACCACATATCTCTACAAAGCAGATGCAGGGGTGTTTACAAACTAAAATATTATGTAAGAATACATTACGTAGTTGATATAATATTACAATACATACGAGTATCGACGAGGCGGTCGTCATCCCCATAGGTTTCATCAAGAATTTCCCAAGCTCTGTTGATTTTGGTACACGGCTTGATTTTCTTCCTCTCGACGGGACGTTGCATGGATTCGACTAGCTGATACAGACATTCGGTTTGGTATAGGTGTTTAGTGAAATGAATGAAGAGTTCTTTGAACCGCTTGTAGTCACGGATGTTTCCAGAAAATGTTGGAAACTTGAGCTTTTGCATTTGGGCTGCCGGAGCTGGGGCGAGCGGCGCTGGTAAAAGTGGTATCGGTGGTCTCGGCGTAGAACACTTTCAGCTTTCTTGATGAGTTCATGGATCATAGGTGTGGCTCTGTCTCTAACTTCATCAAGGTAGTTGCTTTCAATTTCTGCAATTACTTGTTCTTCAAAGTCCCTTTTCTCATCAGTAGCTTCATCGTCTAACACTAACGCACTGCATTTCAAGGTGATAAAATGTTCGTTGTCAACGTGTAGAACATCCAACTCTTTTCGAATACGTTCAGCGAGATGTCGAAATTCAGTACTTGGAAGTCCCTCATCAGCTTTCAATAACGAATTACCTTCCTTGATGAAA
Source organism: Escarpia spicata (assembly GCA_963995525.1). Lineage (NCBI taxonomy): Eukaryota > Metazoa > Annelida > Polychaeta > Sabellida > Siboglinidae > Escarpia > Escarpia spicata. The sequence goes on from OZ023213.1 coordinate 8,090,778, forward strand.
TTCGTAATTTTGCGTTTGGTACTGGCACGGTCGCTATTAGCTTTATTCAAAGTCTTAGGAACAGTCTCTATTTCACCGTGATTCGACATGATTGCGGTGAATTTCGGTGTCGGTAATTATGGCGATGACGGCGCACCATACATCGGAAATCGCTGAACGCTCGGCGTCGATAAGCTTGAGAGTGGAAAACGAAGGCTAGCGGTGAATTTCCACCCACAATGACAGTCCAGCGTAACAGACCTTCAAGCGGCGAATGTACAAAGTACAAATTGAATAAGATGTTACGGAATCTACGTTAATTAAACACAATGAATAACTTATAAGTGTTTATTCAATTTGTGTAAACACAGCGGTCGCCATATTTACCGGAACTCACCAGTGTAAAACGAAAATACGAGCTCGGAACCCACAAACACACCCGAAAATTAACATTTGCGACGGCCGACGGCAACACTGTAACAATCGGTAAAGTTGATGGTAATATGGAGCAGGTCGAGAGGGAGGCAACTGCATTTATGGTTGCATGTTATGGCAGCAAACTGAAGTATCATTCCATGACAGAGTGCCGTCAGCGCATGTGGGCGCTGAAAACTGGAACGAGTACTGCCTCTGCCCCCAAACTATGCTCTCTCTCCCACCAACAACAACAACAAAATATGCTCAGATGCCATTACCAGGTTGCACAATGGGACGGAGACCAAAAATCGGACCACACTCCCCTCAACCCAGTAGAGTTGGTATGCGAGGCAGACCATGCCAACAAAGCTCTATATACTCGCCCTGTTGTTGGGGGAGTACCCCTAGCTCCGGAGTCTGTACTCAAGCCCATACGATGCGGTTGTGAGTCAGAGCGACCCTGTAAAGGCAACAACTGCGGATGTACTGGACGCCAAGTCGCATGCACCATATTTTGTGCCTGTGAGGGAGGACTTGATTGCAACAACCCTTTCAATAGGAAGGCGTCTACTGAGGATGAATGTGACGAGGATGTGTCAGATGAGAATCAGTATGTTATTAATGAGTCTAACGAGGATCAGGAGTAGTTTTGCCATAATGTTAATGAAGCACATAATTAAGGCGTTTTGGTATATGTTTTGGTATAATTGTGTCCAGTTGATCATCCAATAGTTGTACTGTATTTGGATAGTGTTGGTTACAGCTACCTGATGTGCTCTATCATGAAGTCGAAGTAATATTTTCATAATAATATAATCTTGATATGTAGGTTTTCTGAAACGGTCACAAGTCACTGTCACAATATATGTTTACTGACAATACGTTGAGGAGTTCATAACGGATTGTAATCAATAAATAGCCTGTTAAATTGATATGTCCGTTTCAATTTGATTATTTTTATCAACAGACAAATACCAACAATAGTTGTTGGCTTCAGATATTTAGCCTTCAGACATCCATTTTGGAGGACCTATGATCATTTGGCCGCATATGGATTCCTCAAATCGTCATGAAAGCAGCAGAATTGGAATCCGTGACTCAACAATTTTGTTTGCATTTTGGCAGTCATTTTAGCAGCCATTTTGGATTGTTCTGCAATAAGAAATCAACCAAACCTCAGAAATTGATTTCTTGCCCCTCCAAACCAATGTCTAGACACCAAGATTACCTTCCTAAGTAAATTCGTTCAGAAGTTATGCCATTTCTATCATTTCAGCAGCTATCTTGTCGGCCATCTCGGATTCTGAAAAAGGCAAGCGGGTGCGAAGTCCAGTGGATTGTGTTACTAGATGACATGGATTAATCAAACATGCAAAGAAATTATTTTAGGGAGACATGACAAGGTCTTATGGTTGAGCCACTATACTAGCAGCATTCTCCATAAAAGGACAAACTGCTGGGGGACAAAGTTCGACAAGGTCTCAAAAAAGGAGTACATTTTGGGAACAAATTCAAAAATTGCAAATTATCATACAATACACCAAACTCTTGAGGGAAATCACAAAATGGCTCTTTTCGATAAAAGTGGATACATTGTTTAAAGGGACGTAGTTTGTTCGTCTACCCGGAATTAATGGGCGTGGTGATTTCTAACCGGAAGTCTGCTGTGTTGGCCATGGGAATGTGAGCATAGCTGAACATCAAAGGGTATAGCAGTTAACTTAGCCCGACTCGGCCGTATTTGTTTTGTTTTGAAATGAGATGTTTTGTTTACCATTTGAACATGCACCCGTGTTCGTGCCTTCAAATTGCGACCGTTGTTACGGGCGTATTAAACACAATGTGGCGAGCACTATACCTTCAACATAGTTAGTATAGTCTTAAGATCACTATATTAATGAATACATGAAAACTTGGAACATACTACGTCCCTTAAGGCAAATGAGCAAGTTCTTCATTAAAAAACAAGCTCAAAAGTTTTATTCCGTCAACAAAATAACAAATTATGCTATCAAAAGGAAATACTGTTGGGGGAAAGGTCCACAAACGGGCACTTTCAATGTTATCAAGTCCGATTTATTATTTAAAAATACATTTTATTTAGGGATATGTCCCAAAACAGTGTGTTTGGTCAAAACAGCAATGTCTTCATAAAAGGGCAAGTTACTGGTAAAATGTTCCAAACTTTCAATTTAATTGTGACAAAATACCTCACAGGAAAATAATCAAAAATCAAATCATTTATTTAGACACCACATATCTCTACAAAGCAGATGCAGGGGTGTTTACAAACTAAAATATTATGTAAGAATACATTACGTAGTTGATATAATATTACAATACATCTGTTACATATGCCAACACATTAATAAAAACTACACATTTCGGTTATTAGGCCACAATAAAATATAGTTGTATTTCCGGTAACATTGATTTTTATAATGGTGTAGGTAGGAAAACATTTTATTTTTTCAAAACATTTTATTGCAAAAAATGGGATAGGCAACCTATTGTAATATTATATTTTATTTTCGTCAATCTATGAACATTTCCGGCAGTCTATAAAAGGGCATATGTTATAAATTGCACTGCTGTAGTCAATGTGAAATGGACACATTTGAATGAAACTGGGAGATACTGTTATATGTATCTTAATGTGATAAAAAAACACTGTTATCATGCTACAAATATACGTGTTTTATTAATTGAACATGACTGTCACAGATCGACGAGGTCTCCGTAACTACATGGCTCAGGTCTAGTAGGGTTCAATGTTAATTACGTCAATGCTTGTGAATGAGGACGGCAACCGTGATCAACGCAACAAGGAACAATGGAAATTTAATAAATTTTATTACATACAATGTATATAAATCCCAAAACAAAACCATTTTATAGTAACAATAAACAACATCTACCCTACCTCGGTTCTCCGATGATCTTTGAATTCCCCCCAAAATACTCGTTCAAAAAAATAAATATTCACACTCAAGAGAATTTCACCTGTCAACCCATTACAAGATCTGCTACGCTAGGACTGAGATAAATAGCATGGAAGAATCTACACCATCCCCAGTTTCTTCTCTTCTTCAGTTCAGCATATCTCTGCGAGACGTAGCTGCCCAGATGATTCCACGATACGCTGCTCTGTCTGCCGTTCTTCTCCCTGCTCTCACGATGTCGTCTTCCAACCAGTCGCTGATGTCCTGCTCCCATCTTCTCCTTGGTCTTCCCCTTCCTCTCTTTCCCTCCACTTTGCCTTCTAGGACTGTTTTCTCTAAGGAATTATGTCTTTTGATGTGGCCAAAATAACTCAGTTTTAGTCCTTTTATTCTATTCACTAGTTGACAGTTCTTTATGTCTAATTTGTTAAGGATCTCTGCATTGGTTGTTCTTGTTATCCATGGCACTCTTAGGACTTTTCTGTAACATTTCATCTCAAACGCTTGTATTCTTCTCATGTCTTCTTTGTTCTGTGTCCACGTTTCGCTCCCGTATAGAGCTGTTGGGAAAACGCAAGTTTTTAACATTCTTATCTTTGTTGGTATGTTTTGTCCTTTCCATACATTTTTTAGATTATTTAGTTTCTGCGTTGCTATGGCTATTCTTCTTCTCTTAATGACATACATAGATCGGAAATCTGTAATATTCACAGAATACAGTGAGACAATCTCTTAGGGGTCAATACACAGATGGTTTTCCCATTGGCGAGCATGTTAACGTTTTATTTGATTATAAGAAAATGTGACCTACAAAATGTCTTAAACTTCTCACCTGCTGTTATCATTAAATGTCTGTATGATACCCGACAATATTTACAAATGCCGGCAAACATTACTCCGCAAACAGGTCACACAGGCAAATTGCTGTATATATATATATATATATATATATATATATATATATATATATAAATTATATATATATATATATATATACAGTATGTATATATATTTATATATGCAGGAATATGTACACTTATGCGGAATCTGTACACTAACGATGTGAGAAGTATATTTAATTAACAACATGTCATCAATACACTTAGCGGACAACCAGACAACGATCACGAAACGGTTTATGTTAGCGCCGTCCGCCCGTGTCCCTGTTTACGTCAGTTGACATGAGGTACGTAGAAGGGCGCCATGACACTTCGCAACGCTTTACGCGGAAAACCATCCAAAACTAGGGGCGATCGAGGAATTTCCGTTCGAAAAGGTCAATTCTTGTTACTTTTCAGGACTTTTACAATGATTATTTGTATTTTTTATCATGTTGAATGATCGTTGTAATAGTATTTTGTCAGAATATAATATAATGTTAAAAGAACAGTTTTTGGTCAGAGGCAATGATCGGCATCATAACAAATATTTATGTTTTGTTCTTTAAAAAATGCATAGGGTCGCCTAGAAATACTAGGGAGGGTCGGGTTACCGGAAACACAGGTATTATTTTATTTGGCCTTATGTAGACCATATATAACATTAAAATGTATATGTATGTATTTAAACAGAAAATAAAATAATGTATATATATATAATATATATATATATGTACACACATATATTATATATATATATATGGTTGATACTACCGAAAATTTCCCCAGTAGCCAAAATGTGTCTTTGGTCCAGCAAATCATTGGAATGGCTTTAATAGCAGTATAAATAGTTTGTTCTGATATTTTAACCCGAAAATATAACAAATATTGACACAAAAAACATATTAGGAATATGCATTTATACAAATAAAATAGATATGCAAACTTAATAATATGTATATTTTGTGTTGTTAGTTTGCAACACAATCACTAGATTCAGCGCACGCTTGTCTTGTGTTCCCGAGAACTAACGACGACAAACATATCGCCTTCACGAGACTGTTCTATAAATAGCCGCAGAGAAGTAGAAAGTTGAGCTGCATCGTCAATTCCATAATATCACAATTTATTTAATAAAATGGTGGTCAATAATGCCAAAAGCTTTAGAATCATCGAGAAATATGTTAATCGGAACGTAATTTTTTTATCCATTTGCGTTATAATTATATATACTATTTCTAATGCAGCACATTAAATTGAATGTTTAAGCCTAAAACCGTACTGATTGTCAAAAAGCAGATTGGTATAATTAAAATATGCTGATAACTGAGTGAAAATGATTTTCTCTAATACCTTAGCGATCGTTGGAAATAGACAAACAGGCCTATAATGTTTTAATAATGTTGCATCATCTTTCTTAAAAATAGGAATTACTTTGGCAATTTTTAGTTTATAAGAAAAAATTCCTGTGTTTAACTCTTGATTTATTAATATAGTTAGTGATTTAATTATTGTGGGTTCAATTATTTTAATTAATTTTGAAGAAATACCGGCAAATCCACAACTGTTTTTGTAGGAAGACTTTGTATCGTTTTCTTTATTGTTTCTTCAGCAATGTTATGAAATCTAAATATCGTATATATGTGTTTATTTAAATAATTTTTATTGCCATTATATTTAATATCATTTGCAATAGTCTCAGCTATGTTTGTGAAAAAGTACTAAATTTATCAGCAATACTTTTTATCTGTTTATTTTACATCATTTTCTATAAAGCAAATGTTGCCAATGTTTGGTGTTTTTGTTTTTTAGAGGGAAAATCATTTATAGTTTTCCAAGTATTTCTTATATATTAAAACATGATTCGAAACAGATTTGTTTTGCTGCACGAATGTTTTTCTTTAATATTCCATTATACGTTTTAAGGTTAATGCTAATTCTTTCATAGTTTGGTGAATTTGGGTTGGTTAATTTTAATCGTTTATAAAGTTTATCTCGGTATCTAATTGGCTAGAGCAAACCCTGAGTAATCCATGTAGAACTAATTTTACTAATTTGCTTGGAATATGCTTATTTTTAGACCGTAAAATCTCTTTATCTATTATATAATAATTACATTTAGATCAGCATTTGGGATTTTATTACGCTTATTGTAAATTTCGTCTGATTTAATTTAATGTCTAACGTCCTGCATTGCCTCAGTGTTTAATATATTTATTGTTACATATTTAAGAGGAGGTTCTTTCTTTTGGGTGATGTCTAAATATCATGAAGTATTATTGATGATCAGAGAATTGTTTAATTAATATCCCTGCCGTACATTCTTGACCAAGTTTACAGAAAAAGTCGTCCATCAGGGTTCCGTGTGTTCTTGTAAATCTAGTGGGAAGAATTATTTGGGGGTAAAGACTGTGTGATGTTAAGGTATCAAACAATTACTATAAAAACAAAATTTTCATTTATTTTGAGTAAGTTTATATTAAAATCTCCTGCAATAATTACTTTTCCAGTGATGAATATATATATATATATATATATATATATATATATATACACGCACGCGCGCGCGTGCATCCGTATATAATGCAAGGTTGAGTTTTTCTTCTTGTGTACATCCAGCGACCAATTTGTAAATAAGGTTATTGTCTTTACCCTGATATCAAACGTTATTAAATTCCGCGATTGCAATTTCAGGTAGAGCCCGAAACACCAGCATACACAGTTGCGCACCGGGCTAAAAGGCTGGGCGCACTCAGCGGCATTTACGCCCATGACGTCTCCAACGTCTGACGAGCTGGATATTTTGTGACACCCAAATAACCATTTTTGAGTAGACATCAGAGAAAGACAAAATCTGTGACCATCTGGAAGACATGCGGCGCACAGCGACCTACATAAGAGAAACCCTAGTTGCAGTCTGAGCGAACGCCGAAGAAGAAGAGCAAACTTAGTGATGATGAGTTCATCCAACAGACTTCATAGTTGGCAAATCACTTGACAAGAGAAGAGCATCATGACGTTTACGTTTACGAAGTTTCAGAGAAATTGAAAAAGTCTTTAATAAAATATTCACCTGAACAAACATGCTAACTCTCTATTTTATTAATATCACTGCATAACTAACCAAGTCCACTTTTCACAACGTGACAAGTCCCAACAGGCTCAATACGCTCCGTTGTAAAAGGGCAAAGGATGGGTGAGGACAAAAAATAGGACAGTTTCACTGTAAAACGAACAATGTTTCCCATACACTGTACAATGAACATTTTGGATGGTGTGTCCCAAAATCAAATGTTTGGTCAAAAAATCAAATTAGATCTCTTAACAGATATAGAGCCAGAACATGTGAAGAAAACATGTAACCGTTGCTTCTGTTCTGTCCAAGTATGACGGATAACAATAAGAGGTAGTGACATAATATGAATGACTTCTGTTCTGTCCAAGTATGACTGATAACAATAAGAGGTAGTGACATAATATGAATGACTTCTGTTCTGTCCAAGTATGACTGATAACAATGAGAGGTAGTGACATAATATGAATGACTAGCTACCCGCTTGCGGCAGGAAAACTGGCTACACAATAACGTATACCTATATCCTTTTGCTACCATTGTAGGAAGACACCGATCGACTGTCAACGTGAAGCAATGCTCAAAGAGAGGGTTGAATGATCAAAGAGAATACGGTCTTGTTTTTGTGAGTATGTTTGTCATAGTGGAACATTAGCGTAAGTTACAGCAGCAATGCCGATACAACAAAAACATCAATGCATCGCTAAACCTTTTCTCCGCCTTTATATAGGTAGCACATCTATCCTACAACCAAAGGGAACTACTTGAGGCACTTCATATTTTGCTGCCTTCTGAAATGGCGGTCATTATTTTAATCCGGCAGTCAAACGCCCGTTTGAAGGTTAGGGTCCGCACGATGTTTTTTTTTTGCATTTTTGTGACCTTCTAATCCTCTAGGTCAATAATCCGAGTGATGCCACCCAAGCACCCTTGAACGTTTTTGTATAAACCCATTAATATGCAAATTAGTTATCTCCATTAAAATATATACTACTTTTCTGAATATCTCGAATTGTAAACATCCAAACAATCAAATTATGTGTTCAAACGCATGTTTTGGTGGTATCTGGTTATAATTACGCCAGTGATCAAATTATAGTATGCAAAGTTGTCGCATATGTATGCAAATTAGCTCTGACCAATATAACCTCACGATTTTCATTTGTATCTCCTCAATAGGCGAATGGTAGGCACTTAACTAACGGAACGACTTAAATGCCCCCCTCTCCAAACAAACACCCAAATGGTATATCATTTGAAAGCCCTAGATATCCGCGTCACAACGATGTCTGTTGTAAAACTGCGAAGTGGCGCAGTAAGCGTGACTCCAAGGTCAAACAAGATCACCGTCAAATAAAAAAAATTCTCGAAATTGTGCGCTTCCACAAAATTACAATGGTTGCATATATATTTTTGTTAATGACAAAATGGCCATTTCTTATATTTTGGGAAAGCTTATTGCTTCCCCGTCAAAACGAGATACGATGTGGAACGTTACCCGGTGCAGTAAGTGCGGAGATAAGGTCAAACAAAGTCATCATGAAATCATGAATATTCGAACTTTTGCAATACCGCGAACGTCACAAAGTTACAATGACTCTGTATCTGCTTTATTTCTATGGACACATCATATACAACGTGAAAGACAAATGTCTTCCCGTAAAAATGAGATATCATTTGAAGGTGTCAGTTGGTGGAGTTTGGGTAGAGCGACGATCAAACAGTATCACCATCAACTGATCAATCTTCGAAATTGCGCCATCCCGTAAACGTTATACAAACCCAATGGTAACTTATATCTACGTTACCTGCCTACCCATGGCCATGTCATATACCTTTGGAAAGCCTAGTATCTCTCCGTAAATACGGGATATCTATCAAGTGGTGCATTAAGTGTGGAGTGAAGGTTAAGCAAGGTCACCACCAAATGATGAATGTTCAAAACTGCACCATTCCGTAAGCACTTAGTTAACCCCAACACTATTGGCGTCGTCCGGGATACGTACCTCGCCAGCAGGATCAAGTAATCGACAAGGAGAAGCGTGGTAACGGGACTATGAGGAAGGTAGGCATGGGGCAACAAGTAAGGTACCAATAAACTGGAAATAGTTCCTGCTATTTGCACTTCTCTCTATTAAGGTGGCAAAGCTCCATTATCCAGGTTGAAAGGAAGTGTTTGACACTCCAGACATCTAATCTAATGAGGAACCTGGCACGCAACTGTTAATCCTTGTGCAAAATGCTTTATGTAAAAGGGATCAAAACCATGCTTGATACGCAATGTGGACACGTGGGCCCCTGTGTTTCTGATCGTTATGAGTTATGAGCTTGTCAATTGTATGTCCAGCTTCACACCTTCTGAAGTGATTCACTATGATAGGTATAATGACGTTCAGCTATGCACAAACACTCGATCCAGGCTGATCGGCTAACTCACCAACTGGTGTTTATTGGGCGTAGTGATACATGCGATAATGTAGTTCGCTATAGCAATTATGGTATGTGCTATATCACAACATCTCCCTCTGCAGAAACAAAAGTGAACGATATACATAGAACTAGAACAATAATTATGAATATGAGATTATGAGTAAGCTTATATAACACAGAACTATTCTAACGTAATTGTATAGTCAATTAATAACTAGTCAAAATTACTCATTGCTGAATCTGGCCGGCTTCCTGATCACGCGCCCTGATCGTCGGATCGCTGGTTCGGAGGGCGGTGTGTCACCGGTCGTTGTGACGGGCACCGCGACCGGTTGGTCGGAGGTGTCGTCGTCGTCCAGCGGGTCACAGAATGTCACGGATCTTGGAGTTGGCGTCAACACCAGCTCTCTCAGATGGGACCTTGTTCTGCGCAGACGCGTGCCATTTGGCGTCTGTACGATGTATGAACGCGGTTCTGTGCTCTGCGCGATGATCTCTCCAGGGCACCATTGGTGTGTTTCCTTTTTCAGGATTCGCACGCGTTGCCCAGCATGCAGCGGAGCGAGCTCTGGACCCGCGTGTCGGTCGTGGTCCCGTATCATTCGATCTCTGCGTCGCTCGAGTTGCTCGTTGTTCGATTGCTGGCTCTGCGTCAGCGTCGGGTGGTGACTCGGTAGGGTAGTGCGCACAGGTCTGTTGAACAAGATTTCACTCGGGCTAGATAGATGACTATCCAGCGGCGTGCATCGATGGTGTTGTAAAGCAATTAGCACGTCGCTGCCCGTCTTCGCACATTTCTGTATGACCGCTTTCACCGCCCTGACCTGTCTCTCAATGAGTCCGTTGGATTGAGGATATCTGGGTGATGTTGTAGTGTGTTTGACGTTCCATTTCTTACACATGTCGTGGAATGGTTGCCCTACATACTGTGGGCCATTGTCAGTCACTATTTCCAGTGGTGGTGAGAACATGCTGAACCATTCTCCTGACATGTTCGCGATGGCAGAACTGGTTGTTGACTGCATCTTCTGGACGAGGTAGAACTTTGAGTGAAAGTCGCTAATCAGCAGGTAGTTGTTTCCTTTGACCTGGAACATGTCGCTTGCGACTTTAGTCCACGGTGTTGATGGTACGTCGTGGGCGAGGAGAGGTTGTTGTCGGTGTTCTGGCTGATTCTCCTGGCAGGCTGCGCAGGTTTTCACCATTGTCTCAATGTCTTTGTGAATGTTTGGCCAGTAAACTGATTCACGCATCAGTCGTCTGGTCTTCTCGATTCCGAGATGTGCTTCGTGGAGCTGGCCTAGGATGTCTTTCCTCATCGCCTCAGGAATGATGACCTGTCTCCCTTTGAAGATGACGCCATCAGAGATGCCAATTTCGTCGCGATAGGACCAGTATTGGCGAAGGTCCTGTGGCAGATCTCTGATCGTGTCGGGCCACCCGCTGTAGACCACTTGCTGGAGGGCTCGCAGTGTGCGGTCTGAGGTGGACAACTCTCGAAGCTGAGCACGTTTGTCGATGCTAAAGTTGATTAGATCGATGCTGTCGATGACGTTTTCCTCTTCTTCATCTTGCACGACAGCATCCACAGCCACGTCCAGTGGGATCTCAGCGTTGTTCTTCGGGTTGGGGAGCCTCGACAGAACGTCGGAAATGATCATCTTATTGCATGGTCGATACACAAGTTGGAAGTCGTACCCCTGTAGCTTGATCAGGAGTCGCTGGAGACGTGGAGGTGCACTCTTCAGCGGCTTGTTGTGTATCGTTATCAAAGGCTTGTGGTCTGTTATGACAACGAACTGCTTTCCGAACAGGTAGGTGTGGAATTTCTGGATGCCATTTACGATCGCTAGTGTCTCACGTTCGATGTTCGAATAGGCTGACTGGGCTGGGGTGAGTGTCTTCGATGCGAACGCCACGGGTTTGTTGTTCTGCAGCAGACAGGCACCCAACCCTTGCTGCGATGCGTCGACTTCCAGCGTCGTTTCCTTCTGTGGATGGTAGTACGCCAGACATGATTCGTTGCTGATACAGCTCTTCAGATCGTCATAGGTGTGTTGGTGGTCCTCGTGCCACGCGAATGGTACGTCCTTCTTGAGGAGTTCTCTTAAGGGTGCCACCTTGTCCGCAAAGTGAGGTATGTACGCTGCAAGGTAGTTCATCAGGCCGATGCATCGCTGCAGGTCCTCCTTGTCCTGAGGGGTCGGCATCATGCGTAAGTCCTCAATCTTGCTCGGGTCCGGTCTAATTCCGTCTTGGCCGTAGACTGACCCGAAGAAGACGATCTCGTGGGTCTTCACGACACATTTCTTCGAGTTGAAGACGAGACCTTCCTCACTGGCGACCTGCATCAGTCTCAGCAGGTTCTTGTCGTGCTCCACGTCGTCTCGACCATACACGACTACGTCGTCTGCGATGCCGACGCAACCTGGCGTCCTGGCTAGTATGCGGTCCATGGCCTGCTGGAATAGGTCTTGGGATACGCACAGGCCAAACGGAAGCCTCTTGTAGCAATACCTGCCGAAAGGTGTGCGGAAGGTCGTCAGTTCCTGACTGGCCTCGTCGAGGTGGATGGACCAATACCCAGCCTTGGCATCCATCTTGGAGAAGACGCGTGCCTCTGCAAACTCAGGATTGAGCTCTTCTAGAGTCGGTATTTTGTGTGGGCACCGCTTGAGGCTGTCGTTGAGACGCTTAGGGTCTAGGCAGACTCTCAACGAACCATCCCGCTTCACAGTCGTGGTGATTGATGAGCAGTCCGTGTGGTACTCGATCTTGCGGATGATACCATCACTCTCCATATTGTCCAATTCTCGTTGTAGTTTCTCTTTGAGGTGAATGCTGCACTTGCGTGGTGCATCGATTGATGGTTGCACATCTGGTTTCAGTTACACTAGGCTAGCATTCCCATCGAAGCTACCTATGCGGTCGAACTGCTCTGGAAAACGCCTCTTCAGATCTTCCACGGACTTCACGGTCACCGCATGTTGGGTTGTTTTGTCTCTCGACTTGACTGCATTGATGGTGACGATTTTCATCTGTTCACATGCTCGCAAGCCTAAGATTGCTGGCCCGTCGACATCGACGACGTAGAATTTGTACTTTCTCCACTGGCATTCTTTGTACTGGCAGAGTATTTTCATTGCACCGCAGCATTCTATCTCGCTACCATTGTAGGCTGTCAGCGTAGTGTTCGGTACGGGCTCAACTTTGGTTGTCCACTGGTCACCGTACATTTGTCGTGCTATGCGTATGGGCAGTGTGTTGCCCGAAGCGCCAGTATCAACCTTCAGTTTGAGTTCGTGGACGCCCTTCATGTCAGCGCACACAATGTTAAGTTGAGCGTACACTTCGTCACGTGGAGAGTCTGTGCAGCGACCCGGGTTTTCTGTCGTCATCGTGCTGAACGACTTCGTGTAGACTTCGCCTTCACTTTCACTTTCGTAGTCCGGGTTCTCGTTTTCTGTTTGGTAGCCAGAAAGTTCATGGATTGGTTTATCTGGTCTGCGGCGACTGTCACGTCGGCTTCGGCTCTTTGGCTGGCTATCACGTCGTTTGCGATACCTTTGTTGTTCATCTTTCTGTTTCTTCCTACAACACTTGGCCCAGTGCCCGATGCCATCGCAGTGCTTGCATCTGTCTTTCTATGCAGGGCACTGCCTCGGTGCGTGTGACAATGCACAGTTTCTGCACGCGTTTCGGTGCTTTACCTCACTGATTGACGTGTGATGTGTGGATAATGTTTGTAGGGACGCTTTTCCGGCGGCTATGGCCTCATACTTGCGTGCCTCTTGCAGTACACTCCTCATGTCGTACCCTTTGTTTTGGTCTAACAAATGCTTCTGCAACAGTTCATGAGGTGTACTCGCTATGATGAGCTCAATGACTCGCTCCACTAGCTCACATTCATCAGTCGCACAAACTGCCTTTATGACGCGCTCTGTTGACGAACTCGTCTGTACTTTCTCGCTCTGTTTGACGAAATGTCATCAGTTCCATTCTGTGGATGCGAAAGTTCACCCGTATGTCTTGTTGGTCTTCAAACAGCTTATAGAGTTTTGCGGGATCTTGCTTGTCTGTGTCTGATAGCATTGACGCATTTAAACGCTTGAGTCCTTCATTACCAACAGCAATCTGAATTTGTATTGCCTGTTTAGCTGGGTCAATGACATTCTCGTCTGTGAGTATCAATGTAATTCGCTGTTTAAAGAGTTTGAATGTTTCTGCGATGTTATCGCCTTCCCAGTTCATAGTTGGGTATTTTGCCATTGTTAGCTGGTTATGTGTTTCACAGTGTGTAAGGTATAGCTACTGTAGCCTGGCGACCGCTTTTATGGATCCGGCTTTACGTAGGCTTACATAAAACTAACACTGTCACAGTTCACAAAGACGCTAACGGTGTGCATATGCGATGCTGTCGCCTCCTGGTGATCAGTTGACAACTTCTCCGACGTTGGTGGCGCCTTCTGGTGATCAGCTTTGACAACTTCTTCGACGTTGTCTGCATCTGCGTGACGCCATTTTGTTTGACTTTCGTTTCAACTAAACGTTTCGTTTGCGGCTTGTTAAGCTGGTAGCGCATTCAGTAACAATAGTTATAGTTCATTCACTGTTACCGCTGTTTGTAGTCGATATTCGCTCGTTTTTACCGCTGCCACCATGAAGTGATTTACTATGATAGGTATAATGACGTTCAGCTATGCACAAACACTCGATCCAGGCTGATCGGCTAACTCACCAACTGGTGTTTATTGGGCGTAGTTATACATGCGATAATGTAGTTCGCTATAGCAATTATGGTATGTGCTATATCACAACACCTTCAAGGATAGCCTTTGGGACAGCCAAAAACGTTATTCATCTTAACGACAACACCATCCAATGCTCTGCGAAAACACCAGTCCACGTCCTTGCCAGTTGTCAATAGCATGGGAAACCTAAACTTCACACCATGAAGGAACCACAGTATTCATACATCCATTTGGATCTGGAATCATGACACTTCAACTCCTGGAACGCATCACCATTGTCCTCTGTGACTAGAGTTGCGGCGTGCGTGATCTCCGTTATCGAGGAATGAGAGAAATATTTGCTTTGATATTCTGCGAACGGAATAATATCGTTAATATATATCAAAAAGACAGGATGCTCTGTAGCAGTCTGTGGAATGACACAATTTCGAAAATGCAACTTTTGACGGTGACCTTGTTCAACCTTCACTCTACATAGGTATATAACATGGCCTAGTGTAGGTATACATAGTATATATGCAAACATTGTAATTGTACAACGTTTGCGGAATGGCGCTGTTTTGAACATTCATCATTTGCTGGTGACCTTGCTTGACCTTCACTCTACATTTGCTGCTCTACTTGATAGCTCCTCGTGATATCCTGTATTTACGGGTTGACAGCAGGCTTTCCAAAGGTGTATGACATTAGCAAGTAGGTAACGTCGATATACTGTAAGCCACCATTGGTATTGTATAATGTTTGCGGGATGTTGAACATTGTCTCACATGACAGTAACATCGTCGCTCCACACAAACTCCATCAACTGTCACCTCATGTCATATCTCATTTTGACGGGAAGAAATTAGTCTTTTACGTTCTGTATGATATATCTACAGAAATGAAGTAGATACACGGCCATTGTAACTGTGTGACGTTCGCGGTATTTGAATATTCGTTATTTCACGGTGACCTTGTTTGACCTTAGCTCCACCCTTACTGCGACGGGCTGCAGCTCTACATCGTATCGCATTTTGACGGAGAGAGAATAAGCTTGCCAAACGTATATGACAAGTCCATTCTGTAGAAAGTAGATATGCAACCATTGTAATTTTAAGACGTTTGTGGAAGCGCACGATTTAGAAATATTATCATTTGATGGTGACCGTATTTGACTTTGGAGTCACGTTTACTTCGTTAATTGGCAATTCTACGACAGGAATAGTTGTGATGTTGATATATAGGGTTTTCAAATGATATACCGTTTGGGTGTTTGGGTATCGTTTGAGGGGCATTTAAGTCAATCCGTTAGGTTGTGCCTAACGTTCGCCTATTGAGGAGATATAAAAAAAAATCGTAAAGTTATATTGGTCAGAACTAATTTGCATATTCATGCGACAAATTTGCATATAATTTGTTCACTGACGTAGTCATAACCAGATACCATGAAAACATGCGTTTGAACACAACATTTTGATTGTTTGGATGTTTACAATTCGAGATATTCAGAAAAGTTGTATATATTTTAACGGTGATAACTAATTTGCATAGTAATGGGTTTATACAACAACGTTCAAGGGTGCCTGGGTGGCATCACTCGGATTATTGACCTACAGGGTTTTTTAACAAGATTTAACAAGATTGCCACCCAGAGAATTAACTCTAGGTAGCAGGTGGACAAGGAAGCCCTTGGCTTATCGAGAGTCCGACCTTTTTATCTATGTGTATCCCGCCCGTCTGAGGTATGTGTCGATTTTATTTTTAAACATATTCACGCTACTAGCACCCACACAATCAGCAGGTAATCTGTTCCATTCATTTACAGTCCTTTGTGAAAATGAAAACTTTCTTATATCCAATCTACTCTGCTCCTTTGCTAATGCAAGATCATGTCCTCTAGTCCTTCTATCTTTCTTAACTGAGAAAAACATATTTCTATCAATATTTTCATAACCCTTCAATATTTTAAACACTTCTATCTGATCTCCTCTCAATCTCCTGGTCTCTAGTGTTGTTAAACCGCATTTTTTTAGGCGTATTTCATAACTAAGATCCCTCAGATTTGGTATCATTTTAGTTGCTCTCCTCTATCTATCATTTTAGTTGCTCTCCTCTATCTCTATAAGATCACACAAATGCATAAAAACATCATGCGGGCCTCAATGCACGCTTCACTGGTCAATACTCGGAATAATTTTTTTTAATTACCGCCAAATCCAGTAACCCATATCTTTAAATACGGCGATACTGTTAAGGTTACTATCCGCTATTTGTAAAGACTGCAGTTGTAGATACAAATGTCGTAATTAGTGATTAGTCAATGTATGTATGTAATTAGTGATTGGTCAATGTATGCTTCGGAATGGATACTAAACACGTCGGTTCCTTCTCCCTTCTGTTTTGTTAGAAGTAAATTATCACACTAAGAAAATGTGTAACCTGCGGTGGACTATTTATCTCGACAGTCGAGTCACGACAACGTCTATGCCGTGGTTCAGCAAATTTTTCAAGTATAAGTTAACATCATTTCTCTAGCTAAAACTCTGGTTCAGTGGCAAGCACCGAAATCTCTTTGTCGATCATACGTATTTTCGTAACCCTAATTTATAAAAACTTGTACTTAATCAATGTCTGTCCACACTTCTCTTTTGGCTTATGCTGATTTTTGGTAGCTTCCACGGTAGATGGTAATGTTCATGGGCGGATCCCCAGAGGGTAGTCTAGGGGCAGCCCTCCACTGGCAGCCGAAGCACTTTCATATTCGGTGGTCTGAGACCTACTGTCTCGACTGATGACATCGAAAGATAGCGGGGAGGGGAGTGCGGTTGAAACTTGTTCGCCGCCGCGTTGTCATAACTTCGGTTTTATTGTAAGCTAAATAGACATATTCGAAAGGTCTGGGGACACGTAACGGTGGGCCCATTCAAAAAGGGCTGGGGACACGCAACATTCAAATGCTCTAGCCCCCCTGAATACATCTATCATGTTCCATGTCTTCCTTGTTGCCACAGTCGTGTGATTTCGTCAAGAAGCGAGATGACACGGTGCTGCGAATCGTGTGGAACGGTGACTTGCGACTGATACATACCGGGCCCAGGGTGGCCTCTGTCCGGCGTTGGTTCTTCACCATCAACGGGAAGGAGTGCAGTGACCCACGGACCATCGACACGCAGCTATACGTCCGTGACGCAGGTTCCAACAACCATCGGCCGGCATATGGTTGGAAAGTTTTTTAAGAGATAAGTTATAAAGAATTACGTAATAGTGTAGATTTGAACATATTCTTAGACGTGACACAATTTATATATAATTATTATTACATTACTGATGGATTATTACATTAATGGTTGTAACAATATCCCATTTTAACAAATACAAGCACATGCAATAACAAGCGTGTTACTGGTTAGAAAGATTTATTGGTTAGGGAACGGCGTGCAAAACGGGCCCTCTGCCCAAAACGGGCTCCCAGCCGTTTGGCATTATTGTATTACATACAGCTAAATGTATGGCGGCACTGCTAAGTAACTCGTAAATGGACCCTAGTGAACATTGGTTGGAAGTGCGAAATGCACTTTCAAAGAGGTGAGCTCAAAAAGATTGTTTTTCACACTTTTCTTAATATGTTAGTACTATTTTCAAAATATTTTTTTTCCGTTTTGTGTTGAAAACAACGGAAACTGTGGTATGCACAAGCCAAACATAAATGCTATGATATATATGTATTGTATTTTTAAAAAAAACATGGAGAGTTTGCATTCAAATTGATTATCAACCTGAGACTGTGATGTGCGCCCAAAACGGGCCCCTCTGTTGTCCGCTATGCTAACAGGAGTTCGCTATCTTCGATATGTTATTTATACAATACACTCACCTGCATTTGTAAAATGTTATGGTATTAGATTATTTTACATAGTATAATATATATTACCCAGTTATACAATAATAATAAAATTATTAAGCAAAACAATAATATTACTAATACATTTTATAAATATATGACGTCAATATGAGCTGTATGGATACTTATTATTATATTATCAAGTAGTGTAATATATAAGTATATTGTCAAGTGGCATGTATCACTCAACCTTGATAATAAATCCGGTAGCGGCTGTCTCATCTATACTGGAAGGTCAATCAACAGAGTGAAATTCAAGTAACTGAGAAAAAACACGCTCAGGCCATACAGACGTAACATCGATTGATAATAAAATGTTACAAACCAACACGAGTGGAACTACACGGGGAAGGAAGAGATCGGTCGCTATACAACTGCGATGTGTCGTAGCTTCGTAAACAAGCGAGACAACTGAATGCAGAAACAATAATGTATCAACTGTTTTTGGACAGTAAGGTTGGGAAAGAAATGATAAAATTGGACTAATATGCGTCATAGGCAAACCATGACTGGCCAGGGTCCGAATTTGCACAATGTATTTGCGAAAGGTGTGATGATGGCTAAATAATACAAATGGATATGTAGGGGGCCCGTTTTGGGCACATCTTTATAACAAGTCAAAAATCGGGTGTTGTTCTGAAACATCCCGTAGATACGGTAATTTTAACAGAAATACGCTAAATTTTAGCACAGACGTAGTCAGATAAGTGGAGAAGATGATTCCGCAGAGAACAGTTATTTTATCAGAATAAAAAATGTCAACTTGATGACAAACCTCGCTAATGGGGCCCGTTTTGCACGCCGTTCCGCTACTTCTGTTCAAACCGAGGTGTGATGTGGAGCAGTCAAAGGCAACGCTTGACGAAGGTCAAGTGTAATTATGGTTGTGATGTATTCAAACTGTGATGCATTGTATACGGCATTTGAACTATCCAGTACGTCTCGGTTTGTATGTCACTATCAAAATTATTCGCGAGGACTCAGTCAAACTTTGCTATACTGCCAACAATGTTGATAACGGTTATCTATATTATAAAACACGTCGTTCTCTATTTGTTTGTGCCCTCGCATCTCCGACAGTTTTGCATGTATCTGGCAGAAATGTTGTATGTGATCTAGCGAGCTCATTGAGATGGTTCGTAGAATTATACATTTTCGTAATTCGTCCGGAGGGATGGAGAACTTGGGGCTCAATATTTCAAAAGGCTGTACGTGGAGTTACTGCCGCGGAATTTCATGTTTTTCGAAATCATCGTGAAGATAATTGTGCCATCTACAAACATGTCGCTGGATGTATGCAGAAATGTTGAATAGTTTTATGTTATTGACGTTTGAAAATCCTCAGCGCTTAACATGCACCAGGTCTACCTGTCGTTGGTCACGTCCGTACGCTTACAAGTAGCGCCCTCTTTCCCATTTCATATAATTATTTCCTACAGATGGAGCTGTGTCATTTTGTCATTTAGCGTCGAAATTATCGTCGAAGTTAGTGTATTATAAAAAAATGAATATCAAAAGTTATATTGGATAACTAGGAATACGACATATCTATATTATAAAACAGTTTCATTCTCCGTTTGTTTATACACCCACATCTCCGTTAGTTTTGTATCGGGCGGAAATGTTAACCCAACATCCGCTGTTGTTGATTACGCCAGTTATACGGGTGAGCGATTGATATTTATGGCAAAAGGTTGTACTAACAACTAGGCCAGTGACCATTTATTAATGCGGGTAGGCTGGAAACATTTGGGATGGGTTTGGGGTGTATGGTACATGACTCCCTTTTTTCCCCGAGCAACGCCAGGTAACTCTGCTAGTAAGTGTGAATTACATTCCTATTGCGGCATGATATCTCAGTATTAGACCAAACATAACCGCATACAGCTGTCACTTAAAAAAACTGTCTTATGTTTTTGTTTTAACAAAAATCTTCTGGAACCAGAATTTAAACAACGGGCCATTGTTCGGCATCCATTGTTATGGCTTGCAGAGTTTTTGCTAGGCAACAGGTCACGTGATGGATAGGTCAATTATGTATAGCTCGTGCAATGGCTTCTACATTTCGCAACATTTTGCGTTGTGTCAATACAAGGGTAAGACCACATTAAGGATTCGTCCGCCGAAAGAGTGCCCTTGAAAATACCGTTTTGGTGTCATGTGTGAATTTTGTTCGAGCACTTTGGCATGGCACATGTCAGTCCAGTGAATACTGAATGTACTACTGCATTAGATCTTTCACGAGGTAGTAATAAACATACGCTAGTCGCTCGCGTATTCGCACAGTGGCTATTTGGCAGAACGCACAAACATTTCAAAATCCGTCACCAGATTGGGGCGAAATTGAGGGGTGTCAGGTTTGGGTGGATTTTTCTGAAAACTGAGGTATGAGAATTTTACAAGTTTTCCACAGCACTTGTGTCAATGGAGGTTAAATATGCTGTGAAATTTTCAAGAAAATTGTTCGTCAAATTTAGCAGGAAATGAAGGAAACGTTATAATGGCTGCCTATGTAAAATTTAAATGTGGTCTTACCCCTACACATCAGATCAGCTTTCTTTCGGAGCTTTCGTTTTTTCATTCTGATCGGCCATGAAATGTGGCCGTGAATAGGTAACAACAGGCAGACTAACTTTGAAATGTATATATTTGATGAATCGTCGTTTAATAATATTTATGGTAGATTTGGAGGTAGCTGGGGAGTCTAGAACTGCACCACTCATTAAAACATATTCACAAAATATTGGGGGCTCAGCCCCCACTTTAAATATGGGGGAGCTCAGCCTGTGTACTGTTGTCGCTACGGTGAAGATATTGGTCTGTTTCAGTGGAGGGCTACTGCCGAGGTATAGCTGCAGGAGATGTGTACGTCGGCTGGAACGTTGGAGACATTGAGAACGGCAAGGGGTGGGAACAGACGGATCACAACACCGGCGACAGCTGGACCGGGTGGGCGGCAACGGTCCGTATCATTGTAGAAGAGATTGACGTGGAGAGCGCAAACACCACCATTGTCTAGACGTCTGTATGAGTTGGTCGATTGTAATAAACGGATAATGCTTGAGAGATATATTTTACAGGTAAATCGTATTCAATCAGCAATTAATCAACCAACTATCTATTTCTACATGTGCAATCATAGAAGACCTTGGTGTGTAAGATCTAGCAATGCTGGTCTCATTAGTGGTAATATGAAAAGTGAATTCATTTACAATAACAACAAAATGACACTTCTCATCTGTACTAATAATGTAAAGTCACTTAGGAATAAAAGAAGCAATTCTGTCACCCTTTAAGGCATACTAAGCACTATGCCTGCTTATACTTTCTTATAATATTATATTACTATTGGCAACATTTTTGTTAGTTAGTTAACTAAGCTATTTATAAAGAGACATGTTTAATAGTTTGTCAAGAGAAACGCTGAGTAGTCAGTCAACACTGCCGGCTCTATATATATCTCAATATTTTACGAACATGACAATATGCCCATCTAGACTTCAATACTATAAAACTTATGTGATAATACAATCAATGTTGGGTAAATTATATAATTGTGACATTGTTAATTGGATGTTTTATATTTTGTATGAATATTTTGTTGCATAATGTTCTTTTCACATGTATACATCTGATCAGTTCCAAAACCTATCAAGGTGTGTGAGCGCATGCACGCATGTGTGTGAAATAATTGAAATACTAATACTACTTTCTAAATTTGTAGCAAACTATGACAAGTTTGATTATTATTGCAATGTCATCCAACTTTATAAATTATGGTACTTAAAATGTAATGAATTTGTGCTTCTTATTAGTTTACCTATGCACCACATTTGAATATTGCGTGGTCTTGAAGCACTGTACATGAAACAGATTGAGAAATTTGCACATTACAGATACGTTTTGTATGCAATATGTGGAACTACAGTTACAAAAAACAGTTTTGCCACAAAATTAATTTAATGTAGTTCCAGCAATTCTTAAACATTGTAGCAGCTACCGGCAGTCATATTTTATTGTTTTAAGGGTTTCAGAAAATGCGTTATATACCCGTTATTTGTTTTTTTTAACAAAAAACCCAGCTCCAGTTCAGTCCACCCAATTCCTTGTCAGTCAGTGATGTATAGTCAGTAATGCGTTAACAAAATTTACATCGTTTTTCCCCTTTGTCAAATATTGAAACATATCACGTTTTTGATATTGCTCCAGCTCTTCATGTGGTTTAACAAATGTTCTGTTCCGGTCGGGTGGAATTATTTCAGAAATGTAATGTGTTTTGCCCAGAAAGTCACCATATCAATCTTGTCATCACCAGATCTGTGGTGACAACTGACAAGCTAACAGCGATAATAATAAGGTTTCTATTGCGCATAAATCTATGGAAACCAAGCTCAGAGGCATCAACAGATCATCAACACAAAAGGGTTTGTCAATCCCCAAATCGATAAGCAGTATTCAAGTTGTCAACAGATGGACACGCCAGGAAGCTATGGTGGATAAGCAAGGTTGTAAAGGTAAGTTGTTAAATGACGGTGGATTTGTATAATATTTTCAACTAATCTAACACTAAGGAGTTTATCCCATAGAGTTGGTGCAGCAACAGAAAAAATTGTAGGTTCAATGCATCAACTCAAAAACTTGGTCAGAACCAGACGATTGAATCTGATAGATTTTCTTACAGGAGTATGCAATTAATGTAAATATGTTGGTTGCTTGTATGAAAGTGCCTGGTAGGTAATAGTACAGATCTTAAAAATGATAATATCAGACAGGAAACCAATGCGGCTTGCTAAGGAGGTGTGGGGAAAAAGCTTCTAATTATTACACAGTGCCTCTGAGTGCCAATAACAAGAAACTCTGTTTTGTCAGTTCGTAACTTTAATATGGTCTCAGTCATTAAGAAAATGCACGCACACACACAAGCTATTACATGTGAGTGAGCGAGTGAATCATTGAGAGCTCATCAACAGATGAGGACAGATTAAACAAATTCAATAAGTTTTCAGGTTTCCACTTATTACTAAGGCAACTTTTTAATTAATATGTTTTCTACAAGAAAGAAATTATATTAGAACAAAAACAATGAACTGACAGGAACCATTGTCAAAAACATAATAGACCCTGTGTGTACATGTCACAATACATACACTGTGTGTACATGTCACAATACAGACACTGTGTGTACATGTCACAATACAGACACTGTGTGTACATGTCACAATACATACACTGTGTGTACATGTCACAATACATACACTGTGTGTACATGTCACAATACATACACTGTGTGTACATGTCACAATACATACACTGTGTGTACATGTCACAATACATACACTGTGTGTACATGTCACAATACAGACACTGTGTACATGTCACAATACATACACTGTGTGTACATGTCACAATACAGACACTGTGTACATACCACAATACAGACACTGTGTACATGTCACAATACAGATGCCGTGTACATGTCATAATACAGACACTGTGCATACATGTCACAATACATATATTGTGTACACATGTCACAATACAGACAGAGTGTACATGTCACAATACAGACACTGTATGTATAACACCTATGAAATGATTTACACCTGCAGGATCCATTCTTGGGTTTGATGTAGATGACCCTTAAGCCCAGTCTTCACCACAAGTTGTCTTGTCCACTTTTCATTGACCCAAATAAAAAAACATAGTTGTTTGTGTCCTAAAATGTTTGAAACAGTCACGGAATTATGATAAACACCAACAGTAGTCCTAGGAAGTTGCCCCTTAGCCAGCAAGACAGGGCAGGGCTAACTCTCCAGTCCAATTCCTTCCTTGTCCTTCGCAACGACCTTGAACCTTCCGTCGACCTTGTGACTCCCAGCCTCACACGCAGCGGGGGGCTCTTCACCTGCAGGGTCAAAGGTCACTACTGAGAAGACAGGTCAAAAGTAGAAATTATATGTATGCATTAAGTGATATTGGTAACATGCACTGGGACGTATCCATTGAACAATAATGGGACTAAAATGGGTAGACTGCCAAACCACCCACTTTGTAAAGATCGTGGCCCTAATTTGTGGTCCTAGATGTCAGTTAGCGGCTCACATATTAAGTCATAGTTTCATGAATTGACTGTTTTGTTTATTTGTGGAGACATTGTTATAACTGGACGAAATGGTCTAGCCGACTTCCATATTTCCAAAGTCAGGACAAAAGATGGCAGTCTTGGGCCACCAGTTGGCAGTCTTGGGCCACCAGCTGGCAGTCGTGGGCCACCAGTTGGCAGTCTTGGTCCACCAGTTGGCAGTCTTTGGCCACCAGTTGGCAGTTTTGGGCCACCAGTTGGCAGTTTTGGGCCACCATTTGATGGTATCAACCCACCAGGTCAACAGCAACGTTGTACCATGTCACATCCTCGTGAGCCAGGGGGCGCTGCTGCTGATTACGTCAGTCCCAGCCAGCAGTACTCCTGGCTGATTACGTCAGTCCCAGCCAGCAGTACCCCTGGCTGATTACGTCAGTCCCAGCCAGCAGTACCCCTGGCTGATTACGTCAGTCCCAGCCAGCAGTACCCCTGGCAGATTACGTCAGTCCCAGCCAGCAGTACCCCTGGCAGATTACATCAGTCCCAGCCAGCAGTACTGCCCTGGCTTGCGAGGATGCCATGTTAGACCATGTTCAATATAATGTTCACTCAAAATGGCTACTTTGGAATACATTTGTTAGAATTAGTTCACTGATGACAAAAATGATAAATCAATGAAATAATAAACAGAGCAGTCATTTTAAAATAACAAGTAAGCATTCACTTTTGATTTACAGGAAATGTAGGAATTCAGAAGGAAAAACTGATGAAATGAAAAAGTGGCTCCTAAACCAATAGCAAACATTGTCATCTTTTTACATGGCACAATGTTTGTGTGAGACAGAAATCAGACTCTATATTCAAATAACTGGAGTGAGACCTGTACTGAGAGAGACTGAAGTTAGACCCACCATTGTACTGCTAGACTGAAGCGAGACCCACCATTGTACTGACAGACTGAAGCGAGACCCACCATTGTACTGAGAGAGACTGAAGCGAGACCCACCATTGTATTGAGAGACAAAGTTAGACCCACCATTGTATTGAGAGAGACAAAGTTAGACCCACCATTTACTACGAGAGACTGAAGTTAGACCCACCATTGTACTGAGAGACTGAAGTTAGACCCACCATTGTACTGAGAGAGACTGAAGTTAGACCCATCATTGTACTGAGAGAGACTAAAAGGTAATAGTAAAGGTAAGATCTTATATAGCACAGTATCCAGTCCTCAGGGCAGCTCAAAGCGCTTTACACTTTACACCCTGGCAGACCTGTTCACTCGAACACCATCTCGACTTCTCTGGAAAGCATTCAGCCATGCTGTAATTAATGCACAAAGACTGTTCGTACACAAATATCCACCACTATCTATAGCCAGGTACTCATTCTTACAGCTGAGTGAACTGAAGCAATGTAGAGTAAACGAACTTGCCCAAGTTTCGACACCGCCTCATAGGATTCGAATACGTGTTCTCTCAGTCGAGAGTTCAGAGCTCTTACTGCTGAGCTACTGCGCTCTACAAAGAGCGCAGTAGTGCAGCGGTAAGAGAGACTGAAATGAGAACCACCATTGTACTAAGAGAGACTGAAGTTAGACCCACCATTGTACTGAGCGAGTCGTCGCTGCCACAGTCTCTGCAGGTCACTACGGTCAAGCAACTTCTCAAGGTCATGATCACTAATAACTTCGCTCAAGTGACCGCAACCTTCAATGACCTTGTCATAAGTTGCGGCCTTCAGCAGCTCCATCATTTCCTCGGGAGTGATTCGTTTGAAGTTCGACTGGAAGTTCTGACATTTAAATTTGCCTGGAAAGAGAAGACAAATACATTGAAGATAACAGTGAGTCATGTAGCAATACAGTTGGCAACTAATGAACAATTCATGGACTATTGGTGAGGGAATAATAAAGATGTCCAAAAATGTACTGTGTAGTTTATGTTTGGTCCTTGTGGCAAATGATCTGTGTAATTTATTTGATAACTGCGACAAATGTTCTGTGTAATTTGAATTTAGTCCTTGTGACAAATGTATTTTAGGGTAAGATGCTGGCAACAACCTACCTTTGTGTAAGATGCCCGCAACAACCTGCTTTGGTGAAAGATGTCAGCAACAACCTGCTTTGGTGAAAGATGTCAGCAACAACCTACCTTTGTGTAAGATGCCAGCAACAACCTACCTTTGTGTAAGATGCCAGTAACAACCTACTTTGGTGAAAGACGCCAAGAACAACCTACCTTGGTGTATGATGCCAGCAACAACCTACCTTTATGTAAGATGTCAGCAACAACCTACCTTTGTGTAAGATGCCAGCAACAACCTACCTTGGTGTAAGATGCCAGTAACAACCTACCTTGGTGTAAGATGCCAGCAACAACCTACCTTTGTGTAAGATGCCAGCAACAACCTACCTTTATGTAAGATGTCAGCAACAACCTACCTTTGTGTAAGATGCCAGCAACAACCTACCTTGGTGTAAGATGCCAGTAACAACCTACCTTGGTGTAAGATGCCAGCAACAACCTACCTTTGTGTAAGATGCCAGCAACAACCTACCTTTATGTAAGATGTCAGCAACAACCTACCTTTGTGTAAGATGCCAGCAACAACCTACCTTTGTGTAAGATGCCAGTAACAACCTACTTTGGTGAAAGACGCCAAGAACAACCTACCTTGGTGTATGATGCCAGCAACAACCTACCTTTATGTAAGATGTCAGCAACAACCTACCTTTGTGTAAGATGCCAGCAACAACCTACCTTGGTGTAAGATGCCAGTAACAACCTACCTTGGTGTAAGATGCCAGCAACAACCTACCTTTGTGTAAGATGCCAGCAACAACCTACCTTTGTGTAAGATGCCAGTAACAACCTACTTTGGTGAAAGACGCCAAGAACAACCTACCTTGGTGTATGATGCCAGCAACAACCTACCTTTATGTAAGATGTCAGCAACAACCTACCTTTGTGTAAGATGCCAGCAACAACCTACCTTGGTGTAAGATGCCAGTAACAACCTACCTTGGTGTAAGATGCCAGCAACAACCTACCTTTGTGTAAGATGCCAGCAACAACCTACCTTGGTGTAAGATGCCAGTAACAACCTACCTTGGTGTAAGATGCCAGCAACAACCTACCTTTGTGTAAGATGCCAGCAACAACCTACCTTTGTGTAAGATGCCAGTAACAACCTACCTTGGTGTAAGATGCCAGCAACAACCTACCTTTGTGTAAGATGCCAGCAACAACCTACCTTTGTGTAAGATGCCAGTAACAACCTACCTTGGTGTAAGATGCCAGTAACAACCTACCTTGGTGTAAGATGCCAGCAACAACCTACCTTTGTGTAAGATGTCAGCAACAACCTACCTTTGTGTAAGATGTCAGCAACAACCTACCTTGGTGTAAGATGCCAGTAACAACCTACCTTGGTGTAAGATGCCAGCAACAACCTATTTTGGTGAAAGATGCCAGCAACAACAACCTATGTTGGTGTAAGATACCAGCAACAACAACCTACCTTGGTGTAAGATGCCAACAACAACCTACCTTCGTGTAACATGCCAGCAACAACAATTTACCTTGGTTTAAGACACCAGCAACAACATAGATAGCTTACCTTGGTGTAAGACGAGTTTCTCCAGTTTGCGTTTTGCATCAGCCCTTTCCACGATCTTCTCGTCGATTGTGTTCTCCGTGACGAGACGGAACACAAGAACTGGCCGTGACTGGCCGATACGATGGCACCGATCCTGCGCTTGCAGGTCTTGCTGCGGATTCTGCCACCAGAAGGAACTGTGCAATATTATTAGTGGAACAAAATCCCAGGTTCGTTATTAGCCAACCCAGTGGCTCCCCTGCAGGCCTCCAACTTACACCTGTCCTCGCCGAGCTGCACCTCACAACTCCCGCTGTCTACTCCCAATGCAGAGCTCCAATTGTCAAATGGCCACGCCAAGTTTAATCTTAGCTAATGCACCTGGGCCCAGTTTCATGAAGTGGCTAAGAATTTTCTTAGTAACTTTAACCCTCTCGTCAACCCTGAATCAACCCGACGCCCTGTCATGGCCAGAACACATTTACAGGACCACATTTAAACTGGTACCGCGAAACCGTGTCATCTAATAACAACAATTTATTTCAGCAATTAGCCGATAATAATATTGAAGTTTCACTGGTAAGCGTCAAAAGTTAGAAATATTGGCGATTTCCGTGGCTAAATAATGCCAACCACCAACAATTGTGTCACACAATTTCCGGTCCCTCTTTTACGCCACCAGTGAATATTTTAATGGTGATTTTCAGCCAATGAGATTAAAGTTTAACATTTGCTGCGGGCATAAACATGGAAGCACACAGGAATTATTCCAAATCACGCGTCCGCAGGCGATTTCTATGATTAAATGCTAACTTTTGATCAATCTATTTTGTTGTAAAGAAGTATTAATACGACAAAGCGGGTGGTGTTTTTTAACTTTGATGTAATTCTTGACATTGTCATTATGTCGAACTCCAGTGATTCAGACTTTGATGGAATTTTCAAATCAAGTTTATAACGAACGCTGCCATCGAAGGGGAACATTTTGCACTATGGTTACGCATTTTAAATATAACACTGACTTAATAGTTCAGACGGGATGACGGCTATGATCACAAAGAACACCATTTTGTATAAAATCTTGAAAATACATGCACTCCGAAAAACTGAAATTATTTCAGTTTTATTTACCATAGAGATTTAATTAGTTTTCCATTCTGTAGCATAGTAATTTATGAACATTTCATACACAGCATGTAATCGCTAATTATTAATGAAAAATATTCAAAAAATGGGCCAAGTGGCCCTGAAGTCCTTTGGACTAATACGTCTATATGTGACCCCGGCTGACCAAATGAGTGATAAGTCGGAAAAATTGTAACATTGTTTTCTTACATCCTTGTAAAGGTTTGGTAGGGTGCTTTACACGGTTTCAAAAATTATGACTGCTACAAAAATTGGCAAAGTTATGGAGCATTGAACATGGTAGGGATCAAAAAGTGAAAATGAAGAAAACGGCTGTTGAAGTTTTACATTATATATGCAAATGGATTGCATGGAAATATTACATGCACAACATTCAAATGTGGCACACAGTATGTAATATGTATGTTATGTTGCAATGATACACTGGAAGTACAAATGTGCTGCTACAAAGACTTATCAAGTTATGCCAGATTATGTCTTCATGTGTAAAACTAAGAGGACAGATTATTTAAGAGCAAATGGTAGACTCACTGTTTGACACAGTTTAAAACCTACAGGCAACTGTCCGGTTTAACAGGGGTCTAGTGGCTTAATGCTGTCTGTTAACACAAGCTAGTGCCAGTGACCAATTACACATTAGTCACAGTTTCCATCAAACAATAGCAGGCAGAGAATCTTAGCTCCATCTTAGCTCAATGCACCAACTAAGACAATACACAACACTGTGAGTGACAGTGTCCAGAGTGAGGCCTAAGCAGTGTCCTCATTGCTGAATAGATCAATTAAACCTGCCAAGTGGGTGACATTCTGCACAAGTGTTCATTAATCCTTAGTGATTGTTCAGAACACCAGGCTGACCAAATACCTAAACAAAGCGAATGTAATAAATAGGTGAAGAACAGGCAGTGTTCAGATAGGGGTATTGGTTGAATTGTATTTGTCTCGACGCAAAAGGCTTTATTGTGCCATCATCGATTATAAGAAAGCATTTGATTTAGTAGACAGGTCCTCCCTGTGGTCTAAGATAATTTCATGCGGTATTAATGGTATTGTGTTGAAAGTTGTATACAACATGTACAAAAATGCTAAATCATGTATAAATAAGGGCCAGGCTGTCAGCCTTCTTCTCATGTGATGTATAGGTATAGCAAGGAGAAAACTTGTGTCCTTTGTTATTTGCTATTTACCTGAATAATTTTGAACACTGTTAGTCACAATTATAACGGACTTGACATGGCAGCTGGTGAAATTGATGATGTAGAAAATGTATGTTCTACTATATGCTGATGACACTAGAATGATTCAATCAAATACAGATTTCTTGCTTGTGTATAGCGGAACTATGTCAACTCTTCTAATGGTTGACATTTGGTTGTTTCAGGTGTCAACTATATTGTGAATCTGTAATTATTAGTCTATATTGATACAATTGATTTACACAACGCATGGCAAGCGTAAACAGAACAGTAGAATGCATTTGATATCAATAAAGTGTAGGATATTTCACTCTATAGTTGTCCAGAATAAAAATTTTCTATGTTTGTCACCTACAGGTTTCTACAGACAATACATCTTTAACCAATAGACACCACAGTCACATCATTTTATAATAATTAAATGAACATCAAAATAAACACAACTTGCAATTATAGAAAATCAATAGTTTTGAAGATAAAAAGTGTTAGGCAACTGTTCAGTCTAACAGGGGTCAAGTGTGTCTACTCTGCCTGGCCGCTGTGACCAATTAAAGATTAGTCAAGGTCTCAATGGAACAGTAACACTAGGCTGCAGAGTTTAGTCATGCTGTTGACTTTGTGGCACATTAAACAAAATCTACTGTTGCGGGTGGTCTCAAGGGCCCTTCTCAAAACCACATCACTAGATAATGTAAGTAAGTAAATTTATTGTAAAAGTTTTGCACTTTGGGGGCTCCTTAGAATGATTCAATCAAATACAGATTTCTTGTATATAGTGGCAGCACCCTAAGATACATCTATCCAAAATTTAAAAAAAAGTTGCTTAACAGTTTTTGAAAAAATAGGCACAACGTTACATTTTTACCAGTTTTGGGGTCCTTGGAGGCCCTACGGAGCCCTTAAAATGATTCAATCAAATACAGATTTCTCGTGCATAGTGGCAGTGCCCTAAGATATGAACTCAGAACTCAGAATCAGTTTATTTGACCTATAAATACGATATATACACAATGAATAACATGAGTACTAGATAAGGTCGGGAGACTCCCATTAAGATATACAATATCGCTAGCACAGGAGCCACCCCATGAATATAATCAACATCAAAATTTACATGTCACAAATCAGAATAGCATATGCCTTGTTTTACAGTTGATAATTACTCAGTGTATCAACATACATACATAATACAAGGACTGATTAAATGTAATCTTGTACAAATTGACATACATATGGATACTTAGGTATACATTTCAATACGTATTACGAATTACATATAAAGCAATTATGAATACGACAACAGGATTCATAATTAAAAATTTAAAAGTTTGTTGTGTATGTTGAAAAACCATACAGACTGTGGGTGTCAATTTTATTAATGATAATACTTGGTGTATTGTTAACTGTCTCAACTATGTTGTGTCTAATGCATTTTTTGGCAAATTCATGTTTGAATCTGGACATATACAGATTATTTCTTTCACGTGTGCAGTGCTGATGATGAGTGTGTTTGGAAAAACATTGAAGTAGTAGGGTAAAAAATTGTTAATTAATTTATAGTAAAATTTTAATTGTTGGATTTTATCAATGTCATCCAATTTTAGCAACTTAAGTCTTTTAAAAATAGGACTTGTGTGAGCATTATATTTACAAAATTAGAGAAAAAGTTGCTGAACGGTTTTTGAGATACGGCAGCTAACGGCGGACGCAGAGTGATGGCAATAGTCCCTTGGACCTTCGGCCAAAGGACTAAAAATGAATCGTTGAAAATTATTTAAGTATTTTATTTTTGTCAAACTTTAGCAATTCATATTTAGGTAATAAATTGACATATATGTCACATACTTGGCTAGTTACACCAGGAATCAGTTCTTCAGATGTAGTGAAAATTGTATTTGAATCGGATCAAAAATTATTTATTTACAGTAGTCCCTCTCTTCAGCGGACCCTCTGACGAGGGGACACCCGCTATGTCAGGACAGTTTGTCAATGTACGGACCGTTTTACCATGTTAATGTCCCTCTGATGAGGGGACACCTCGTGTACGCGGACAGGATATTTTGGTTATATGTCCCTCCTAAGACGGACAGTATTCATTAATTCAAAGATTTTTTGCCGAATTTGTTTTGAAAATGGTGGACATACACTTGGTGTCAATGGTAACACAAAGTACACGTGTACCCGTAACAACGAGCTTGTCTTCCTTGCTGTAATCGTTGTGTTTGTCCAAACTATTTAGAGTTCCTTTGATTACGGTCTGCAAACTGTAGGCAGAGTGAATGTGGAGGAAGGGATTGTTAATTTTGTGCTGTTATCAATCACTTTTGCCGCCAGTGATGCTATGACAATCCATGATGGCTTCCCCGTTCGCGCCTCCAGCCCCAGTCAGGGCTTCCGCTTGAAATCGCCTTTTCATCTTGTAAATTGCAATTAAGATTCACAAATACAATGTATAAAAGGTTCACCTAAATTGTTTTCAAAGTAGCCCATCATTAAGCCTAAACTGAGGTGAAATAATAAACAAGCATCATCCAATTATGCTGTG
The DNA here is from genome assembly GCA_963995525.1 of Escarpia spicata. Classification (NCBI taxonomy): domain Eukaryota; kingdom Metazoa; phylum Annelida; class Polychaeta; order Sabellida; family Siboglinidae; genus Escarpia; species Escarpia spicata. The sequence continues at coordinate 8,123,697 of OZ023213.1, forward strand.
CTACGCCAAACGGCAAATATTATCAATGCGTGGAAAAGATGAACTGGTTGCCAGCGTTTGAAACGGTGGAACGTATTATCAAGTGACGTACAATTTGTGCATTAATGAATCTTTCGAAATTGGATGAAAAATAAAGTGAGACAATTAACGATTGTACCTGTTATCGTGTTTAATATTTAATTAACGTTCACGCTGCATACAGCAACTGATTTAAATATTCGGTTGATCATTTCCAGGTTATTATTTTAGCCGGTAGGGGCAGCCAACATCTTCAACTTGCGAATTACTTATGAAGTATTTTAGCTAAAGAATATCTAAATTGTTCGAGAATACCAATTTATAAAATGTTGTAACGATTTTTGGTTGAATGCTGCCATACACGCAGCAAATTCTACTGCAACGTCGGGCCGATACCGTTGTGTGTGAGTGAGTGAGTGACCAGTGCGCGGTTGAGGAAATCTCAGATCGACAGACCTATCAGTTAATGTGTTGACATATTGCCACATCTTTACAATGTGTCGGTTGTACTGGTCTGAACGCCATGTCGGGACACTTATGCTTGGATACAGATGTGTCCGCAGAAGAGAGGGACTACTGTATTTGCATTCTGTCATATTATTCGACTATAATATTGTTGACCTAATCTTGTCGTGTGACACCTTTACGAAATACAGAGCTTCCTGCAACGATCACATGCTGTTTTGTTGTATCTTACACATTCATGCAACTCGAGTATATCACATGATTCACTCACAGCACATTCTCTTGATTTAATAGGATTCAATAACAGGCACATATTTGCATTAATCTGGCGTTGAGAGGGTTAAGTACGCTTCATGAAATTGGCCCCTGGCCTGTTGCATAACAACTCGTTATGTAAGAGGCACTACGCTGACCTTCTGCAGTTCAGCCACTGTCAAACTAATTAAAATTACAAAACATTGTAACATTAGCAATGTTACTGATATATTCATACTGCTTTTGAACAAAAATATGACCAGCCAAGTGGGTATTAAGTGGCATAATTGTGAAATGGAGTTTTGTACTTTTCTAGATTCTACGTATCGTGTGTTCTAAAATGATACCTCTTGTTTAACTATCTTCAGCTGTTTTTAATTTATTGCTAAAAGCATTGTTTTGAGAAATTAGGTCATTTTGACTTACAGTGTCCACTGTTTTTAACGGAAGGGTTAATAAATGCCTGTATTTTTTTAGTTTGGGATTTTGGTCTGTCGAGGAAAATAAACTGGATATTGAAGAATGACATTATAAAGTGGATACTTAGACATGTTGTCAACTAACGCTGATGTTCTAACTGCCAGTCATTGTCAAAGATGGTGACATTTATAAACTCACCCAATCATTGTCAAAAATGATGAGTGACTAAATCACAGTCACTGTCAAAGATGATAATTGACTAACTCACCCACTCACTGTCAAAGATGATGAGTGACTAACTCACCCAGTCACTGTCAAAGATGATGAGTGACTAACTCACCCACTCACTGTCAAAGATGATGAGTGACTAACTCACCCACTCACTGTCAAAGATGATGAGTGACTAACTCACCCACTCACTGTCAAAGATGATGAGTGACTAACTCACCCACTCACTGTCAAAGATGATGAGTGACTAACTTACCCACTCACTGTCAAAGATGATGAGTGACTAACTCACCCACTCACTGTCAAAGATGATGAGTGACTAACTTACCCACTCACTGTCAAAGATGATGAGTGACTAACTCACCCACTCACTGTCAAAGATGATGAGTGACTAACTCACCCACTCACTGTCAAAGATGATGAGTGACTAATTTACCCACTCACTGTCAAAGATGATGAGTGACTAACTCACCCACTCACTGTCAAAGATGATGAGTGACTAACTCACCCAGTCACTGTCAAAGATGATGAGTGACTAACTCACCCACTCATTGTCAAAGATGATGAGTGACTAACTTACCCAGTCACTGTCAAAGATGATAATTGACTAACTCACCCACTCACTGTCAAAGATGATGAGTGACTAACTCACCCACTCACTGTCAAAGATGATGAGTGACTAACTTACCCAGTCACTGTCAAAGATGATGACAGTGTCAGCTGCAGCCAGGTTGATGCCAAGACCCCCGGCTCTTGTGCTCAATAAGAAGATGAATGTGTCATCTCCGCCATTAAAGTCATCTATCTGTCAACAGGAATGTGTCACCACCACCATTAAAATCATCTATTTGCCAACAGGGTGAGTCATCACTGCCATTAATATCATCAATCTGTCTACAGGAATGTGTCATCACTGCCATTAAAGTAATCTATCTGTCAACAGGAATGTGTCATCACCGCCATTAAAGTCAACAGAAATGTGTCACCACCGCCATTAAAGTCATCAATCTGTCATCTGTCATCATAGCCAGTAGTCATCAATCTGTCAACAGGAATGTGTCATCACTGCCAGTAGTCATCAATATGTCAACAGAATGTGTTATCATTGCCAGTAGTCATCAATCTGTCAACAGGAATGTGTCATCAGTGCCATTAATATCATCAATCTGTCTGCAGGAATGTGTCATCACCACCATTGAATTCATCAATCTGTCAACAGGAATGTGTCACCATGGCATGTAGTAATCAATCTGTCAATAGGAATGTGTCATCATAGCCAGTAGTCATCAATCTGTCAACAGGAATGTGTCATCACTGCCAGTAGTCATCAATATGTCAACAGAATGTGTCATCACTGCCAGTAGTCATCAATCTGTCAACAGGAATGTGTCATCACTGCCATTAAACTCATCACTTTGTCAACAGTAATGTGTCATCACCACCATTAAACTCATCAACCTGTTAAAGGGAATGTGTCATCACTGCCATTAAACCCATCAATCTGTCAACAGGAATGTATCACCACTGCCATTAAACTCATCAGTCTGTCAACAGGAATGCATCATCACCATCATGTCAACAGGAATGTGTCACCACTGCCATTGAAGTCATCAATATGTCAACTGGAACGTGTCATCTATATGTGAACAGGAACGTGTCATCACCGCCATTAACGTAATACATTTTTCAACATAAATGTGTCATCACCACCGACTCATCAATTTGTTAACATGAATGTCATTACGGCATCCATTACTTTATACCTGCTGTCTGCGATCTTCCATTTTAGTGCTGCCATCTAGTCGGTGGTAGTGGAACCGCCTCAGGTTGCAGTAATCCTCCACGACGTCGAGAATACTTGTCATTTGTGAAAAGAGCAGCACCTGAAACAGAGCTCTCTAGTGACAGATGTATGCAAACATTCGTTGCGAAAATGGAAGTTTGAATTCACTCATGTGACTCCTACCCAGGGCTGTATAAGGACTGGAGGGTGAAAGGGTGGTCAAGAAGCTGGTATTACAGGGAAAGGGGCGGGATGGTATTACAACGAGCATTCAACATTGTACATTTTTTTATTACTGCATGATACAAAGAACTAGTCACGAAACTACATTGACAGCAGAATTAGGTCGGCTTGACCTACTTACCTTGTGCCCACGCTGCTTCAGCTGCGTGAGCATGCGATCAAGCAGCATGAACTTGCCACTAGATGTCACTAGCGCCTCGTCGATGCAGTACTCCCCGTCGGGCGTGAGAGGATACTCAATGAGGTAGGGATGGTTGCAACACTTCCGTAGGAGCATCATCATATTGCGCAGCTGCACGTTCACGCAGAACTTCTCGCTGCGCTGCTCTCTCGTACTGGAGGTAGAAAGGTCCAAGCATTAGTTGAACACACAGCTTCCCGCTGTAACAGTGACAGTTGACTTAACCCAACAGTCCCAGGTCAAACCCAGCCATCGATAACATACTGAGTGCTACAATGACGCCCTCTTGTGGACAGTGTTGAAAGCACTCTAGAACGGTTGTATTCAGAAGCTGCATTTTCAGCTCATACAGCTGGGAAACAAGGATTTTTCATAAATTATCTAAGATCAAATGGATCAAAGCAGCTTTCAAGAACACATATATGTAATATAGCCGCTCCCTGCATGTTATATACATACGTAGCCTATGGATCCCGTTGACTTCGGATTTCTCCGGTGCTGGTCGGATCAGATAATAAACGACGGTCATGTTTCGTTCAGTCTGATAAATGGTGTGTTTCATTTAAAAGCAGCAATCATACAATATATACTGGCTGACACCCACCAGTGCAACAACAACCTTACTTTCTATCTTTTTATCAATGACAAATACACAGGAAATAAAAATGGTTTTGTAGACTTCAATAAAGAAAGAAGGTTCTTCCAAATAACAAACATCACCATGTTTAGTGCTGTCCTCTGCCAGTGCTTCTCTCTATCACTGCTACTACACCAGTGCTTCTCTCTATCACTGCTACTACACCAGTGCTTCTCTCTGTCACTGCTACTAGACCAGTGCTTCTCTCTATCATTGCTACTACACTAGTGCTTCTCTCTGTCACTGCTACTACACCAGTGCTTCTCTCTGTCATTGCTACTACACCAGTGCTTCTCTCTATCATTGCTACTACACTAGTGCTTCTCTCTGTCACTGCTACTACACCAGTGCTTCTCTCTGTCATTGCTACTACACCAGTGCGTCTCTCTGTCACTGCTACTACACCATAGCTTCTCTCTATCATTGCTACTACACCAGTGCTTCTCTCTATCACTGCTACTAGACCAGTGCTTCTCTCTGTCACTGCTACTACACCAGAGCTTCTCTCTATCACTGCTACTACACCAGTGCTTCTCTCTGTCATTGCTACTACACCAGTGCTTCTCTCTGTCACTGCTACTACACCAGTGCTTCTCTCTATCACTGCTACTACACCAGTGCTTCTCTCTGTCACTGCTACTACACCAGTGCTTCTCTCTATCACTGCTACTACACCAGTGCTTCTCTCTATCACTGCTACTACACCAGTGCTTCTCTCTGTCACTGCTACTACACCAGTGCTTCTCTCTGTCACTGCTACTACACCATAGCTTCTCTCTATCATTGCTACTACACCAGTGCTTCTCTCTATCACTGCTACTACACCAGTGCTTCTCTCTATCATTGCTACTACACCAGTGCTTCTCTCTGTCATTGCTACTACACCAGTGCTTCTCTCTATCACTGCTACTACACCAGTGCTTCTCTCTGTCATTGCTACTACACCAGTGCGTCTCTCTGTCACTGCTACTACACCATAGCTTCTCTCTATCATTGCTACTACACCAGTGCTTCTCTCTATCACTGCTACTAGACCAGTGCTTCTCTCTGTCACTGCTACTACACCAGTGCTTCTCTCTGTCACTGCTACTAGACCAGTGCTTCTCTATATCACTGCTACTACACCAGAGCTTCTCTCTATCACTGCTACTACACCAGTGCTTCTCTCTGTCACTGCTACTACACCAGTGCTTCTCTCTATCACTGCTACTACACCAGTGCTTCTCTCTGTCACTGCTACTACACCAGTGCTTCTCTCTATCACTGCTACTACACCAGTGCTTCTCTCTATCACTGCTACTACACCAGTGCTTCTCTCTGTCACTGCTACTACACCAGTGCTTCTCTCTATCACTGCTACTACACCAGTGCTTCTCTCTGTCACTGCTACTACACCATAGCTTCTCTCTATCATTGCTACTACACCAGTGCTTCTCTCTGTCACTGCTACTACACCAGTGCTTCTCTCTATCACTGCTACTACACCAGTGCTTCTCTCTGTCACTGCTACTACACCAGTGCTTCTCTCTGTCACTGCTACTACACCAGTGCTTCTCTCTGTCACTGCTACTACACCAGTGCTTCTCTCTATCACTGCTACTACACCAGTGCTTCTCTCTATCACTGCTACTACACCAGTGCTTCTCTCTGTCACTGCTACTACACCAGTGCTTCTCTCTATCACTGCTACTACACCAGTGCTTCTCTCTATCACTGCTACTACACCAGTGCTTCTCTCTGTCACTGCTACTACACCAGTGCTTCTCTCTATCACTGCTACTACACCAGTGCTTCTCTATGTCACTGCTACTACACCAGAGCTTCTCTCTATCACTGCTACTACACCAGTGCTTCTCTCTGTCACTGCTACTACACCAGAGCTTCTCTCTATCACTGCTACTACACCAGTGCTTCTCTCTATCACTGCTACTACACCATAGCTTCTCTCTATCACTGCTACTACACCAGTGCTTCTCTCTGTCACTGCTACTACACCAGAGCTTCTCTCTATCACTGCTACTACACCAGTGCTTCTCTCTATCACTGCTACTACACCATAGCTTCTCTCTATCATTGCTACTACACCAGTGCTTCTCTCTATCATTGCTACTAGACCAGTGCTTCTCTCTGTCACTGCTACTACACCAGTGCTTCTCTCTATCACTGCTACTACACCATAGCTTCTCTCGTGTCATTGCTACTACACCAGTGCTGCCCTCTGTCAGATAAAACCTTACTTGTTCTCCTTAGTTGCCCCCTCGTTAACCTCGTCACCGAGGAAAGGATCAAGGTCATCAGTGCCATCAATCTGAATGTCCGTAATTTCTTCGTAGCTCATCTGCTTTCGGTTACGTCTCACGGGACGGCCATGTTTCCCATAATGCACTGGAGTGTCGTCCTCCTGATTGGCCAATGAACACTATTCAAATTAATCAATTAAGAAAACCAGTAAACTTGATAATTTACTAATTAAATTGTCCTTTCAATAATAAGAGATTTCGTGTTTGTACCGTCCTGCTGCCAGTCCTAGTTCATTCACCTGTTTGAATAAGTACCTGGCTACAGACAGGGGGGATATTTCTGTACGAATAGTCATTGCGCAGTAATTGCAGCGTGGCTAAATGCTTTCCAGAAAAGTTGAGATGGTGTTTGACAGAACAGGTCTGGCAGGGAGTGAAGTGAAAGCACTTTGGACTAAATACTGTGCTAAAGTAGAACTTGCTTTACTTTTCAAAGAACACTTATTCTACCGTACACCCTTCTGTGGTTGATACCTACTACAGCCACCTGCCTGCGTAAGTTTTCATAGCTATGTTTGTTTATAAGCATAGAAAACACTGTCATGTTTTACAACAACTACATTAACAGTGCTGTCTTCAGAAAAGTATTTCTTGGTAAATTACCTTCTTATCAATCAAATTTGCGATTGATCGATCAAGAATCGACCGGTACTGTTTGGCCTGCTGCCTACTGAGAGGTGCATAAACTAGAACTTCACGCTTTGGAGGAATCGTCACCGAAACATCGACCTTGAGACGTCGCAGGATGAATGGACTGAGCAACTGAAACAGCAGAAGTGACAGCCAAGCCTTGAAGACAGCCACAAATACTAAAAATATCAGATAGCCAAGCCTCGAGGGCAGCAGGGTTGTTAGACAGGTTACTCAAATCGATACCCTGCTAAACATTCTTAATGCATTCGTTCTTACCTCATGGAGAACTCAGAATCAATTTATTTGACCAATAAATATGATACATATACAATAATGTAAGTAATAAATAAGGTCGGGAGACACCCATTAATATTAGTAGCCGGTGTACCTAGGGCTAGGCTATAGATTACACAGTATAGTAGCTTGACTAGATCAAAGACAAACACAAAGTCATGCCAGGGGATGGCAAAACCATTACGTTACGTTAGTCATCGACATCGTCTAGTCTACTCAACTCTAGTATATAAGCCTATCCATGTATTATAGGCTGTAAATGATAGACTAAACTCAATAAATACACTAACTTAGTCTTAGTACAGTCAGTTGGCCTAACACTACAAATACAACACCCACTACTCTGTCACTAGTACTAGTCTAATGACGTAGTCAGTACCTGCAATTATCCCGGCCACCAGTGACCATGTGAAATAGGAAAATAAATTTTGCGTATCCGGCGGTATGTAAAGCCGACACCCTTCTTTAAACTTGACAATACAGGCCATATTTGCGCAAATTTTTCTCTGACCAATTATCAATGTTTGCAGATCAGGATAACGCTACTGGAAAACTAGTAATAATATCAAAGTCGGCATGATGTCACAATCACGTAAACCACCGCAGCAACGCAGACGAAAGGCATGAATTGCACTCCCATAACCGCCTCTCTAGTCCTAAACCAGCAGCGAGAAATGACAAAGACGAGAGCTCGGATGTCTGACATCGCGAATAATACCAATGAGCGGGAAGCGTACAAGACCGGGAAGCTATGATTATGATTGGCGTTCCTGAATCAAGTGAATGATCCTGCGTCTCGGGTCGAGTGTCAACAAGTGTGACTCTATGTTTAAAGTTGTGAATGCAAATGTTGTGAATGTAAATAAAGACGAATGTAGCGCACGTATGCTTCGCAGCTGAAAGTACCAGGTTTGCATGTAGCATTTCAGAATAGAACATGGTGTTAATTTAAAAATGAAATCAGAACGACACAATGTAAGTTCTAGCAAGCACTGATTTAATCAGTTGCGCAAACGTCAAGCTACAGCACAAGTTATGTAGTGCTAACACACTACACACTAGTCCCTAGCGAGCGACAAGCTACAGCACAAGTTATGTAGTGCTAACACACTACACACTAGTCCCTAGCGAGCGACAAGCTACAGCACAAGTTATGTAGTGCTAACACACTACACACTAGTCCCTAGCGAGCGACAAGCTACAGCACAAGTTATGTAGTGCTAACACACTACACACTAGTCCCTAGCGAGCGACAAGCTACAGCACAAGTTATGTAGTGCTAACACACTACACACTAGTCCCTAGCGAGCGACAAGCCGGCAGCAATGCTGTAACTTGCATAGGTGACATGTTTACGATTCTGAGATGGATCCATAGGTTCAAGCAAAATATTAGAAGTGGGGAGATCGGGGATTGATATCAAAAGTCGAAGTATTATACATTGTGATATATAGAAATTCTATCCAAATTTAGCAAGTCAGGTTGCCTATTATACATGGGGGCATATTATACACGAATATTTACGGTATAGCAGTTATTATTGATTGATTAATAATTAGAGTGACTGCATTGCTAATTTCATTTTTTACAAATTTTAATAATTGTGTTGATATACCGTCTTTCCCACAACTTGATTTTGGAGGTAAGTGACCAATTATATTATTAACAGTAGTGTTTTTTGTCAATTGAGTTAAAGCTGAAGGTGTGAAATATCGGGTTTTTCAGGTAATCTTTGTATGATTGACCTCCACTTGTAGTAGTTTTAGAGGCCAGATTAAGACCAGCATGTTAGTAAAAAAACGTGTTAAATCTGTTTGCAATAATGCATTTCTCACTAATCATTTCCCCATCGACTTTGAACAAATCTGCTTATCCTTTTCAAAACTGGATTGATAATGCATTTGTTTGCTAATCTAATATTACTTTTAAGAATTTTATTATAAGTATGCAAGTCAGTTTTAAGTTTATGGTAATGCTCTGTATTTACAGGAGTCTGTTTCATCCTCGAATACAATTTATTTCTAAACTTTATTGACATAATAATGCCCTTGGTAATCCTAGGAGTTTTTTATGTTATATTTATTAAATTTAATTACTTTAATAGGTAGAAATTTAACCATAGCTGGAGTAACAATTTCATCCTGGATATTGTAGTTTTCATTCGGATCCGCAAGAGTATCTGTGTTAAGTTTATCATAAAGATTTGAGTTTATTATTTCAATGAAAAATTTATTGAGCGAGTCAGGATTTTGTTGTTTCACTTGTATAAACCTTGGTATCGCACTAGTGGTTTCGACATAGTCCAGACTTAGAAAGTATGGAAAGTGATCAGAAATAGTGCTCACTAAAATACCAGTTGAGGATTTGAAGAATCCTTTTGACAAATTGCATAACAAATTATCAATGAGTTTTCCATGACATTCTGAAAGTCGTGTTGGCATAGTCATTTTAGGGAAGAAACCATGTGAAACGATTGTAACAAAACATTCACATACTATTATGGGTTTTTTTTTATTTTTAATCAAATCAATATTGTAATCTCCTGCAATTATTATTTCACTTTTATTTTTGTTTAAATCAACTAAATTTGATGCAAATTCATCTGTAAATATACAATAGTGTTCAATTATATCTCTAGGTGGTCTATGTATATTAAAAAGAATATGGAGAGTTCTTACCTAATGGAACATTCTTACCTCACAGAGAGATCTTACCTCAAGCTCATGGAGCATTCTTACCTCAGAGTTCTTACCTGATGGAGCATTCTTATCTCTGAGTTCTTACCTCATGTATTTCTTGCTGGGGGCTTAGACATATATCTGTCTGCCTGTCTTCAAGACTGGCAGATGACTGGCCAAGATGGGTAATTACAACTGATAAGACTGGTGTTATCCAAGAGGGGGCAGCTGGACAGTAGATTTAAATAACTGGTTTAAATTATGCAAGCTTGTCACTGAAAAATCGAAATAATGGTTGTTATTGATGTGAAGTTTGCGTGCTAAAAGGCACACTTTTAATAAATTCAAGACTGGCCCCTGTTTCTTGCCTCCTGGAGAGGTTTTACCTCATGGAGCATGGAGAGAATCTGCTTCTGTTGTTCCTCTTTGACCATCGCCTCACGGGCCAGAGCATCGTCAAAGGCAGCAACATCCAGGAACTCTTCAAAACTGTCAAAGCATGCAACATTACACACCCCATCACTGCACCCCAACATTACACACCCCATCACTGCACCCCAACATTACACACCCCATCACTGCACCCCAACATTACACACCCCCATCACTGCACCCCAACATTACACACCCCATCTGCACCCCAACATTACATGCCCTATCACTGCATGCCAACATTACATACCCCAACAATACATACCCCATCACTGCACCCCCCCATCACTGCACCCCAACATTATACACACCATCACTACACCCCAACATTACACCCCATCACTGCACCTCAACATTACACACCCCAACATTGCACTCCCCATCACTGCACCCCAACATTACACACCCCATCACTGCATACCAACATTGCACTCCCCATCACTGCACCCCAACATTACACCCCAACAATACACCCCCATCACTGCACCCCAACATTACACACCCCAACATTGCACTCCCCATCACTGCACCACAACATTACACACCCCATCACTGCATACCAACATTGCACTCCCCATCACTGCACCCCAACATTACACCCCAACAATACACCCCCATCACTGCACCCCAACATTACACACCCCAACATTACACACTCCATGACTGTACCCCCACATTACACACTCCATCACTGTACCCCCACATTACACACTCCATCACTGCACCCCCACATTACACACCCCATCACTGAACTCGCACATTTCACACTCCATCACTGCACCCCAACATTACACACCCCATCTGCACCCCAACATTACTGCATCATTTGTGAAATCAACTGAATTATAAAATATACTCTGATATAATGTGTTTCGCAGTGTCCACTCATGACACTTAAGAAGATCAAATGTGTATTTTATATTATGGTGCATAAAGAATGTAAAGTAAAGTACTATTATTATTAATAAGTGAGTAAGTGTACCTGCCAAGCTGGTCAAACAACTCGGGCAGCAGGAAGTGTAGAAGTGACCAGAGCTCCGCAAGGTTGTTCTGGAGGGGCGTGCCGGTCAGCAGCATCTTGTGGGTTGACCTGTACAGTTTCAGCTCCCTGAAATACACATACGGGTTATACAGTGCCTCTCTGTTACGTACAGTGTGTTACAGCGCGTCTGTTATGTACAGTGTGTTATACAGTGCCTCTCTGTTATGTACAGTGTGTTACAGCGCGTCTGTTATGTACAGTGTGTTATACAGTGCCTCTCTGTTATGTACAGTGTGTTACACAGTTCCTCTCTGTTATGTACAGTGTGTTACACAGCTCCTCTCTGTTATGTACAGTGTGTTACACAGCTCCTCTCTGTTATGTACAGTGTGTTACACAGCTCCTCTCTGTTACATACAGTGTGTTACATATCTCACATCAGAAGTAATCAGAAAAAGAGGAAGACCAAAACACCATGGAGAAGAACAATGAATGACAAACTAGAGGCTGCTGGGTTGACACGGGCCACTGCAGTAAGGAGACAAACTAGAGGCTGCTGGGTTGACACGGGCCACTGCAGCAAGAAGACAGACTAGAGGCTCCTGGCTGACACGGAGCACTGCAGCAAGGAGACAAACTAGAGGCTGCTGGGTTGACACGGGCCACTGCAGCAAGGAGACAGACTAGAGGCTCCTGGCTAACACGGAGCACTGCAGCAAGGAGACAAACTAGAGGCTGCTGGGCTGACATGGGCCACTGCAGCAAGGAGACAAATTACAGGCTGCTGTGTTGACATGGGCCACTGCAGTAAGGAGACAAACTAGAGGCTGCTGGGTTGACACGGGCCACTGCAGCAAGGAGACACACTAGAGGCTGCTGGGTTGACACAGGGCACTGCAGCAAGGAGACAAACTAGAGGCTGCTGGGCTGACACGGGCCACTGTAGCAAGGAGACAAACTAGAGGCAGCTGGGTTGACACGGGACACTGTGGCAAGGAGACAAACTAGAGGCTGCTGGGTTGACATGGGGCACTGCGGCAAGGAGACAAACTAGAGGCTGCTGTGTTGACACGGGGCACTGCATCAAAGAGACAAACTAGAGGCTGCTGGGTTGACATGGGACACTGTGGCAAGGAGACAAACTAGAGGCTGCTGGGCTGACACGGGGCACTGCAGCAAGGAGACAAACCAGAGGCTGCTGGGCTGACACGGGGCACTGCAGCAAGGAGACAAACCAGAGGCTGCTGGGCTGACACGGGGCACTGCAGCAAGGAGACAAACCAGAGGCTGCTGGGCTGACACGGGGCACTGCTGCATATCAGTGGCAGAATGTATTGGCAGTGAAATGACATGTATTTCAAAGAGTTTAGTTAGTGGAGTGATTTTTTTTGCCATTCTCTTCACACAACACGTGTGTAGAAAAACATGGCTATTTCGGTCAATATTAATAGACACTGTGCATGGATGTCTCTTAAAAGAGTGATTTTGATGAAATTTGTTCAGCATATCAATGACACGTTAGCAGTGGCTTTCTCAGGTACAGTATTCTTATAATCTGACAAAATGTTAACATGGCCACAATGGGAAAACTAACAATGGTCTCTGCCCTTGAGCGAGCCTTATGTGAAAATAATAACTTTGTTTGTCCACAGAATGGAAATACATTTTGTACTGAGGAGGGCACATAATTAAACAAAGTATTTAAATCTCATGCAGTATGTACATAATAAAATCAAGTATGTAGACAGTTGCTAATTAGAAATGAAGTGTTGTATATATATATAATAGTAGAATCATGAACCATGAATCATTCGGTCCTGACATACCAGCAGTAGAAAGTAAATTAAACACATTAAAACAGTATGGAATAAATACGTTAAAACAGTATGGAATAAATACGTTAAAACAGTATGGAATAAATACGTTAAAACAGTATGGAATAAATACGTTAAAACAGTATGGAATAAATACGTTAAAACAGTATGGAATAAATATGTTAAAACAGTATGGAATAAATATGTTAAAACAGTATGGAATAAATATGTTAAAACAGTATGGAATAAATATGTTAAAACAGTATGGAATAAATATGTTAAAACAGTATGGAATAAATATGTTAAAACAGTATGGCAATATTATAAGACAGTAATAACACTGTTCAATGATGTGATGTTTCAATGTCTGGTTAAGGAACTTGATGGAGGACGGAATGAATGATTTAAGGGCACGCTGAATTCGTACAGTTGGCATTCTGTGCCTCCTTCCAGAGGGGAGAAGGTCATACTGGTCGTGTAAGAAGTGGGTGGGGTCAGATAAGATTTTGTTTGCCATTTGCAGGGTTCTCGATTTGTACAATTGCTGTAAACTGGTTTCGGGTGTACAAGAAACGATAACATAGCTTATTTAGTTTTCCCCCGTTTTTGACCGATAGATTTCCACACCAGCAAATAAGACCTTCATCAACAAACGCCTGAACAGAATCATACACCTAAAGTGGTCAGACAAGACACCCAACAGTACACTAGGGGAGTGGATCAAACAACTACCAATAGACAAACTAAATAAAGAAGAGAAAATGGAGGTGGTTACGACATACACCGATGAAACCTGCAACAAACATCACACGACAAGCAATTACATGGAACCCCCAGGGAAGAGGAGGAAGGCCGAGAAACACCTGGCAGAGAGACACGGAAAGCGAAAGAAAGCAGATGAGAAAAACCTGGAATGGAATTGAGAAAATGGCATCAAACCGACAACAGTGGAGGACCATAGTCGATGGCATGTGCTCCCTGCGAGCAAACAGGCCTAAGTAAATAAGCCTGAAAGTTATATAACACTTTTCACTAATGAATCATGAAACAGAGACAGGATGTGTCTGTTGATATACATTGCATCAAGTTTTCTCAGGAAGTACAATCTTTGCTGGCCTTTCTTGTACAGAGTCATTGCATTATCATCCCACCTTAATTTGTCATCGATTGTAGTACCAAGATATTTATATGAATGTACATATGTGCCACGTGAAGAGGGGGGTGACATCCAGGAGGATAGCGAGGGGTCAAATTGGCCTAGGCATTTAAGTCGGCAAGATGATGTGACACACCAGTCATGTCCACATCCACCATGTGTTAGTTGTCTCGCATTGGTTGCCATGGAGACGTACCTGACGAGGCGACACCTGCTGTTCTTGATACGATGACCCTCATCGACGATGACGTACTTCCACAGGTGAGAGTTCAGATGGGCACGATCATTCATCGTGATCTCAAATGACGTTATCACGACTGGCTGAACTTTGATCCCATGGCGGATCTCATGCCAGCGGAAGATCTGTTTGCGCAGCTGGATCCGCTCTTCCTTGGAGCCGTGGTACAGGATGACAGGCACCTGGGACAGGAGGGAGAGGTGTAGGGAGGGGGAAGAGGGAGGGACAGGGTGGGAGCGGAGTAACGGGATGGGGGACAGGGAGGAGAAGAAGAGGTAGGGAGGGAAGGAACAGAGCAGGAGGGAAGAACAGGGAGGTAGGAGGAACAAAAAGAGGGGGACAGGGAAAGAAGGAACAGTATTTATACTTCATTTTTATTATAAAAAAATACCTGACATAACCATAAAAATAACCACCTACAGCCGCCAAACTTCTCACATATCTTAAATACATACATACTATGTTACAAAAACTATTCTCTTACATTCCTCTAATGCTTAAAATTCACAAAACAAACTCAAGTAAAACTTTACGTTGCTGGTGACTACTACCCGTAGCTGCGCAGTTACTGTAGTAGGCAAGATATGTGAGAAGTTTGGTGGCTCTAAGTGGTCGTTTTCATGGTTAGGTCAGAAAGTAAAAGATCGCCCATAACTTCAGTATTTAGAATACAAAATAGTATTTCTTTGCTGTTTTGCCAGTGTGATGTGCAACGCTGAATGCCAATCTTAATTATAACATCTACAATGAATAGTATATGAATATTTCAAGAAAGTTATAATATCTACAATGAATAGTATATATTTTCAAGAAAGTTATAATATCTACAATGAATAGTATATATTTTCAAGAAAGTTATAATATCCACAATTAATTGTATATATTTAAAAAAAGCTAATATCTACAATTAATAGTATATATTTTCATTGCACCTGAGTAGTGTCTCGTTACAGTTCGTTACACCAAAATGTACCCAGCCCTGACAATCAACATAGATACACTTACCTTGGGGGCGAATCTGTGGAACTCGCTGAGCCAGTTGGGGAGGGTGGAGAGAGGGGCGCAGATGAGGAAGGGCCCCGGCACGCCCTTGTACACGAGGTCAGCTATGGACGAGATGCACTGGATAGTCTTCCCCAGCCCCATCTCATCTGCCAGGATCCCATTCACCCCGTTCTCATACAGCAGCTGGAGGAAATAACCCTCTTTCATAAGGCAGCAGGGGAGAATAACCATATATCATAGAGCAGCTGGAGAAATAACCCTCTTTCATAGAGCAGCTGGGGAAAATAACCCTTTCATAGAGCAGCTGGGGAAAATAACCCCTTTCATAGAGCAGCTGGGGTAAATAATACTCTTTCATATAACAGCTGGGGAGAATAACCATATTTCATAGAGCAGCTGGAGAAAATAATCCTCTCTCTCATAGAGCAGCTGGGGAAAACAACCCTCTCTCATAGAGCAGCTGGTGAAAATAACCCTCTCTCATAGAGCAGCTGGTGAAAATAATCCTCTTCCATAGAGCAGCTGGAGAAAATAACCCATGTCTCTATGTCAATGAGGTCCATATCGGAAGAGATTTTTGAAATTTTATTATAATTTATTTTGTTGTATTGGAAATGAATGTTTTGCAGCAGTAGACACGAGCCAATGAACTTTATGTATTCAAGTGACAATTAATGATGCATAGTGATTGTTTTAATCATATGAAATATGATTAAAAAAGCCACAAGAAACACCACAAAAACAAAACCATGAGAAACACCACAAAAACACAACCACGAGAAACACCACAAACACAGCCACGAGAAACACCACAAAAACATAACCATGTGAAACACCACAAACACAGCCATGAGAAACACCACAAACACAGCCATGAGAAACATCCACAAAAATACAACTACAAGAAACAGCACAAACACACAACCATGAGAAACACCACAAACACAACCACTAGAAACACCACAAACACAACCATCAGAAACATCCACAAAAATACAACTACAAGAAACACCACAAACACACAACCATGAGAAACACCACAAACACAACCACGAGAAACACCACAAACACAACCATGAGAAACACCACAAACACAACCACGAGAAACACCACAAACACACAACCATGAGAAACACCACAAAGACTCAGCCATAAGAAACACCACAAACACACAACCATGAGAAACACCACAAAGACTCGGCAATGAGAAACATCACATAGAAACAATTAATTTATAGTATTATTATATGCCACATAATTTATTAAGCATATGTGCATTAATACAGAGTCACTGTGACAACATACAAAAATATCCAATCTTGACTACCTCTAAAAATACATATTATCATTTTCTGCCACTGATATAAAATGGTTCATATATCCATTCATGAGCAGACTTTGCAGAGCCATGTGGTATCTTCTAACCACATGTGAATGAATAAGACCCACCTGTGGTTATGACCCACCTGTGGTTGTGACCCACCCAGGGTTCATATACTTGAGAAACTATAAAATTACATGCCATTTCCATAACAAATCCATGCTGAACCGACTACTATTATTATTAAGCACACAGTTACATAAACCACAGATTTCAAGTGTGATTATAATATACCTGTACTAGCTCACAAAACAAACCAAAGACAACAGTAACAAACCACCATTCCAGTAATTCAATCTTTTAAAAACGTGTTCCCACAATGGCACCCTGTGGATGTGAGTGGACCACCATTCAGTTTCCATGGACAGATAACTGAACGGTTTGGGTGCCTGCCATTTTACTTCTAAAAACTTACAATTCCAGGTTTTTCTGTCATTTAGAAAGTTTCTGGCTTTCAAGACCTTGATTTTTAACCTATGGAATTCCATGCTATTCAAAAGATTTCCATGCCCCATACGAACCCTGCCAACCTGTGGTTGTGACCCACCTGTGGTTGTGACCCACCTGTGATTGTGACCCACCTGTAGCCACTGGTATCCCTCCACCTGATAGTCCCTCAGTACGCCTCCAGTCAGTAACACTGGCTGCTCCAGGGGCACCAGTTCTCCACCGATGTAACGCTTCGTAGGGACGTGAATCTAGATTGTAACACAATGTAAATATGAAGGGTTTTAGGGCAAAATGCAACAGAGGCTTGAAATTATGTAAACCGCCCTTTAGTCAGTTGGGGACATTTTACGTAACTTGCAACAATCATAGAGAACGTGTAACGTAAACCTATTCACATTTACATAATCTTAATTCATCCTCGCAAGCCAGGGCTGTTTGCCATGCAAAACTACCCCTGGCTAATCCCCTACGCGAAGTGCAGAAGTTAGCTGAGTCAAACTAGTAATTGACTTTGCCAGTCGCGACTGCATCACCCGTGAGAACAGCGCAAATACCCGCCCCAATTTGAAGACAGGTAAATGACCTCTGGGAATAATGACCCGTTCGCCCATTAGCACGAGCAGCTGAGCGGTATTGTGTATTCAAATAATTGCTTCTACTTCCTAAACATTGCACATAACATGAGCCACGGTTGGTTGAAATTAGTTTTATTATGACCACCTGACCTGCCGAGGTCCACTGATCTAGTGAGCGATTTCATAGGCTGAGCTTAAATTCAGTCTCGCAAAGCAATCAGCCAGGGGGGTACTGCTGGCTGGCACTGACGTAATCAGCAGCAGCGACCCCTGGCGTGCGAAGATGTCTTAACTTGACAACGGACATTTTGGCTAGTAGTGTAACTGTAGGATAATGTCCTATGTGAAACTGTGAAGTCCTCCATAACTTTTCTGTTCACATCACAGACCATCAGTTGATAGATGAGATGACAACTGCTGTACTCACCACTTCGTTATCCATGACACTGAGCACAGCCTCGGTGTCCAGCAGCTTCCTACCACTAGGTGGCACTACAGGTGTTGTAGATTCGTCACATGCGGAACTGTCAGTCACTTCACCATTGTCTGTGGCAACAACACTCATCGTAACATCTTCAGTGATTGTGTCTTTGACAACCGGCGTTTCCGTGGCAACTGGCGTTTCCATGGTAATTGGCATGTCATTTGCAACAGGCGTGTCCATGGCAACAGGTGTATCTATAGCAACCGGCATGTCCATGGCAACTGAGCTGTCGTTGGTAACTGCTGATGTACCACAGTTGTCTTTTGCCTCCTCCTCAACTTTCTCCCTTTTAATTCTGATAAACTGTTTAGAAAACATAAAAGCAACAAGGTAAATCTTGGGGTACAACTGGTAACTCTGGGGTGTAAGAGATTATTGTTTACCCTGTTGCTGGGGATAAGAAATGACCCTGCTCATCCTGCTGTGTGGTCAATGTGGAACATTAAACAGTTACCGCCAAATTGTCAACCTTATGGTCATTTGTTCCCAGTAGGTTTGCTTATGCAGACAGGATGTCACGATGAAGTTAAACATGTGCACTAAAGGACAACTGCACAGGTAGAGAGCCACAGGTTGTCAATGGTAACTCTACACATCATGTCCATTTCAAAACCCACCTGTTCCCATTGTGCTGCAATCTGTGTAAACAAGTCTGAAATGTTCATTCATAATGAGGGAATTGCACATTCACTTCACTGAAAGCATGGACCACTAAATAAAGATTTTATAATAACAATTATCATCATCATAAAATACACCACAATTATAGTTAAATAATTAAAATTGTAAATAAATTAAATAAACAACAATAAAACTAAGAATTGTACATTGAATTTAACAAATAAAATAATAACCTACACAATGTTAGCAGTGTAATCATTACAATGTAATGTAATGATTTGATTGACTACATGCAAATGGTTTTATAACTGCACTGTAATAAAAACATGCGTCAAGTGTTGTTAAACTTAAAGGCTTCTGTTTAGTACAGTGGTTCCCAATCTTTTTCTATCTATGTACCCTGTGACATCCGAGACGATCGTTAGGGTACCCCCATCATATATAAACATAAAATATATAGACCCTATAAAAACAATACTCTACACTTGGTTCAACGACAACACATAATTTTATTAATGAGATAAAGAAAGTGTACGCCACATTTATAATAAAAAACAAAAGGGATGGGCTACCCTTTTTAAAAAGCAGATACTCAATTCAGGAAGCAGACAGGAAGATTTGGAGATCATCTGAGACACAGAGTCGGACTCGAAGTTTGGTCTTCTTGCAGAATAACATCAAGAATCCAAGTGTACGTAAATAGGTGGATGGAAAATTAGCAATGCCCTCACGGGGACATCACAGACAGTCGGATACGACACACCATCTTAGACGAGAACTTGGCCAGGAGAAGATATTCAAGCGCATCATGGGAAACGATGGAAAAGTCCTCCTAACTTGCATGTCGCCTGCTAAGGATACTGCACTTTCACATTGGACAAATTTCCATCATTCGCACGGGAAGTTAGTTTGGAATCCCGTTTGGCATTGATGACAGGTACACGCGCCAGCACAATTGGACCCGTTTCCTTTCACCATTTCGTCATCAATAAACGCTGCGTTGAGATGATCACACATGCTGAAGTTTCCATAGTTGACGTTGACCTCACACAACTCCAGTTTCACAATGAATATTCATACTTTACGTAAGCCGGCCTCCAGACTTAGCCTTTTTCTTATACTGTTATTATTGTATTTCCTCTCAATGAATTTTTGACTTTTCCTTATACACTTGGTCAAATAATTAGCCGATCTCAACGTTTAGCCATTCCTCTTTAGTTCCATGTTCTCCATGAGAGCCAGCAGACTGTGGTGAGGAAGAGCTGCATCACTTGGTCCGCATGAAACTCTTGGCAAAAGCAGAGTCGAGTATTGAGAGCGCTGGATTTGGTAGTACAGTGGTATATTTACCATCTTGACAACACAGTCAAGATATGCTCTTAGCTCTGGCGGGACTACCTCTCATGTGAGATCGTATCGATGGATCATGCAATGGAATATTTTTTAATGGTGAAAATTCATTTGGAAAAAACTGCTAAGCGTGACCGGTGCGAGATTGAAAATGGACTTCAGTGTTGATGGAACTGTTTGTGCCTTTAGAACGCTTACAACATTATAGATGTGGTTCACTCAACTTCACTGGTGACTGTAAAAATACAAAATCCTTACTTTCAGCCACGTACCCCCAGGAAAACCTGTCGCATACCCCCGGGGGTTTGCGTACCGCTGATTTAGTATTACTATCTACTTACAGCTTCTTCCAGGCTGTCTGTGATGGTGTCTGCCTTGCGCTTACGGGCCGGTCTCATGTGAACTACAGAAACAATATTCAAACACATCTCTCAGTCTCCCTGTCTCTTATCAATATAGGGGCCAATTAGTCTAGCACCTTGTTGTTACTGGCGACATCCGTTGCACTGTCGCCTGCATAGGGCATAGGAAATTTTTTTTCATTTGGGATATAATCAGAGGAATGACACAGGTGATTGATGAATGTTCCTGTTTCCGACTGATGAAAAGAAATCAAACAGCTGGAAGAAGTTTTGTAAGTAACAGTGTTACAGTAATTGAGTTTAGCATTGGTTATACGTTATAATTGGATACCTGTAATATTGCTCGAGCAATGTGTTTACGTCGTAACTTGATGTAAGGCAGTTTGTGCTTCATTCGGGGATACAACAGTCACAAGACGTATATATACAACCAATCTCAGTAACACTGTTCTGTTTTCATAGGCAGTTAATGTGGTGGGGAAACTGTTGTAGGTAATTATGTTCACGGTAAACGTGCGTTTTATCAGCCTTTCGTAAAGTCGTCATCCTGGCTGTATTACAGGTATTCAGCTATAACCACCGCTAAAACGATTACCATAAAATGTTTACTTACAAAACTTTCCCCATCGTTTTAGTTTAACTTTTTCAGTTAGAAACCAAAACTATTATCAGTCTTTATATGTCATTCATGTGATTACACCACAAAACAAAAAACATCCTATTCCCTAAGCAGGTGCAAGTTACTTCCTGTCGCCAGTCGGCTCCATTCGCATGGAATCTCGCCATGTATTGTGACAAACTTACAGGCCCGATTACAAGGATCAAGACAGACCACGGTCAAGTACTTGGACTTCTGAAATGGCAAGTACTTGTTCAATTGTACTCACCAAAATATCAAACTACATTTCAAGTACATAACTCGAGGAATTTAGATTGCAAAACAATACGTTATGTCTTTGTGATACACAACACTGAATGACAATCCTGATTATATACTATTAATCTATAATTAATATCATGTTTTCAAGAAGTTCATAATTGGCACCTAAATAACATAAATATATAGATGGACTTGTATGTGACCTAATGTGCTTGTAAGGAGCCTGGTTAGTGGGTCTACTCCACTAGTACACTGGTGTATGTTTAGAGGGATTGTAAAACATTGCTTGTCACACATATTCAACATGTGCTTAGCAGTAACTCTGTTTTGTTATAAGACAAATTTTATGATTTAATTGTGAAACACTGCTACAGAACAGACAATTTCTCACCTGGTTTCTTGTCACAGTTCCCCTCAGTCACCCTCTTTCCAGCAGGGTCACGTGCAACGACCTTTGACCCGCTTCTAGTAACTCTGACAGTGTCACAGGAAATAGTTCCACCTGTTTGTTTCCCAGGTGTGTCTCGGTTCAGTTCTGTCGCACTGGGAGTGTCACGTGAAACGGTTTCCCTTCTAGTTTGGCGCCTTGGCATTTCCTCGTGACTGTCATAAGAAATACTATGCTTGCTTCTTCTTGTTTGTCGTGCTGGTGTAGTGACATCAGTGTCACACAAAATAGTTGCCCTAGTTCTTACTGTAACTGGTGTGTCAAGTGAAGTGTGTTTGCCCCGATCTGTAGAAACTATTCCTCTACTTCTAGTCCTACTTGGTGCTTTAGTACCTGCAGTATTATCCGACTCACAAGAAATAGTTCCCCTGCTGCGTATTGTCTCTCTCTGTGGTGTAGTTATATTAACAGCAGCAGTGAGAGGGTCACTGGAAGTAGTCCCCATACTTCTTGTCCTTTGCTTTGATACATTAATTTCTGTATTTTTACACGACATGTTTTCTCCGTCATTTGACAGTTGTTTTGGAGTCTTCATCTGAGTGTTGTCGTCCGGGACACATGACCTGATTCTACTACTGGGGACCGACTCAGGAGTGCCATCAGACGACTGACTCAGCGACGACGTCTCCACACTGTCTTCGCTTCTGTCATCACTGTCATTTGTGTTACATGTATCACTATTTGTCACTGTCTCTTCGCTGACTGTTTCTCGGGTAGTACCTTCGTCCAGGCTAGACACTGGAGATGTGGGTTCTGCCCCACCATCAGGGTGAGAGTGTCTGTGTCGTGCCCCATCACTTGCCTGTAAGACAAAACGCATAGAGACATCATCAACAGGGCGTTATCTCCCTCTCTCGACACGTATCATTCACACAACTGAGGCAAGGTGGAGTGAACAAAATGAGCATTCACGCTTTAAAATGGCAGCAAGAGGATTCCCTCGACGGAGAGCCAAAGTAAGTTCTTAGATGGCGTAGTAGTCAGTCCTAAGGACTGTTCAAAGCGCTTTACACTTTCCTCCCTGGCAGACCTGTTCAATCGAACACCTCGACTTGTCTGGGAAGCATTCAGCCATGCTGCAATTAATATGCTAAGACTATTCGTATAAATATTCACCACTGTCTATAGCTAGGTACTCATTCATACAGCTGAGTGAACTGGAGCAACGTAGAATGAACAAACTTTCCCAAGGTTCACAATGGCAGCACAGAGTTTGAGCCAGGGTTCTCTCGGTCGAGTCCGATGCTCTAGCCTGGTGTTTCTCAAACTTGTTTGCTCTATGACCCTGTTTTCTCAGACAACCATTACCATGGCACCTCACCAACCATAATAAATCTAAAATGATAAATGTTTAAAGTCTAACCATTCAATCAAATAGGTGATGCTACATAACACCAACAAGCTTCATGGTTCTGAATGGTGGTGCATAAAAAAGGTCTGTTTTGATTCGTTCAATCTGACAGGTGACGCTGTAGAACACCAACAATTATTTGAAGTCATATCTTACTGATGTTACACAAAGAACTGTCCGTGTTGGTCTGTTCAAACTTCAATGGGATGGATGCTGCTGCAAAGCATCAACAAACTTATTGATTCTGGGTTTCGTTATAGCGAGTGCACACCGTAGATGATGCACCACCTTTGTCTTGTTGCGACATTTTGCCTTAATGTGCACGAGATCAGAAAACGCAGCTTCACAGCAGGTCGTAGGTTGAAGCGAATGGTAGCAGGTGACGCAGGGGCAAAGTCACACAACTTCCATAGATGACCAGAACACTGTGACAGTTTCAGATTCGAAATTCATCTTAGCATCTGAATATTCCTGGAGACCAAGAAGCTCTGTTTGTGCAGCATCACTGTCATCTAGGACACATGTCACTGGCGATGTGAATGGATTCCTCAACAGCCGAGTTGTTTGACTAGATATCTCCGGGAAGTATCTTGTGAATTCCACTTACAGTGCTTTTAGGTGCTCAATTGTCAAAACGAGTTGTGTCATCAGTCTTTGGTGACTTCTGATACCGTTTCCAACACTGCGAAGTTGTGTAAGCCAAATTTTTCAACAAAATCAATTATCAAGGTTTCTTTCCCTTGAAGTTTGATGATCAGACTGTTGAGCTGTCCGAAGACGTTGACGAGATATGTAGCTAGTCATAGTTCCCATCCATCTTCTGTCCAACCTGAAAGAAGATCCACTTTGTTCGGGATGGCAAAGACACGTCAGACAACATTGCCTTTGAAGAGCCAGCGGACTTGTGTGTAGAACAGAAGGGTTTCATGGACAGAGTCCACGTCCTGACAATGTTTCTTGAACTGGCGTGAGTTAAGGACACTTGCTTTCACAAAGTTCATAGTTTTTATGACTGTGTCAAGGGTTTCAGGAGCACCTGGGGTATTCTTTGACGCAAGTGCTTGTCTGTGTATCATGCAATGAAGTGAGAAAGATCGTGAAGATTTTTATTTGATGGGGGTTATACATCCTGATTGAGATCCAAGCATTGCAGGAGCCCCGTTGGTACACACACACAGACTGTTCCAATCAAGGCATTCGGTTTCAAAGAATTCAGTCAGTTTGTCCATCACATCTTCCCCTTTGGATGTCATCACAAAACAAGAATTCTTCATTCCGGTCTCCATTGTACCTGGAGAACACCATTAGTTGGGAGCAGGACTGAACATCTGTCAATGCATCAAGCTGGATGCTGAACAAACCAGGCCTTTTGATTTCCTGGATCACCTGTTCTTTGATGTCCGCAGAAAGCTCACATATTCTGCGGCGGACAGTATTATTGGAATGAGAAATGATACCACGTTTTGAGCACTCTTCTCCCCCAGAACAAGTTTGACCATTGTCTTAATACAGGGCTACCAACTGCTCTCTGGTAGTGTGACGTTTCTTGTTTATTGCTATTTCAAAGGAGACAATAAATGATGCCTCCACTCCTGCTGCTACTGTTGACTGGTGAAGTCATCTACATTGAGGCACTGCTTCTTCAGCTGCTGCTACTGTTGACAGGTGAAGTCATCTGCATTGAAGCACGGCTTCTTCAGCTGCTACTACTGTTGACTGGTGAAGTCATCTGCATTGAGGCACGGCTTTTTCAGCTGTTGCTACTGTTGACAGGTGAAGTCATCTGCATTGAGGCACGGCTTCTTCAGCTGCTGCTACTGTTGACTGGTGAAGTCATCTGCATTGAGGCACTGCTTCTTCAGCTGCTACTACTGTTGACTGGTGAAGTCATCTGCATTGAGGCACGGCTTCTTCAGCTGCTACTACTGTTGACTGGTGAAGTCATCTGCATTGAGGCACTGCTTCTTCAGCTGCTACTACTGTTGACAGGTGAAGCCATCTGCATTGAGGCACGGCTTCTTCAGCTGCTACTACTGTTGACTGGTGAAGTCATCTGCATTGAGGCACGGCTTTTTCAGCTGTTGCTACTGTTGACAGGTGAAGTCATCTGCATTGAGGCACGGCTTCTTCAGCTGCTGCTACTGTTGACTGGTGAAGTCATCTGCATTGAGGCACGGCTTCTTCAGCTGCTGCTACTGTTGACAGGTGAAGTCATCTGCATTGAGGCACTGCTTCTTCAGCTGCTGCTACTGTTGACAGGTGAAGCCATCTGCATTGAGGCACTGCTTCTTCAGCTGCTGCTACTGTTGACAGGTGAAGCCATCTGCATTGAGGCACTGCTTCTTCAGCTGCTGCTACTGTTGACAGGTGAAGTCATCTGCATTGAGGCACGGCTTCTTCAGCTGCTGCTACTGTTGACTGGTGAAGTCATCTGCATTGAGGCACGGCTTCTTCAGCTGCTGCTACTGTTGACAGGTGAAGTCATCTGCATTGAGGCACGGCTTCTTCAGCTGCTGCTACTGTTGACTGGTGAAGTCATCTGCATTGAGGCACGGCTTCTTCAGCTGCTGCTACTGTTGACAGGTGAAGTCATCTGCATTGAGGCACTGCTTCTCCAGCTGCTGCTACTGTTGACAGGTGAAGCCATCTGCATTGAGGCACTGCTTCTTCAGCTGCTGCTACTGTTGATCAAAAATGAACGATCCTTTCCAGCAAGTTCAGGATGTTTTGTTTGCATGCGTAATTTCAGTTTACCAGGTCTTAAGAGTTTTGTGAATATCAAGTGCGGGTAATGGTATGTTTTTATAGTACACAAATTATTTTTATGAGAGATCGCTCCACGGCCCCCCTAAAATTGCCAAATGGCCCCCAGGGGCCTACAACTCTAGAATCGCTGCTCTAGCCCTTGCACCACTGTGCTCCACAACAGCGTTAGGCTAACGACAATGCTACAACTACGTTTCAGACTTACTGCATCTGACATAGAGTTCTTGCTATCTCCTAGGTCTATGATGAGCTGTTTGCGTTTCTTCAGGTCAGCCTTCTGTCGCTCTATGCGCCCCGCCAGGTACTTGGCATAGGCCTGACTGCGACACAGAAGGAACTTGAGCTGCTGGTATCTGACCTCACGCTGTCCACCGTCCAACTTGACCACATCCTGAGGAAAATACCCATCAGTGTCACAACAAAGACAGGCAGTCTAGTCATCAAAGAACCGACTTCCGTCCGTCCAGTTAATGCCAATGTCCACAACACACTAGATCACCTGGATATAATAATAATAATATAAATCCGGCCGTGTAAACAATAATGAACAGATAACAAAATCAAGTTTCTTGAAAGGTAACCATGTACAATAATAATGTACTGTATCAAATGTTACTGATCAAATACGCGATCGACACGTAATAAAAGATTCTGGCAAAACAGACATTTTATAGAAACATGACTGACCAATGCTTTCAAGTCAAGCAGTTTCGTTACAGTTACATCCATGGGAGCATTCACCAATTTCAGCTCAACAATGGGAGCATTCATTATCTGAATTACCTCTTGCGCTTGCCGATTCATCTCAGCTTCTTTCTCCAAGGTCACCTTTTCCATGTCCTTTTCTGCCATCAACATTGAATCGGTGATAATTGAGTTTGGCTGGTCACCATTAGGTGGCGACACAGTCTCTTCTGGGCTATGCGACTGTGATACACCTTCTTTTGTGGAATCTGGCAGCGATACATCCTCTTCTTTGCAATGCGGTGTATTTTTTGTCATTTTGTTGCCTTCTCCACCACAAGGTGGCATCACTTCTTTGTCCTTCATTTCTCTGCTACAAACAGAAACAATCATAAAATAACTTGTATACAAATTATAGGACATTGCTATTGGTCTGGACCCAGATGTACATAATAAAACAGCTATGGAACTCTCCACCCGGTTCTTTTGCATGCATTTCCAAGTGTGCAAGCATCTCTGATCAGCTCCACTGTAAGGTCCTCAAACAGTTTGTTATGTAAAGGTCTGTTAATCTGGAATTCAATTCCACCTAGCACTCAGAATAAACCCAACCTAACAAGTTTGGTATTATTGTTAACAAAAGTTACTCTATCGTAATAAATTTAACTCTCGACCAATGTTTACGCTACACTTTTGAACTTTATTATGTAATAATGTTTTTTACACTATATTATTACAGCAACTTAATCCACATGCTACATATGAAATGATTGTATTGTTATGTTTGGGTTGACAGCGACTAGTTACTGAATAATTTCTTAATCTTATTATTGTACTATCCTTTATCAACTGGTTACAGCCTTAACTGGCTCCGCTGTCAACCCGGAATTGTATACTGTTTATTATATTTGCTTGTATGTATGATTTATACAACTCCAAAAATAAACTATCTATATATCTATCTATCTTAAAACCAGCTACATGTATTTTTGCTTTGATATGTATCAAGTCAAAATCACAACAGGTTCTGCATGCCATGATAACAAAAGACCGGACCATCTCACATTCTCAGGCCTAAATTAAATATGTTCGCAAGAGCTCAGCGTTTTAAATTAAAAGAAAGAAGAGCAGCGCCCGATTACTAGGATAGACACAATCTCTGGCCAAAGCTACGTTCAACTAGTTGAACTACAACACGTGAATCCTAATTGTGTCGAAAAAAACTATTACTAAGGCCTAGACAGTCGTCTGAATAGACTGTGTTAGCGCGTACTAGACAGGTATCAACGACCCAATGCCAATGGCAATGACCATCGACATCGCATGAAAACAGAGTTACCAAGTCTCATGCATTTGGGTCCATCTCATTCTCTAAGTCTAACGTATAAACCTGCAAATCAGACAGACAGCCGATATAATTTAGCTTATTAATTCATCATATCATTCATGACATATGCACGATTGGACTTTGCAGTTTCGATATAATCCGCAACGTTTTTCTTATCATCGTCAGTGACGTGTTTAAAACGTTGTTTTCCGGAGTTTTAATAAATAGTGGTGCTGCTACCTGGTGTCCTGATGATAAAGATCAATGCCACAACACCACCACCTGATAACGATATCCTTTGCTTTGGCCAAGTGACCCTCACCCTCAGGCTCAGCCTCAATCATATTTCCCAACTCAACTTGGCAGCTCTGTAGTCGCAGACCGAAAATCATAAACAAAAATTATACAGAGTTCTGAAATTAACAAATAGTTTCTCTTTGTATCTATTATAAGCTAATGGCAAGGTTCAGGTATCAGGGAGAAGGAGTGTTGGGAAGTTGAACCTTGATTTGACAGACGCGGCCAGCTCATGGACAGGACAGGAGTCAGCTTTCCAGTTCCACTTCCAACCAAACTACAATAACTCTACCTTCGAAGTCATTAAACAAATTTTACTTCAACGGTTTCAAAAGCAGTTTTCTAGCAGAGTTTTTACTTATACGACGACTAAGGTTGCATATAAGATCAACGCATACAAACCTTGATAAACAAATTTAAATACCCAAATCTCATCTGGAAATCTCTTGACACCTTCCCGCCAAACAACTACATAGGTGGCGCTACGTGTACCGGAAGTCGGTTGACACTGAAGAGGCGCCCTCTGTCACACAATTGAGGAAGCACAATCCGGTCTCCGCGAGATCCGCTAGAGTACGCTGTATTCAATTCAATGCTTTATTTCAGATACAAATACATATAGTGATACATATATCGGTCCATATACACCTACCACTGTTAAAGTGATAATAGAAGCACGTTATATAATACATAAGGTATACATATACAAGAAAAAATAAGAAACCACATCTATTGCACCTACAGAAGGTCGTTGTGTACATTCGTCGCATTCTAATTCTGGAGATCCACCTGATATCCGTGCCTAGTACGGCTACTACCAGTTTTCTAATTTGTTTAAACGATTAATAAATTTATAAACAAGATTTCGAATGACTGCTTTACAGTCCAGAACACGTCTTTCTGCAAACATGCCTGAGGCGCCGAAATATATCGGTAATTGAAGTAGTTTTCTGAACACATTGTTATAACAAACATGTAATTTGTGTATACTGTAAGCATTGTGATTCCACCATAGTTGAGATGTGTACATTGACGAGCAAAAGGTATTGAACAGCTAACTGTTTACATCATCAGTGCACATATAACATTTCCTGAGTAAAACATTACCACGTGCATATAACTGGCGACACTGACGCATTATATCTTGTAGTTGATTTTAGCCTAGTTATTATTAATCAAGGATCTCATTATCAAAATTTCGTTTAGAAGAAAACATTTAATTCCATAAAAATTGTATACTACATTTAAAATAGCAAGATAAGATAGATATTTAAGATAGATATTTACATTTCGTTTGCTTTATTGATCTATAGTAGGGATGTCATTGAACATTTCAAATCGCAGACATCATTTTATGTTGTTTTATAGTTTTGTCACATGGTGGAACCCAGGATAAAGTGAAAAGTGAAAAGAATATCAAAATCGGTAAAGTACTTTTCGAGATATGAATTTTTGAAGAAAATTCAGATTGTAAGCCTATCTCTTATACAGTACCAGTGAACTGAAAAAAGGGCAGCAAAACGCGTGCATATTTTTATTAAAACTATAATAAAACAGTTTTGTTCAATGTTTATAAATTAAATTTTATGTATGCCACATGTGTAGACGAACAATGTTAATTAATTAATATAAGAAATTAATTAATGAATTAAAACGATATTTTTAAAAGTATAAATGTAATAGATTATCTAACTTACATTTTTACAACAGTTGTTTTCGTTATATTTTTTCACAACGTTACACTAAATTCCTGTAACGGTATTGCTTGTATCTATGTATTATATAACATACAAACAACACATCGAGAGAATATGTTTAACACGCTGCTATCTGGATATACAGCTACACTGATCTAAATCCTAGGCTAGGTCGATATTCACTACACTAACAGAGGCAGCGCCCACTACTCTATCTGCTAATTAGAGTCCAGAGGTTGCTGCTAGGCAATCAGTCCAAATATACCCTCCCTGCTGGGCATCAGCTGGGGTATCTTGTGACAACTCATGAACTTCTAGATGTAAACAGTTTATTAAATTACCTTTAATTTGATGCATCACATTAATATGTCAGATATCGAGCTCAAATGTGCCCATTTGTCGTTGAAGTGAGTGCCCCTAAATGCGAAGCCAGGCCGCGTCAAAGCGATCGGACGCAAATCACTTGACAGGTAGCAGCTTCAAAGCAAGCTTGTGTAATAACCGTTTCAAGTTGCAGCGAAATCAATAATTCTAAAAATACTAATGATGTTAATGTAATTTTATTCAAAATTAACAAAATTTAGGATAAATGCGTTGTTACGTGGAAACAAGTTGAAAGTCGGCAAAATCTTAACGGATTCTTGTACGACTGAATTAGCGGCGTCGTCTGTTGACAACCCTATCCGTAGCGTGGTTGATTTTTGTGGTCTTTGCATATTTCCAACAAACATCCTTCACAGTTGATCCATAGCCTCGAGGGGGTTGTTTTGGGATTAATTTACTGTCAAGGGGGTAGTGTTGGATATTTTTTCTGGTCGAGATGGGAATATTGGAGATTTTTTTGTAGTAGACGGGTGTGGTGCAGGAGTTTTTTCATGGTTAAGGGGGTAGAGTTGGAATTTTTGTGGTGGAAGGAGTAGTGTTAGAGATTGTTCACGGTTGAGGGGGCAGTGTTGGAGAATTTGTTTACAGTCAGTGGAGATAGTGTTGGGGATTTCTGCAGTTGAGGGGGTAGCGTTAGTTTCATGGTCGAAGGGGGCAGAGTTGGAGATTTATTGCAGTCAAGAGTTGGACCATGTTAACTCGAAAGAGTTTTAAAAGCAAATTTTAATATATAATGTTACCAATGATCACAAAGACAGAGTTCAATATTAGCTGACTGAAAGATTTTAATGGCAAAATGTTGAAAAACTGGTTTCTTGCAGCACACTGCATTTAAACATATATAGATGGGCTGCAAGAGGCAAATGGACCTTGGCAGCAACAAGGTCCAGGGGACCGTTTCACTGGCAAGCTCATTCGCCCGATTTCACTCTCCAATTAACAGTGCTCTTGTATATTGAAACTGTCAAACACCAGGAGGCGCCACCGGGACACTTGCTGGTGTGTATCCTCGGTGGTACGGCAGAGCATGGCATCTTGCATTTTGAGAAAGATCCTTAATTTGAACGAAGGACTGTATATAATGATGGATTTTCGTCACTAGCTCGTTGTCTTAGCGCAATTGTCCCCTGGTACTAAACACTTGTGGCAAACACCAACAGAACTCTATAAAAATGACACTGAACTGTGCTGAACACCAAATGTACAGTAAAGAACGGCCATTGGACTGTACAGAACACCACCTGAACTGTACAGAACAGCAACAAATGAACAATAAGAGACAAGACCGCTGGCGTTTCCTGATGACCTTGACTTATACAGACACAACCATTTGTTTAGTTTAACAAATCACATCACTAAAACAATGGCATTATCACGGAGTACAAGTTACTCAATAAACATTTAACTAATTTCTGACATTGTAAAACCCATGTTAAGACTTAACAATGAAAACTTCTCACACGTACAAATGCGACGAAATCTCTAAACGCTAAAATAGAGTGAACCAATTTCATCTTACTCCAAACACATCAACATGATAGAGATCCCAGTGATTCCCAATAAAAACATAATTATTAAGCAGCCACTTTATTTATTTTTAAATGTTTTTTGTTATCAGCGCATTTGATTGCCTGTGATGTGAATACCTACAATGTGAGAAGAAACCCCAAGAAACAGTTTTAAACGTTAACACTTTTAACCATAATTATTTCTTTTGCTTAACCTCAACAATCAGATACAGCTGTAATCAACATATACCATTAGTGGTATGCATGCGATTGCCTGAGATGAGTACATATGAAAAATGCTTCTATGAACACAGTGAAACAGTGGACTAGTAAGTTACAGGATGTATATACCAATAGCACCCATCCCTGTTAATATGTGCCTTATTTCCCAACAAATTAATAGCTTCATTTTGAGAAATTATCTTAAATTAATATTTCTGTGACACATTAAAAAATATATCAAAGGCAGGTCAGAAACATTAAAAAATATTTCATATACCACAATATACACAAAAGTTTGCAGTGCGGTACATAAAACTATTATGTACATATATAAAATAGTGTAAATAAAACAAATTAAAAAGTAAGACTAAATAAATGAAGACTGTAAAACTGTATATCCATGAGTAAATTGAAACGCGTTCTTTTAACTGGTGGAACAACGATATGTAACTTTAGTTTTAGATATGTGCGCTCAGATAAATGACAAGATATTGAAATGTGATCTACAGATGACAACTCTAGCATTCCACAGCTATAACAATACCGTTGTCATGTCACTTCATGCTGTTTGTACATGATGTGTCTGCAGTCAACACTTTAAATACAAGTTGCTGATTGTGCTATGATCAGCTATTCCCTCCACCGTCTTATAAAGTGATGCAGTGAAATGACTGATCAGGCACAGGCATCCCTCTACACACTCAGTCACTTTACTCTCTCAACCGTCACCATTTAGACATGGCAATCTATGCTATGACCACATTGGTTCTTTACAACATGCTATGCATGTGTAGCAAAGGTCTTTTACAACGTGCTAATCATGCGTAGATGGTTCGTTACAACATGCTACTCGGGTGAAGTGGGTGTACTTTACAACGTGCTAATCATGCGTAGTGGATGTAATTTACAACATGCTAATCATGTGTAGTGAATGTACTTTACAACATGTTAATTATGTGAAGTGCATACACTTGCTACTAAGGTGTACTCTAGGTCTTTTACGCCATGCTATTCATGTATAGTGGAAGTCATTTACAACATGCCACTCGAGTGTAGCTAAGCATTGAAAGACAGGCATTACCCAGCTCCTTCCCACAGGGACACACTCAAGATGTAGGGACTACTATATTCAACATCTTTGTGACATTATACCAGTCCAGCAACCATCACTCTAAAGACATTCACTTCATCTCCACAGACGTCCACTGAACACAATATGCATTTCTTTGGTGCCATAGCCCATTGTTATTGCAGACTGTAAACACTTTAGACAAAATACCAACTGTTTCCAAGTGTTTGACGGCCTTTAAGTTCTCAAGACCACCGATAAATCAAGTACAAAAGGTCACCGGTAGATCAAGTACTAAAGGTGACACCCGTTTCACACCTTGTCTTGGAAGTCAAGGTCAAGGTCACGATACATGTCCTTGATAACATTCACGTTGGCCGAGAGGTCGACAAGAAACGCATCCATCTGTAAGATCACCTGAAGCAGAAACACATGACCTTAGTATCAATGATACTCATGTAACATCTGGCCTTAGTATAGTACCAATGATACTTATGTAACATGTGGCCTTAGTATCAGTGATACTTATGTGACACATGGCCTTAGTATCAATGATACTCATGTAACATCTGGCCTTAGTATAGTACCAATGATACTTATTTAACATGTGGCCTTAGTATAGTACCAATGATACTTATGTAACATGTGGCCTTAGTATCAGTGATACTTATGTGACACATGGCCTTAGTATCAATGATACTCATGTAACATGTGGCCTTAGTATAGTATCAATGATACTCATGTAACATGTGGCCTTAGTACAGTATCAATTATACTTATGTAACATGTGGCCTTAGTATAGTACCAATGATACTTATGTAACATTGGCCATAGTATCAATGATACTTATGTGACACATGCCCTTAGTATCAATGATACTCATGTAACATGTGGCCTTAGTATAGTACCAATGATACTCATGTAACATGT
The DNA here is from genome assembly GCA_963995525.1 of Escarpia spicata. Lineage (NCBI taxonomy): Eukaryota > Metazoa > Annelida > Polychaeta > Sabellida > Siboglinidae > Escarpia > Escarpia spicata. Next base: position 8,158,245 of record OZ023213.1, read on the forward strand.
GGCCTTAGTATCAGTGATACGCATGTGACGCATGGCCTTAGTATCAATGATACTTATGTGACGCATGGCCTCAGTATCAATGATACTTATGTGACACATGGCCTTAGTGTCAATAATAAATGTGTAACACAGTAGTATATCAAAGATATTTATTTCTACATTGGACGACAAGGCCTACATAAATGAAGGTGTAATCAATTACAATGATCACGATAATTAAAACAACAATCCTTCACACACACTTCACCTTCCATGTTTTAACCATAACGTCTATCAGTTCTACACATTTCACCTTCCGTGTATTAACCTTAACCTTCATCAGTCCCACTTACTTTACCTTCCATGTTCTATCTCTAACCCTCTCACCAATCTCACTCACTGCACCTTCCATGTTCTATCTCTAACCCTCTCACCAATCTCACTCACTGCACCTTCCATGTTTTAACTCTAACCTCCCACCAGTCCCACCCACTTCCCCTCTCATGTTCTATCCATAACCTCCCACCAATCCCACTCACTTCACCTTCCATGTTCCAACCCTAACCTCCGGTCAGTCCCACTCACTTCACCTTCCATGTTCCAACCCTAACCTCCCATCAGTCCCAATCACTTCACCTTCCATGTTCCAACTCTAATCTCCCGACAGTCCACTCACTTCACCTTCCATGTTCCAACCCTAACCTCCCATCAGTCCCACTCACTTCACCTTCCATGTTCCAACCCTAACCTCCCGCCAGTCCCACTCACTTCACCTTCCATTTCTAACCATAACCTCCCGTCAGTCCCACTCATTTCACCTTCCATGTTCTAACCCTAAACTCCCATCAATTCCACTCACTTCACCTTCCATGTTCTAGCCCTAACCTCCCATCAGTCCCACTCATTTCACCTTCCATGTTCTAAGCCTCACCTCCTACCAGTCCCACTCACTTCATCTTCCACATTCTAACCCTAACCTCCCACCTGCCCCACTCACTTTACCTTCCATGTTCTAACCCTAACCTCCCGTCAATCCAACTCACTTCATCTTCCATGTTCTAAGCCTAACCTCCCATCAGTCCCACTCACTTCACCTTCCATGTTCTAAGCCTAACCTCCCACCAGTCCAACTCACTTCATCTTCCATGTTCTAAGCCTAACCTCCCGTCAGTCCAACTCACTTCACCTTCCATGTTCTAAGCCTAACCTCCCGTCAGTCCCACTCACTTCACCTTCCACGTTCTAAGCTTAACCTCCCGTCAGTCCCACTCACTTCACCTTCCATGTTCTAAGCCTAACCTCCCGTCAGTCCCACTTACTTCATCTTCCATGTTCTCTTTGCCAAATGCAAGTGTTGTTAGAAACGCAACTCGCCACGGCAACATGTGGGAGATTACCTGCAACACAAATTGTCAGGTCGAAGATTATCTTTTTGAAGGAAGATTATCAATTTGAAGGAAGGATATCTGCAGCACAAGTTGTGGTAAGGTTATCAACAGCACAAACTGTCAATTGAGACATTATCTAGAACATAAACTGTTATGTGGGAGATTATCTAGTAACAACATCTGTCGTTGCATTTCTTAAAATGCACTAAATTTATGGACTACTTTTGTATTACTTCTATTAACTTATTCCTTGTATGCATTACCTTTGTTAACCATTTCAGTACTACAGCCCTGATCAGCTGTGACCACTGAATACTGCATTCCCAGTGAATATGCAACATAATGGACTACCTCACTTCAAGTCAAGATTTGAGCAACAAAAAGGCGTTTTATGAATAGGAATGTTACATATTTTTGGAAAGTGTGATAAGCAGTGAATAAAATGAGCCATATCATTTTACATTCCGTCGTCATGGTAACCAACAATCCAAGATGGCCGCCAAGATTTCAAAGTTTTTGCAGTTGCTGAACTCAGTTGTATACTAAGTTCGCCGACATCGTTATTATGTCGATCGTCAACATCCGACAAAGATTCTTCGATAAAACTATCAAATAATCTGTCCAAAACATATGGTGGTAAATTGCTAGTTGAAGTAATGCAGTCCGCCATTGTGGCCGCCGCAGATTTTGATAATCCATCATTATAAACCGTGAAAATCACCGTAAACTATTATTGAGCGATAATAAACAATGACCACTGCTGAATAGCTAATTTATTCGCCTTGACAACCGTACACAACAAGTGGTTCCACGTCCAAGTGGACAAGTTCATATGTGGTAGATTATCTAAAACTGGAAGTTAATGAATGGCAAATTGTAGGTGTATGGTGAATTAATGGTACATTGTAGGTGTATGGTGAGATAAGGCTACATTGTAGGTGTATGGTGAATGAATGGTGCATTGTGGGTATATGGTGAATGAATGGTGCATTGTAGGTGTATGGTGAATGAATGGTACATTGTAGGTGTATGGTGAATGAATGGTAGACTGTGGGTGTATGGTGAGTGAATGGTACATTGTGAGGGTATGGTGAATGAATGGTACATTATGAGGATGGTGAGTGAATGGTACATTGTGGGTGTATAGTGAGTGAATTGTACATTGTGAGGGTATGGTGAATGAATGGTACATTATCGGGGTGGTGAGTGAATGGTACATTGTGGATATATGGTGAATGAATGGTACATTGTGGGTGTATGATAAATGAATGGTACATTGTGAGGGTATGGTGAATGAATGGTTCATTACAAGTGTATGGTGAGTGAATGACACATTGTGGAGGGTGAATGAATGGTATATTGTGGGTCTCTGGTTAGTAGACAATACTTACAGGGAAGAGTTTCTGTACAATCCAAGTATGGTAAGGTCGCAGGGTCGTGTCATATGCGTGCACACAGAATGCATGCATGTTGTCAGTGTGCGTGCCTGTCTTGTGGTCATCCACAATTTGTTGAAGGAACGCGACTTGGAACTCTAGAGCCCTGCAACACCAAAGAACACAATCTCACAACTACAAACTCCAGAGCCCTGCAACACCAAAGAACACAGTCTCACAACTCAAACTCCAGAGCCCTGCAACACCAAAGACCACAATATTACAACTACAAACTCCAGAGCCCTGCAACACCAAAGAACACAGTCTCACAACTACAAACTCCAGAGCCCTGCAACACCAAAGAACACAGTCTCACAACTACAAACTCCAGAGCCCTGCTACACCAAAGAACACAATCTCACAACTACAAACTCCAGAGCCCTGCAACACCAAAGAACACAATCCCACAACTACAAACTCCAGAGCCCTGCAACACCAAAGAACACAATCCCACAACTACAAACTCCAGAGCCCTGCAACACCAAAGAACACAATCCCACAACTACAAACTCCAGAGCCCTGCAACACCAAAGAACACAATCCCACAACTACAAACTCCAGAGCCCTGCAACACCAAAGAACACAATCCCACAACTACAAACTCCAGAGCCCTGCAACACCAAAGAACACAATCTCACAACTACAAACTCCAGACCTCTGAAACACAAAAGAATACAATTTCACAACTACAAACTCCAGAGTCCTGCAATATAAAGGATAAAATCTCACAACTACAAACTCCAGAGTCCTGCAACACCAAAGAACACAATCTCAGAACTACAAACTCCAGAGCCCTGCAACACCAAAGAACACAATCTCACATGTGTGGTAGTGTCAGAGTGTTGAAATGTCAGTGTGGGTGGGTAAGTGACAGTGTGGAGTGGCAGAGTGGAGTGTTGGAGTGGAGTGTGGGAATGTTGGAGTATGGTGTGTTGGAATGTGGGAGTGATGGAGTGTGGTAGTGCTGGAGTGTGGTAGTGTTGGAGTGTTGAGTGCTGAAGTGTAAAGTCTTGGAGTATGGTAGTGTTGAGTGTGGAAGTGTTGAAGTGTAGAGGGTTGGAATGTGGAATTGTTGGAATGTGGGATGCGGTGACTCTACCTCTTGAGCCACAAAAGGGCGATGGCGGCCGACTCTTTGTGCCGCGTTGTCTTGGAGGCGATCTCAGCTTGCAGCATGGCATAGAAGGTTGCATACTTGTCCGGGTCTTTCTCGTACTTTTTGGTCAACTTCTGCACAGATAACTCAAGTATGCAATACTAATAATAATAAATTTCTATAGCACCAATATCCCCAGGAATCTAGGGACCATTTCACTAACATATTAAGCTCTTAAGGAAAATCCATCCTGAAGGAAAAATCACGGAGTATTTTCAAAAGTGCGTTTCACTAACGTGATCATTAAATTATTCTTAATTAAGGTAAAGAGCGATATTTCCATTATGATAGCTGATAATCTACACAGTTGGTACATTTTGGCAAAAAAGATTGAGCAGTTGTCAAAAAGTATTTGAAAATACGGCCAAACAACCACTTAACAACAACATATGACTTTGTTCACTGTGCGGAGAAATAAAAACGAAATCTTACATAAGCCACGGACATACCACAGAGGACAATATTTCCGCGTCACACACGGCGCAATGTTTTGACGGAAGCGTCGTTGTTGACAATTTTCAGTTTACAAGAGCATAGAGAGCGACAACAACTTAAACGGAAATTGTGCCGTCGAGTATAGTAATATGAAGGGCAGTAGTGAGCAGGTTCAGTTAGATACAGCTTAAACTTTGCTCAAAATTGATTAACAAATGTCACATCAACCTTGACCATGCTTTAACAAACTTTTAATCGCTAACATTTGGAAGACTTATTTGGCTGTGAACAACTGGTTCTCTGCGTGAAAGTGAACCCAAATTAAAAAGCAGTTTGTAAAATCTAGCTGTTTATGATAGTTAAAGATTGGTGTAACGTTGTCTTGGACATTTTTTTTGGACAGTATCCAGGATGGATTGTTAGTGAAATGCAGTTTTTTATTTTCATTCCTAGGAAAGGGGAACACTTGATGTTATGGAGCAAAATTGGGCTTAAGAGCTCTTAAGAATGTTAGTGAAACGGTCCCGAGCTCAGAGGCGCAACATACAACAATCATTGGGCAAAATGTTTACCAGGGACAAGCATGGGTCATCATTAGAGCTAGGGCCACCAAAAGGTTAGGGTGGGATTGCTACTACTGCCAACAACACACTTCATCATGTACTAATGACAACATAAACATTACATGCAGTGACACAAACATACTTTATATATTAGTGACACAAATACACTATATATTAATGAAACAAACATACTCTATGTACTAGTGACAATAACCCACTTTATATTTTAGTAACAACAACACACCTTATATATCAGTGACAACAACCCACTTTGTATATTAGTGACAACAACATTCTTTATATATTAGTGACACAACAAAATAAAGTTTGACACCGTCCCGTATTTGTATTTATAGCATTAAAATACTAAAATAAATAGCTTAAAATTACAATTAGTCCAGGTAAATAAAAAAATATTAATAATGATAGGCTATCAAACTTGTTAAAACTGTACAATGTTCCCCTGTGTAAATTATTTTAAATAGATATTTACAAATGAAACTGCATTCGTTAAAAGTAATATTAAATATAAAAAACACTAATACCATGAATACTACAATGATAATAAATAAGATAATATGTGTGTTAAAGTGCAATGTCAGTCATGTAAAACCCATTAAGTGGAGAAGAACAATGTCTTTAGTGGTTTCTTAAATTGCGGGAGATTGCCGTTGTTCGCATGTTCATGGGAAGTTTGTTCCACAGAGTGGGGCCGGTAACAAACAAATACACGGCAGCCGAAACATTCTAAATTCACTCTAGGGACTTGCAAGAGAAACCTGCTTGCAGAGCGTAGGGAACGGCGTGGTGTATACTGGTGTAATAGTGCCACAAGATACTCAGGTGTACCATCATATAATGTCCTGTGCACAAGGACGAGTATCTTAAACTCAATATGCCTCCTAACAGGCAGCCAGTGTAATGTCCATAGTATTGTCGTCATGGACTGCCGATCGCCCCGCCGAATCTGCATGACAATTCGAGCCGCAGACCGCTGAACCATTTCCAGACGGTGCAGGTGACGATCATTATTCCGAAAAGCACCGCATTACCGTAGTCAAGTCGTAATATCACTAGTCCGTGGACCAGACTCTTACATGCTCTGGTGGTAACAGAGTCTCATATCTTCGCAATTTGTGGCAGGTGATAATAGATGTTGCAATATACGTTCGCTACTTGTGCCACCATCGATACGTCAGTGTCAATGACAAATCCAAGATCTCGGATAACGGAGGAGGTGTCAACGAACTGGCCACATATGTTGATGCGGGCTAACGATATAGGAGTACTCAGACTTGGCGAACGGATGACAAGGGCTTCTGATTTGTTGTCGTTCATCACGAGTCCGTTGTCATGGAGCCATATTTTCACTTCCTGTATGCAGGCCTCCATACATGCAAGGGCTTGTGTGTGGTCGGTTGGTGGGAAAGTGATATAGAGTTGAGTGTCGTCTGCATATAGGTGGTGTTGAATGTTGTGCTGTTATAGAAGTTTGGTTAAAGGTGCGATGTACACGTTAAAAAGTATCGGTCCCCGGACAGACCTTTGCGGCACTCCTGTCATTATGGTGTTTATTTCCGACATGCCATTCTTTACACGTACTACACACGTTCGATTATATATTAGTAGAACAATAGCTGGGACTGTGCTGCCTTGTCATTGATGACATGCAAATTCGGCAGGGGGGTATCAGTGTTGGTTATATTTGTTTCTTTGCACGTTAAAATTTCCAACAGCGCAAACATTAAATGATAACAATATAGGCATTAGAAGCGGGGGGGTTGGGGTTTGTGTGATGGGGGTTGGAGATGGGATTAATATTAGCACCCCCAATATTTCAGGAAGGGTGGCATAATATGATGTTTGGTGAGCTGGTGGGGAGCTGGAGATAAGATTATCCCTCAATATTACTTTTTTTGCAAGCGTGATGGTGGGGTTTTTGGCAAGCATCAAGGGAGATGCACTTCAATGTTTTTTGAGAAATGAAACAATTCTGAATGTCACCTCAAAAGATATTGAACAGTTAATAGTTTGTCTGATGATTTTACCAAAACTACATAGAAAAGTTACACAATTGAATTCAAGCATCATTCTGAATACTATACCAGGTAGGTAGGTCTGTATTCTGAATACTATACCAGGTAGGTAGGTCTGTATTCTGAATACTATACCAGGTAGGTAGGTCTGTATTCTGAATACTATACCAGGTAGGTAGGTCTGTATTTTGCAACATTAATTTTAAACGAGACAAGCACAAAATTTAATTGAAGAAGCACCTTGAAGGTACCGTTCAAATGAATCATATAATACTTACAGTGATGTTCCCGTCCATATCCACCTTCACAGTCTTGAATGGGGTGCCCAGCATATCTACAACATTACACCCAGCGTACATGTGTACAACATTACATCCAGGATATCTACAACATTATACACAGCATATCTACAACATTACACCGGGGATATCCACAACATATACCCAATATATATTTACAAAATTACACACAGCATATTTGCAACATTACAGTTTACACCCAGCATATCTACAACATTACACCCAGCACATAACTAATCTACAACATTACACCCAGCATATCTACATTACACCCAGCATATCTACAACATTACACCCAACATGTATATATATATATATATATATACAATATTACATCCAAGATATCTGCATTACAACCAGCATATCTACAACTTTAAACCCCTGAGCATATCTACAAAATTACACCCATGTCATATCTACTCATACAGGTACAGCAGAATATGTTTCGCTCAATAAAAATTTTCATACATATAATAAATTTCTTAAAAGAAATATTAGATTAGCCAAACAAGCATATTATCAATCTAGTTTTGAAAGAAATAAGCATGATATTAAAAAACGTGGTCTGTGATTAAAGAAATTATTCAAAAAAAGACAGGGAAAGAAACATTTCCTGATTTCTTTCAAATTTATGGGAAAAAAGTAAGTGACAAGACTATTATTGCAAATAGATTTAATTCATTTTTCATCAATATTGGTTCTACACTTGCATAACAAATAACAAATACAGGAGATAACTCTTACAATGACTATTTAACAGAGAGACGTATACAGACTTTCAACTTTAAGCCAATAGTACAACGATTAGCATAATTGATAGCTTACATCCCAAATCTAGCTGTGGTAAAGATGGTCTATCAACCAAACTACTAAAGCTAATAAAACATGAAATAAGTGAAGCAGTCACTCTAATCATTAACCAATCAATAACAACTTCCAGATAAACTAAAAATTTGTAAAGTTATTCCACTTTTAAAAAATGGTGATGAGACAATCTTTGATAATTATCGTCCAATTTCTAGCTTACCAGCTATTTCCAAGATATTTGGAAGATTTATGTTTAATGAAATACACAAACATTTCAATTCCAATAACTTATACTGTGAGAATCAATACGGGTTTAGGGAAAACAATTCTACGGAACTTGCCACTCTAGAAATAACAGACAGAGTTGTCCAACAACTTGACCAATCAGCGACCTCAATAAACATATACCTAGACCTCTCTAAAGCCTTTGACACAATTGATTATAACATATTATTACAAAAACTAAATTATTATGGAATAAATGGTGCAGCACTAGATCTATGTAAAAACTACTTGCATAATCGTAAGCAATATGTTGAAATTGGCACTTACAAGTCGGAAGAAGCTGCCATATACACTGGTGTCCCACAAGGGTCTATTTTAGGACCCCTTCTATTTATCATATATATTAACGACATAATATTTTCAAGTGATCATTTTAAATTCATAATGTATGCAGACGACACCACTCTTTTTAGTACATTGAATAAATTTCAATCTCCGGATGGCCTAGTCCAAAACCAAAATATAAATAAAGAATTAGAAAATATATGCAGGTGGCTAAAGGCAAACAAACTTTCTCTTAACATTCAAAAAACAAAATTCATGGTATTTCACATGCCCCAAAAGGAAATCGAACTTCCTAAAATAGAAATAGATGGGACAAATATTGAATGTGTACATGATAAAAATTTTGTAGGTTCACCGTAAACCAACACCTAAATTGGGACAGCCATATAAACAAAACAGCGAATAAAATCAATACAATAATTTTGAATTTTAAATAAACTTAAACATGTATTACCTAAGAATATATTATCTATAATGTATAATTCGCTCATTCTTCCCAAGATTAATTATGGCATATTAGTGTGGGGTTATCAAGCCCATCGCATTTTTAAACTTCAAAAGAAAGCAGTGTGCGAATAATTACTTCAAGTAAATACAATTCTCACACAGATCCCATCTTCCATACACGTATAACTTTGCAATTCACCAATACAACATATGTGGTAAAAACAACTTATTTATTCCCAGAGTTAATCATCAATATGCAAAAATGTACATCAGACACAACTTTATACAAACTGTTAACAATACTCCAAACATCAGCCTTGATAAAATTTATACACATAGTTTATATGGTTTTTCCACTTATACAAAAAATTACTTTATCAAGAACTATGAATCATGTTGTCATAGTTCTAACTGTTACATCTGTCATTCTTAAACTAGACATGACTTTGCATTTGTTTAAACTAATTTATGTATTATACTATACTATAATATACTAAACATACTATGTTTACACATATATGTATGCATATATAGTTGATCACGTGATAATCATATAATTATGTTACATCAGTAGGGTGGCTCCCATGATAGCGGCATATAATTGTCTTAATGGGAACCTCCCTGACCTTACAATGAATTTTATATTGTAGTTTATGTACTTATGATGGTCAAAATAAATACTGTCTGTCTGTCTGTCTGTCTGTCTGTCTGTCTACAGTATTATACCCAGCATATTTACAACATTACACACAGCATATTTACAACATTACACCAAGTGTATCTACATTATGTCAAGATATAATTTGTAACAGTAGTATCAGACAGAAATTAATTAATCGGACAAAATGCCACTTGTATTGTAACATACTAAAACAAGATTGGCTAGTGACTTCAAACCATGTTTAGATTTGGGGAACTAATGAGCAAGGACAAGTATTTAATTTGCCTGAACGTGTTACATGAGTCAGTACGAGATCAGGCAGTGTATTAAAATAGGCTAAGAGCATTAACCTGGTATTTAACAAGGTTGCCATTCAAAGCCACATGCTCTGGATGACATGTGGACTAGGAAGGCTTATGAAGAGTCCAACAATTTACCACCTATGAATAACCTGAACATGAGATTCTATGCCTGCCTGGTTGTAATATACTAGCCACAAAAGGAACTGTGCATGATACAAATTTCATTATATTGTTAAAAAAGTGGTTTAAACTGTCCACACAAAAGTGTGATCTAAGTGTAACATGTATGCCATTATTTTCACGTGACAATAACACAATGGCTTTAACGTTTATGTCTAGCCTTTAGAGTTAAAATTTCAGCGGCAAACTTCACAAGATTAATAACGGGTGTGTCCTCCATCTGCGTTGATCACTGCAGTGCATCAGCACCTCATTGATGAAATAAGGTGGGTATGGAACCTTTGTGGAATGTCAGTCTTGTGTGTTTTTCCAGTTGGGTGTACCAGCAGGTCTCCAAACGTCTGCCTTATGTAACCATGCCTGTTACGTAAGACCCTACAGGAGCATTTTCTTTGTTTTTACACTATCCCGTTGCCTGACCTTGCATTATCATATGTAACTTTCCAATGAAAGTCATGTTATGGTATAGTCTACATGTACCTGTTTCATGTTAATCGACATTGAGCAAATCAATCCATTGCATTACATGTCGGTGCCTTTCTTCCTATGCACAGTTTCTTTTTGTAATACAACATGGTTTTTCGATGATGCAAACTTACGGAACGACCAATAAGTATGCATACATGTAGACTGCACAACGTACGTACATCTAAAAAAGTATTATATGGCATAACTATTTTATGAGCTAGATATAATACTATAGCAAATTTTAATCATGTTTACTTACCAAAAAATGGAAGAATTGCTTTGGTCGCTTTCAGAAACGGCATCACTTGTAGTTCGACTATCGCATTCTCAGGCACTGTAAGATACTTTGGCCCGAGCGTTGCAAAGAACGTCGTCATCTTCCACGGATTACGGAATTACCAGATACTAGGGAAATTAAGTGTGTGTATTACGACAAATGTTGACACACGTCAAAATAAATATTAACCCAAATATTAACTCAAGTAGGCTCGATTGATGATCAGACGTCACTGGGGCACCGATACTGGCTGCACCTATATACTGAGTAATTAGTAACTGGTTAGTCTTAGTTACTGTTACTAATACTAGTGTTACTGTTACTGTTGTTAGTGTTACGCCTTACGTTACGGTAAGCCACTGTCACGCCAATGCAATGCTGCTTGAGTTGGGGCCTGGGCCGGATTGAAGTTTGATAGTTCGTACACTAACCAACTTGTAGTACTAAACTCTAAAAGTATCGGTCATCTGTTACGGATATGGCGTGACACACACGCATTCGAGGTTCATGTCACGCCGTTTTCGTTTGACAGACACGAATTTTCCACAACTACTACGCTCAGACAAATTAAATTTTCACTGCCAAATGACACCTGCCGCACATTGACCTTCCGGGTGTACGCTTTTATGTTCAGTGCAATTAATTTCCTTGGTTATATATGCTACGAACAATCCGATTGGACATTTATTAGTCCATTTGTACAAAAGAATCAATCACTATCGGTATGTCTACCTGATGTTGGCGTGTCACATGACCGACATGGCGTCCTCGTTGCGACAACAAATGAAACTAGCGTTGATCATACACGATCCGCGAGATGGCGACAGCGTTTGTCAGTGTCGTCAACGACATACTTTTTTGCCGCCGGTAATCTTATCTTAATAAATAATCCATAAATTCCCAGAAGGGACAACACATGGACGATAGATGAGAGGCAATACGTTCAGGGTTGCGCCTCTAGCCTACTCCGAAATTATGTACTGGAGCAGGCCGCAAGAATATTGCTGGATAATGTATTCCAATCTGGTATAGTTCTTAAAATTACAGATTTAGACAACATGGTTTTATTACAAATAGGTCTACTTAATTTAATAATTAATAAAACAAAATATTCACATCTTGACCCATCGATGACCCTGCCCTTGTAGCTCTATTAATCTTTTGCACACCAAAGTCTGAAATTTGATTGGCAATTCATCATTATTTATTTTATAAAACAGAGTTAAACGCATAATACGTCTCCGATCTGTTAACTGTGCCCAATTTAAGTCTTTTAACAATTCTGTCACACTAATTTCATATGAATATTTATATTTTATCCATCTTGCTGCACGTCTTTGAATTACTTAAAGGCTGTTAATTTCTTTCATTAGGAATGGATCACAGATTGTTGCAGCATATTCCATTCCAGCTCTTACTAATGAAATATATGCAATTGTTTAACATTTTTGTGAACAGCCCCCAAGATTTCTACGTAAAAATCCTAGTTTTGTATTACCTTTCTTAACCACTTCAGCAATGTGCTTAGACCAAGTTAAATCATTTGATAAAATAACCCCCAAATATTTTGCATTACTGACCTCTTTCAAAATTTGCCCGCCCATGTGATAAAAACGATGTAAATGAAGATCAGAAGTTGTGCTCATTATGTTGCACTTAGAAATATTAAATTTCACACCCCAATAAACACTCACTCTTGTACCTGGAGAAATAACACCTGGACGATCATTACACCATTACTGTACCCTGAGGAACACCGGATGCTACTTCTTCATCATCAGAAAATTCACCATTTACCAATACACGTTGAGTTCGACCCATTAAGAATGACTTTATCCAATTTTGAACATTTCCATTTATACCAAAATAATTCAACTTATTTAACAGTCTGTTGTGTGGTACAACATCAAAAGCTTTAGAAAAATCAAGAATTGCAATATCCACTTGTAGATTCTGATCATGTAATTTTTCAATGTCATTTGTTGTTAGTAACAGTTGAGTTTCGCAAGAATGTTTCTTTCTAAAACCATGCTGAAAGGGAGACATAATATTGTGGTCATCTAGATGTTGACGAATATGGGAACAAATCACATGTTCCATTATTTTTGAAACAATACATGTTAGTGATACAGGTCTGTAATTGCTTGGATCACATTTTACACCTTTCTTAAATATTGGTGTGATCCATTGGTAATGTTGGCGATTGTTCGCAGTGTCGAGAAGGAGGTATAGGGTTAGCATTTTTTGCAGTGACGAAGGAAGGGGTATCGGAGATTTGTCATTAGGAACATACTGTGCCCCATCTAGGCTCAGAAAAAAATTAAATTGTATAAATACTAAACCAGGCATGGGTTTATTTAAATTGTTGATCTGTTAATTCAATCAAGTCAGTTAACTTAAGTTAATAAATTAACTATAAAAATGCACAATTTAATTTAATTAATTAACTTTTCTGAAAGAACTTAATTAATTTAATTGATCAATTATCAACAGAATACGAAAGGCAACAAAGACACTGAGAAAATAACAGCAGAAGAGAGGATCAGCATATAATAGAAGTTCAAAGAAGAATATGGGAATGGATCGGGCACGTGCTGAGGAAGAATAACTACAACCACCGCCTGACAGCACTGACGTGGACGCCGGGTGGAACGACAACAACCACAGCCTTACGTACAGCACTGACGTGGACGCCGGATGGAACGACAACAACCACAGCCTTACGTACAACACTGACGTGGACGCCGGATGGAACGACAACAGCCACAGCCTTACGCACAGCACTGACGTGGACGCCGGATGGAACGACAACAACCACAGCCTTACGTACAGCACTGACGTGGACGCCGGATGGAACGACAACAACCACAGCCTTACGTACAGCACTGACGTGGACGCCGGATGGAACGACAACAACCACTGCATGACAGCACAAACGGGGAAGCCAGGTGGAATGAAAAAAGTGAGCCGCCCAAGAACAACATGGAGAACTACAGTGGAAAAAGAACGAAACCATCTGGGATTGACAAAATGGAGGGAAACGAGACGCGAAGCGAGATGGCGGAGTTGAACTGCAGCCATGTGGGCCACAGGGTCCGAAGAGGATAGGCAAGGTAAGGTAACTGATTATATTTGCTTCTATGACTTTTTACTTTGACAAAATATGCTTCTATGGCTTTTTACTTTGATTATATTTGCTTCTGTGGCTTTCTACTTTGATTATATTTGCTTCTGTGGCTTTCTACTTTGATTATATTTGCTTCTATGGCTTTTTAATTTAATAATATTTGCTTCTATGACTTTTGACTTTAATTAGATTTGCTTCTATGACTTTTTAAATTTAATTATATTTGCTTCTATGACTTTTTACTTTAATTAGAGTTGCTTCTATGACTTGTTACTTTAATAAGATTTGCTTCTATGACTTTTTAAATTTAATTAGATTTGCTTCTATGACTTTTTACTTTAATTAGATTTGCTTCTATGACTTTTTACTTTGATTATATTTGCTTCTATGGCTTTTTACTTTGATTATATTTCCTTCTGAGGCTTTTTACTTTGATTATATTTACTTATATGGCTTTTTAGTTTAATTATATTTGCTTCTATGGCTTTTTACTTTGATTATATTTACTTCTATGGCTTTCTATTTTGATTAAATTTGCTTCTGTGGCTTTTTACTTTGATTATATTTGCTTCTATCGTTTTTCACTTTGATTATATTTGCTTCTATGGCTTTTTACTTTGATTATATTTGCTTCTATGGCTTTTTACTTTGATTATATTTTCTTCTATGGCTTTTTACTTTGATTAGATTTGCTTCTATGACTTTTTACTTTAATTAGATTTGCTTCTATGACTTTTTACTTTAATTAGATTTGCTTCTATGCCTTTTTACTTTAATTAGATTTGCTTCTATGACTTTTTAAATTTAATTAGATTTGCTTCTATGACTTTTTACTTTAATTATATTTGATTCTATGACTTTTTACTTTGATTATATTTGCTTCTATGGCTTTTTACTTTGATTATATTTCCTTCTGAGGCTTTTTACTTTGATTATATTTACTTACATGGGTTTTTAGTTTAATTATATTTGCTTCTATGGCTTTTTACTTTGATTATATTTACTTCTATGGCTTTCTATTTTGATTAAATTTGCTTCTGTGGCTTTTTACTTTGATTATATTTGCTTCTATCGTTTTTCACTTTGATTATATTTGCTTCTATGGCTTTTTACTTTGATTATATTTGCTTCTATGGCTTTTTACTTTGATTAGATTTGCTTCTATGGCTTTTTACTTTCATTATATTTGCTTCCATGACTTTTTAGTTTGATTATATTTGTTTCTATGGCTTTTTACTTTAATTATATTTGCTTCCATGACTTTTTAATTTGATTATATTTGCTTCTATGACTTTTTAATTTGATTATATTTGCTTATATGGCTTTTCAATTTGATTATATTTACTGATATGGCTTTTTACTTTTTGATTATATTTCCTTCAATGGGTTTTTACTTTTTTATTACTCAAGTCGTGGTTGCCGTGGGGGCGCCCACAAACAATGATCCACACGTGTACGTCTGCCAGTGCGGCCAATTATACCAGCTAAGCCTACTGACACCAGGCGTTAAGACTCTCATTCCTATTTCACTAAACAAGATACACCCGGTAGTCAGGATTACTGTATCCGCCAAGTCGTCTTCCAATAACGCGGGTGTGGTCATGCAGCCGTGTCGCGGTTCCGGTCACATTGGGCATTGTGAACGTTCGTTCAATTCGTAACAAGACCGATGTGTTCAGTGTTCACCGATTATGTGACCGAGGTGAACATGGATCTTGTTGCCATCACCGAGACGTGGCTAGGCACTGAAAAAAAATACAATAAAACTATTAAAAGAAAACTGACGCCGCGGTGGTGGTATCGACCTTGTCTACCGATCGAATGTCAAAGTGGTTGTTAACCGACATGATAATTGTTATGTTCCTTGAACTACTGCGTTCACTAGTGCAGAGCAAAGAAGGCAGCCAGGATGTGCCTGGTCAACCCTCACCTTACGCCACGAATACCTTACACATAACCAAGCAGACAGGTAACGTAAGACCGCTATGAACACGTCACGAAACGGCGCGATACGTTTGCAGGCGGCGTAATCGACATGGTAGAGGCCAAGCCCAGACTTTAATCCGAGATCGCTATGAGCCTGTCTAAATTATGGTACAGTAATACATGCATAATTATAACGAAGGATACAGTCTGTATCTAACTACTAAATACAAAACACATACGACGATGTTATAGTAGAACATAACCTGATGACATATACACAGAATATTGTTAATGTCCATGTCAAACTTAAATGTTCAATGTTTAATGTTTATGTGACCACGACGCCGCCTGGCGATCGATCACTAAACATTACAATGATATGAAATCTTTCGAGTTCATGGATGTTGATGTTTCATCATCGGGAAACTCCATGAAACTTGTAATAATTTACCGTCCACCTCCGTCAAAAAAGAATAAACATTCATACGCTGACTTTCTCGTTGAATTTGCTGGTTTCGTCGAACATTACGCCCTGATGACCTCCCGTTTAGCGATTGTCGGTGATTTCAATATACACTGGGACGAGCTATCTGACAACAGTGCGAAACGTTTCGCCGACCTACTTGAGTCATTCAACACCATTCTACACGTTCAAGTTCCAACACACATAGATGGTCACATCTTTGATCTGATCCTCATTCCATCCGAAAATCACGGTATAACTTCAACAAAAACGTCGTTGCTGCTGTCTGATCACCTGTGGGTGGAATGTGTCCTCCGATCACATACAAAAAGTACAAAAACATTAACAATGCTGCGTTTCGTATTGACATCGCATCGTCGCTTCTGACCATAATTCTGTATGTCATACAATCAACGACTGAACTTGCAGATGTGATTTTGACCAAACCTATCGAGAAGCACGCACCACTACAGACTCAGGGCTGATCGTCCAATCGTACCGTAGTACAACGAGAAGGTGATCAAAACCAAGGAAATTCGACGACAGCGTGAACGGAAGTGGCGTCACATATCACTTCAAGTTCATCGCGAAATGTATAAGACATAATGCGCACAGGGAATGAAGTCAATCAAAGAAGCCAAGTATCACTACAATGCTTCTGAGATAGAACTGAGCGGGAGTGACAACAGGCGACTGTATCATCAGCTAACCGGATTGCTGCAGCGAAGAAATTCCCAATGTCTACCAGCTAACGACAACATGCAACATTTCGCAACAAGTTTCTCAAACTTCTTGTCTGGGGAAATCGAGACGATTCGTGTGGCGCTACATACCCAGTCTACACTCACGTCCATCACGTCCATCACGTCCATCACGTCCATCACGTCCATCACGTCCATCACGTCCATCACGTCCATCACGTCCATCACGTCCACAGAGCACCATCCAGCACCATGCATGTCACAACTTCACTCACGTCCGACTGCGACAACATCAGACATCCGCAATCTGCTAAACAAGTCCCCAACATCATCGTGCGCGCTCGATCCCTTACCAACATTGCTGCTGAAAGAAGTCAGCGACAACTTAGTACCATTCTTGGCGCAACTCGTCAACTCATCAATGGCGTCTGGTGTCGGTCCATGATGTCTGAAACAAGCTAACGTCACCCATGTTCTTAAGACATTAAATATCGATCAGGACAATATGAACAGTTGTAGACCAATTTCAAACCTGCCTTATGTGTCAAAGCTACTCGAAAGTTGCACGCTACCTGTTCAAGATTTAACAAGATTGCCATCCAGAAAATTAACTCTAGTTGGCAGGTGGACAAGGAAGCCTTTTGCCTTATCGAGAGTCCAATACTTTTTATCTACGTGTATCCCGCCCTTTTAGTGTGTGTCGATTTTATTTTTAATCATATCCACGCTACTAGCACCAACACAATCAGGAGAGATAATCTGTTCCATTTGTAACGCCCAGAGTGGTGTATAATCACAACACTGGCATTCGATGGTTGCAGGTGGTTTTAATTAGGTATTTCAGCCAGCGGCGTACAAAACCCCCCAGACAGTCTAGAGTAGTGCTGTTTCCTAGTCTCCACACGAATCGGTCTCGCCAACGTTCGCTACCGCAATACAGCACTCCAGTAATCACTTCGAATTTGCCTTCTCTTCTTTCGAATAATTCAAATCGCTGCGACATCAATCCCTCTAGCAAGAAACATTCGCCCAATTATTCCAGCGCCTCTAGCAACCATTTGACTGTAACAAATTCAACCGTTGCACATTAATTTACAGTCCTTTGTGAGAATGAGAAATGTCTTATATCTAATCTACACTGCTCCTTTACTAATGTAACTTCATGTCCTCTAGTCCTTCTATCTTTCTTAACTGAGAACACAAATATTTCTATCAATATTTTCATAACCATTCAATATTTTAAACACTTCTATCTTATCTCCTCTCAATCTCCTGGTCTCTAGTGTTGTTAAACCACATTCTTTTAGGCGTATTTCATAACTAAGATCCCTCAGTTATGGTATCACTTTAGTTGCTATCCTCTGTACTCTTTCTAGCATATATATTTATGTCCTTCCTGCGATATGGCCTCCACGCTTGTATACAATTTTCTAAATGAAGCCTAACTATTGTTTTGTACAGCGGTATTGTTATTTCTTTTTCCTTATACGCTATATTTCGTTAAATTAATCTAAGGATTTGATTTCCGTTTAAAGCTGCAATTCCGCACTGCTTTGAAACCTTCATACGAGCACAAATGGTTAACCCTAAGTACTTTCCTTTTACAGTAGTACTTAGTACAGTGGCCCCACTGTATAGTGTACATCTTTGTTCCAATGTCCTGTGTGGAGGCAATTACATTTCGCAAAATTGAACAACATTTGCCACTTTTCAGATCATTTATTCAACCTGTTAAAATCATCTTGTAAATGCTGTCTATCTCCATCACGTTTAATCCTTCTAAACATTTTTGTATCATCTGCAAATTTCAACACCTTACTTGTTATATCATCGTCCAAATCGTTGATATATATTAAGAATGATATAATTCCCAGTACTGATGCCTGTGGTACACCACTCAAAACTGATTTCCAGTTTGAAGCCTCCCCACCAACTACTACCCGTTGTCTTCTGTCAATCAGCCATTGTTCTATCAAGTTTATGCAGTAATCTTTGATGTGGCGCTTTGTCGAAAGCTTTTTGAAAATCTAAGTAGATGTTACCTATCCACCCAAAAAACCTAACATGTTTGTTAAGCATGACGTCGCTTTTAGAAAGCCATGTTGAGATGGGTTTAACAAGTTATGTTTAACAGGAAAATCCACCATGTGATCTTTAATTAGTCTTTTTAATAATTTGCAGATCACTGATGTTAAAACTCACTGGTCTGTAGTTCTTTGACTTGTTTCTCGAGCCTTTTTAAAATAACGGTATGACGTTTGCTTTTCTCCATTCTAATGGAACCACTCCCTCTTCTAATGACAAGTTGAAAACTGTTGACACTCTCAGGGAGACGCCGGTGAAGATCACGTCGCTTCTGACACTGTCAGGGAGACGTCCGTGGAGGACACGTGATTGCTGACACTGTCAGGGAGACATTGGCGAGGAACACGTGATTGCTGACAGTCTTCGGAAGACATCGATGAAAGACACGTGACTGCTGACACTCTTCGGAGACATCGGCGTAAGACACGTGACTGCTGACAGTTTTCGTGTGACATCAAACAGAAATGTTTAGCCGACTCCATAGCTTACCGTGGACATTGGCACGTAGTACTAATGGGGAGACACAGGTCGAGCAGTAACTTACTAGTTAGATATTTTAATAGACATCCTTGTCATAGTTTTTTTAATTGTTATCTACACTGGGGGTGAAGGGGCAAACCACCGGAATGGCGCATTCAGCGGATAACAGCACTGGCGCCGGAGCGAAATTAATATTGAGGTGGCTGAACAACAGACATGTTTATATTATGCTGAAAGCCCTCATCAAGCAAAGGTCAAATTGGTCATCAAACATCGAGGAAAAAACGGCACCCTCATTACAAAAAAAAACAGTACTTGAGAGGGTCTAGGGCCCACAACACTCAGCTCTTGAGTGTCCAGACAGCGATGATGATTTAAACAACACAAAAAAATCAACATTATTATTTACGTCGTGTATACAGCACCAGGGCGTATAAACACACAAAGTGGGTGGTGTAGCCTCTCAATCATTTCACTTGCACCCTGAAATTAGGGCGACATGTTCCCAATCCTGCCCTCAACTTGTCTTATAACAAGTCATCAGTCCACACTATTCTTAATATGTATTTTGTAAGGGTTTTTAAAATATTTACGGTAAAAGCAACATACCTGAAAAGGCTGTGCCAATTATGAAAGGACAAACTTTGTTTAAAATGGCACTTTACTGAGAATAAAAGTCACGATTTTGTTCTCACAAAAGGCAACTAGTTGGGATTATTGTCCGTGTTGAAAGAGGCCAGTTACACCTTTAGAGGACAATCTACTAGTGGGTATGTATAAAAAATGGCAATTTGACTTTTAAAAAATGTTTTGGAGAAATGTCCCAAAATAGCAAACAGCAATTTTTTTAAGAATAAGTACGTGGGAACAACTACATTCCGTTGGAAAAAAGGACAACATTCTCCATTAAATTATAAACTTCTGAGGGACAAATTCTCTTAACAGGAAGTAAATTTGGGAGCAAAATAATTATCATAAAATGTAATTGCAAATTGTTCCTCAGTACCACATACCTCAGTAAAGGGTAAGGGGTAATTTCTCATAAAAGGAAAGCTCAAAAGTTACATTCCGTTGTTAAGAGAACCGTTTTTGTTATAAAAAGGACTGACTATTGGTGACAAGTTTCCAAAAAGGACATTCGTTTATGAAAAGGGCCAAGATTGACATGAAATTATAATTTCGTTTCAGTTATAAAATGGAAAATTATGATGGAAAAACAGATTTTTATAAAAGGAGGATTTGAAAAACTCACTGAAAATGGAAATGTGTGTGTGTGCGCATGCTTGCATGGGAAAATTCGATAAAAATACGCCCTCCACAGCACAAATGGATCCCGATCTCAATCCAGTTAGGCTTGTTTTATGAAGGAGAAGGTTCAGTGAGACGGGGTCAGACCTGATGCGTTCAGGGAGAGGGGGTCAGACCTGATGCGGTCATGGAGAGGGGGTCAGACCTGATGCGTTCAGGGAGAGGGGGTCAGACCTGATGCGTTCAGGGAGAGGGGGTCAGACCTGATGCGTTCAGGGAGAGGGGATCAGATCTGATGCGTTCAGGGAGAGTGGGTCAGACCTGATGCGTTCAGGGAGAGTGGGTCAGACCTGATGCGTTCAGGGAAAGGGGGGTCAGACCTGATGCGTTCAGGGAGAGGGGGTCAGACCTGATGCGTTCAGAGAGAGGGGGTCATACCTGATGCGGTCAGGGAGAGGGTGTCATACCTGATGCGGTCAGGGAGAAGGGGTCATACCTGATGCGTTCAGAGAGAGGGGGTCATACCTGATGCGTTCAGGGAGGGGGGCCAAACCTGATGCGGTCAGGGATAGGGGGTCAGACCTGATGTGTTCAAGGGGAGGGGGTCAGTCCTGATGCCTTCATCAGTTAGACCTGATGCGTTCAGGGGGAAGGGATCAGACCTGATGCATTCAGGGGAGGGGGTCAGACCTGATGCGTTCAGGGGGAGGGGGTCATACATGATGCGTTCAGGGAGAGGGGGTCATACCTGATGCGTTCAGGGAGAGGGGGCCAAACCTGATGCGGTCAGGGAGAGGGGGTCAGACCTGATGTGTTCAATGGGAGGGGGTCAGTCCTGATGCCTTCATCAGTTAGACCTGATGCGTTCAGGGGGAAGGGATCAGACCTGATGCATTCAGGGGAGGGGGTCAGACCTGATGCTTTTAGTGGGAGGGAGTTAGACCTGATGCATTCAAGGGGAAGGGCTCAGACCTGATGCTTTTAGGGGGAGGGGGTCAGACCTGATGCCTTCAGGGGGAGGGGGTCAGACCTGATGCATTCAGGCGGAGGGGGTCAGACCTGATGCATTCGGGGAGAGGGGGTAAGACCTAATGCGTTCAGGGGGAGGGTCACACCTGATGCGTTCAGAGCTATCGTGGATATATATATATATATAAAATATATATGTTTTGTATATATATTTTAATTAGTAAAATGGCAAAAGGTGGACGTAAGAACCCCAAAACGGGCAAAATGGCATGTCCAGTTGACCTTTCCAAATTTGGAAGCGCTACCATACAAAATCAGTGCTATATTTCCTATTTCTGATTTCACAGTGCAAATGGGGTCTACCTTGGCAGTGTACGGAAACAAAATCATGTTTACATAATTATAAATAAAAACATCACAATGTGTTTTCTATGATGGCCACTTTTTGCATGTCCAGCGTCATCGGTTTAGATTGGTCCACTATATTAATTTACCATTGCTATTGCTGGGTATTTCGACATATATTCTTTTCTTATAAAGTTAACGAAGGAATCCTAAAGGCATAGGACTGAATCTATAAATGTGAAGAATATACAGCACATTAAGATTACAAGTGTAGGGTGGCGCTATAAGTGCGTGTCCAGCGTAGACGGAAAGGCTGCCTACATAAACCTAGAAAACGTACACCGTTTTAACTTTCTCAAGCCTACCAACTACCACCCTGCTTTAATTCCATCGATGGCCCTTCTAATATTCACCATATTTCTTGGTCAAAGAAAGAAAAACCGAAATGGTGGCGTCATCGCGTGTCCAGCGTCATCGCGTGTCCAGCGTCATCGCGTGTCCAGCGTCATCGCGTGTTCAGTGTCATCATAGCGAAAACTTAAAAAACACCGCTCAGAGCGCATATATACCTTGATTCAGAGGAATTAAAATGGGGAATGCGTCAGAGGCTGATGTCTCCATGCAGACAAAGGCTCTTCCGACTTTAAGACGACATATTTTGCGAGCAGTGGACTGATGTTTACCTAGTTTATATGAAATTGTACCAGAAACGAACGTGAATACGGTAAATAAAAAACCGCAATAGTATTTACAGCGATATAATTCGTATACGTTACATGTGATTTGCAATTAAACTGAACTGCGAGACCTCCAGATGTCTAAGCTGCTTGATGACGCTGGACACGCAAATTGACCAAATATATATCTCGGTGCAGTAATTAGAACCGGTTCCCTAATTTACGGTCTTCATGTGTAAGGATCATGTTACTCTTTTCCTATAAATGAAAACAATTGATGCATAGTTTTGTAAGGAATGTAATGTTTGCAAACAAAATATGGTGACATGGTCATTCGCTGGTTACTGTCAAAACGTTAACGTTTTTATGACTAATTTACTTTATGTATGAGCTCGCAGTTTAAATTTGGAAAAGAAGATAACAAAGCTATCATATCAATAGAATATAAATTGGGCGAATTTGATCAATATGTTTGGAGAAATATAGACTTTACACTTGGTAATGACGCTGGACACTTATGGGAAGGTGTGTTCCTGAATGCAATAATACTAATAACTGTAAGAAATAGTCATTTAATTTACATTACAAATCAACCACATACTATTTCTAAGGCGTCGGAACCTGGGGGGGGGGGGAGTTTGGGGGGAGGCGAGCCCCCAATATTTGGGAAAGGGTGCTTTTTGTTGTTTTGGTGAGTGTGAAGGCGCTTGCAGTTTGAGCAATTGGTGAGCTTCAATTCAAGGGGAGGAGTGGATTTGGAGGTGTTTAAAGAGCCTAGGGGGTAGAGTTGGAGGTTTTTTGAGAGCCTCAAAAGGGGTTGCAAGTTGAGGTTTTCGTAAGCCTCAGGCAGGTACAATTGGATTTGTTTGGTGAACCTCATCCCCCGAACATTCTTCACATTCCGACGCCAATGCATTTATTGGCCGTAACTTGAAGGACATTATGTTACACGGCTTATCCTTCATACTTTATGTTATAAATACTTACATCTTGCAGTCACCGCTATTAGTTATACCGTCATGTAAATATGAAGAAAAAACATATTACAAATGCATCCGCAAGTACCACAAGGATTATGAGCCGGCGCAGCAAATTGTGTTATTACACCATCTGCTGAACACATGCCTAGGAACAATGAAGTCATCTACCTACACGCAAGTCGATGCTTTAGGGAAGGAGATGGAGAGGCTGCGACAACATACATAGGTCTTGGAGAAACAGTTATGTTGCAATATTTGCAATCTGGTACAAGGAGCAGGATATTAAAAAATTATATAACTTCCACGATGAATGTTCCAACAAATGCATTGTAAACCAGCCCCGTCAAGACAAAGCGGACACTGTTCTTCGGACGTCACTTGAAAATAAGTCGGACAAAGGGAGCATGATCGTTAAGACGTTGCACCTGGACTGCCACAAGCAGCATCTCGCAGGACAAGACACAACGCATGGTACGGTCGTCTGCGGTTAGAATGGATTGAGTTGAAGAAACAGGCCGGATACATTTCCTGTCAGGAGGTAGTTTGCGGTGACTAATGATAAGAAGAAGCAATTGAAGAAGGAAAATACATTTGATCTTCAATACCTGCCTGCTAAATTGTGTGTGTGAAATGCAAATACAAGAATCATATCCTGCTTGTTTTGTCAGCCAATACCGAACCTTGATGTTAGTGTACACTTCAAAAGCAATAACATCTGCTTATGTAACATACAACAAAACATTTATTTGAAATTAAGATCCAACAGACTGGCTGATATGCTAACAAATCCGGAAATGTTGTGTAAACACGCGTATCAAGAAGAGTTTAAATAGATGATCACTTGAACTGTTTGGAAACAACCACAGTAATGTTGCCGAGCGACAAATGGACAATGTCCTCCCAGATGGCAAGTACAAAATGCAGACACACCAAGTGCTTGAGGTGTTTCTGAGAAGGTAGTTCTAACTACAAACAATTACGCGAGCTTGTGAAACGTTTGACAACTCAATGTCAACAGATTCACAAACTATAAATGTATACTCTTATATACATATATAATTACATCTCTACCGGTTATATATAATAGGCCTAGCTCCAGATAAAATCGGAAAAGTTGAACGAGCATGCCTAGATCCTTTGGAAAAAGTATCCACGTAAATTATGTTTATTCAATTGTAATGAAAACCAGTGTTCTTTGAGTCAGACAGACAGACAGACAGACAGACAGTATTTTTAATTTTGACCCATATACATATAACTCAATAAGAATTGTATATAAATTATTACGTGAGGGTCAGGGAGATTCCCACTAAAGCAAAAAAAACCGCTCTCGTGGGAGCCACCCAGTCATAATAATGACAAGCCCTGGTGTATAAAAAAGTAGCAATAATCGGTCAACAGATTAAGTCAAAGCAAGGCCTATAACATGTTATCATACATGATAATGGACGACTGGTTATTCATCCAAAGAGGTACACATAAAATATATATTCCTGTTTGTTATTCACTCATTATGGCAAATATAAAAATTTTGTCATGTACATACAGGTAGATACGTCTGCAAATTAAATCAGGTGCATTATTGGTAGTATGCGGCAAGGTGTATCTGAGGCTTTGCTTCGCAAATTCGTGTTGTACCCTGATTGTGTGTATATTATATTGCCCACGTGTGTTGAAATTGTGAATGCTATTGCTTTGATGAAGCGGTAAATTTTGAAGGTAAACAGGAAGTTTGTTATGTATGTATTTATAATATAGTTTTAGTTCTTGTGATATCAGTATGTGTTCTACTTTTAACAATTTAAGACTTTTAAACAATGGTTCAGTGTGAGCATTATATTTGCTTACACTAATAATTCGGACAAGTTTCTTTTGAAGTTTCTGAATTCTGTCACATTTGTAACTCCACGCAGTAACGCCGTAGTTTAAATGTGGCAATATCAGTGTATTGTATAAGATAATCGTTATATTAAGAGGTAATAACTGTTTTAGTCTATTCAATACACCTAACGTCCTTGAAACCCTATTTGAATTTTTTTCAATGTGATTTTTCCAGTTAAATTGTTCATTAAAAGTTATTCCAAGAAAATTAAATTCTGCCACTCTATTAATAATAGTGTTATCTATAATTAATAATGGGGAAGTCACATTTTTTCTGGCTGTTTTGAAAAGCTTGTACAGCTGTACTTAGTTTTGCTTAAGTTTAGAGTTAATTTGTTAAGTTTTAGCCATTCACAAATTTTTCCCAGTTCTCTATTTGTAGCAACGTCTACGTTTCCATTTTTTTATATGTTGAAAATGAGTCAAGAGTACCTGACAGGGTGGTATCATCAGCATACATTATAAAGTAAAACTTTTGGCTGGCCTTGGCAAAGTCATTAATGTATACAATAAACAACAGAGGGCCTAAACTTGAGCCTTGAGGTACGTCAGTTGAAATATTATGCATTTCTGATTTTACATCCTGTATTTCAACATACTGTTTTCTATATGTTAGATAATTTCTAATTAAACTTAATGCTACTCCTTTTACTCCATACTATTCTAATTTGTTTAGTGATATCTTATGATCCAGGGTATCAAAAGCTTTTGAAAGATCCAGGTAAATATTTATAGGATTTTAATTTTTATCCATGTGTGTTATTATCCTATCAGTTAATTCAAGAGTAGCAAATTCAATGCTATGTTCCGTTCTAAATCCATACCGGTTTTCGAACAAGAGATTTTGCCTTTTGAAAAAGGAATCTAGTTGGTTGTCAATTATATTTTCAATTACTTTTGACATAGCAGGTAATAGTGATATTGGTCCATAATTGCTGAATTGGGTATTGTCACCCTTTTTAAAGATTGGAATTACTTTAGCGATTTTAAGTTTATCAGGGAAGATACCTGTAGCTAGTATTTGATTTGTAATTAATGTTAATGATTTTATCACTGCTGGTTTAGCTAATTTTAGTAATCGTGACGAAATACCGTCATACCCACAACTTGCATATTAGCTATTGTTTTAGATATAGTTTCTTCGTCAATACTTTCAAAATTAAATGAATTACTATACTGCTCATTCAGATAATATCTGTAATTTCTATTAGTAGGATTGCTGATTTGTTTCGTCAAATTTGAGCCAATATTGGTAACAAAATTATTAAATGTGTTTGCAATAATCGTTTTGTTTGTTATAATTTAGTCATTATATATAAACGATTTAGGGAAAGTTTTCTTTTCTCGTGTTCTGGACAAAATATCGCTTATAGTTTCCTAAGTTTGTTTAATATTATTTTTTATTTATTAAGAGAAGCTTCATAATGCAGTTGTTTGGCTGTTCGCATACTTTTTTAAGTATGCTATTATACGTTATCAGGTTAGTCCGAATTACAAATTTTTCAGGTGAATCAGGCAGAGTCATTTTGAGTTTCTTATATAATTTGTCTCTGTATCGTATTGATTTGAGCAGGCCGAATGTAATCCATGTTGATTTTTTGTGCTTGTATTTTTTGAACTGAACTGTTTTATATGTTTTATATGGCATGTGCTTGTTTTTTGCACATTTGATTAATTCATATAAAATGTTATAGTTTATGTTTGGATTAGCAAAAGGCGATTGATCAATTTTATTATAAATATCTGATGAGGTGAGTTCATTTATGAATTTGGAAATTGCTTTTTGATTTTGTATGTTAATTTTAATATATTTAGGTGGTGGTTCTTTGTGGGGAACTTTGTTTAGAAAGGTAAAATATGGTTGATGGTCCGATAATTGTTTCGTTAAAATACCTGATTTTGGTGTTATTGCAGGATCGGTTAATTTACAGAACAAGTTATCTATTACTGTTCCATTATTATTTGAAAATCTTGTAGGGAGTGTAATGTGGGGGTAAAAGCTATAAGATATTAATAAATAAATAAATAAAAAAACCTCTCTTTCGTTAATTTTAAGAAGGTTTATATTGAAATCACCGGCAATAATGATGTCGGATTTTGATTTGTCAAATGATTAGATAATTGGTGTCAATTCGCTAAAAAAACTGTTTATAATTTTCACTGAGGTCTCTTGGAGGTCGATAAATATTTATAATTATAATATCTTTTAAGAGCCCACCTCCACTTACGTTGATAAATTGTTCTTCCCAATGTTGAAATTGATTTAGAGACAAAATAACTTTGACATTGTATTTGTTGCTTAAATAAATGAGTAGACCGCCTTTAGTGCTACATGTTTTGCCTTGTGTAATGCAATGATATCCCTCGATTTGTAGGTGTGATAGATCATCATTATCTGAGAGCCAGCTTTCCTGAAAGCATATTACGCTAAATTTAAATTTCATCTGGTTAAGTTCCTCAAAAAAGGCTTCAATTTCGTTGAATTTTGTATTAATAGATTCCATGTTTGAGCTGAGTATGCTAAACCGTTCGTTATTTGTTTCTGCTAGTAGTTTAACATTATCAAGACCATAATATGTCGAATGACGTATGGTTGGAAATGTTCATCAGCAGCCTCATTTAGCTATAGTACATTAAATAGAGAATTCACATTAGTACCTCCTTGACACCAAGGGAATGATTCGTTAGCTAGCATTCTTTAAATGAGTAATTACGTTTGAAACAGATAGCGTAACAACCGACTGTCCACTGTAAACGAAAAGCCTTGTTTTACCCTAGTCATACGAAGTTAGTATACTGAGTCAGTTCATCGCAAAGTGTCTAGCGTCAACACTTGTTAGCGGTCACGTATGGCCTATTTTGAAGTGTTTTACTTGTTTTCGATGAAGAATAATGGTGTTATCTAACAATAACAATAACTATATTGCGTGTCCAGTGTCACCAAGGTATGTTCATTTCTTAGCTCGCACTTTGCCTAGTTCCAATCCCTGGATCACTATTAATAATTGTGTTTCAGTTATACTTCCAAATATGTTTCTGAAAGAGCTGCAGTAATTGAAAATAGGCCTTTCCATGAAACAACACAGAGCTAAAATTATCACCAAAATACACATGATGGGAACAAAATGTTTCCAAGTCAAATGCTATGTTATACCTCTTGATTCTTATTAAATGGCATATATTCTAGATGACTCAAAAATATGTTTCCGTTTTAATGTAATTTAAAATGCTCAAATTGTATGCAGTATAGTAATTTTTCGTCGATGACGCTGGACACGCGATAGAAATCAAGGTTAACTTCAAGTAGCTGTCTTAACAAAAGTAACTCATATTACATTGAACTATTTATGGAAAATATGCGTCTTTATATGCACAATAAGAAAATAATTATAACTTAATTGTTTTGAATCAAACATTTATTTTTGGACCTGGAAAATCTCATTTGTACACTTTTTGGGACATTGGCCAAGTGTAACTGCACAAT
>OZ023213.1:8192814-8202814 GCA_963995525.1 Escarpia spicata
ACCCCTGATGTTCAACGATGCTCACTTTCCCACGGTCAACACAGCAGAATTCCAGCTGGAAGTTACTACTCCCGCTAATTCAGGGCAGACGAACATACTATGTTCCTTTAATCGCCTAGGTGTAGGTATTCCAAGGAGTACCAATGCATCCAGGTATTGTCAATGACCGCCCGGTTGTAAGTATTTCAAGAAGGACCCGTCCATCCAAGTGTTGTCAAAGACCGCCCAGTTGTAAGTATTTCAAGGAGGACCCGTCCATTCAAGTGTTGTCAAAGACCGCCCAGTTGTAAGTATTTCAGGGAGGACCCGCCCATCCACGTGTTGTCAATAACCGCCCCGTTGTAGGTACTTCATGGAGTACACGCGCATCCAAGTATTGTCACTGACCGCCCGTTTGTAGGTACTTCAAGGAGTACCCATGCACCACGAATTGACAATGACCACCTTGTTATTGATACTTCAAGGAGAACCCACTTAGTATACGTTGTCAATGACCGTCATGTAGAAGTTCAAGGAGAACCCACTTAGTATACGTTGTCAATGACCGCCATGTAGAAGTTCAAGAAAAACCCACTTAGTATACGTTGTCAATGACCGTCATGTAGAAGTTCAAGGAGAACCCACTTAGTATACGTTGTCAAAGACCGTCATGTAGAAGTTCAAGGAGAACCCACTTAGTATACGTTGTCAATGACCGTCATGTAGAAGTTCAAGAAAAACCCACTTAGTATACGTTGTCAATGACCGTCATGTAGAAGTTCAAGAAAAACCCACTTAGTATACGTTCTCAATGACCGCCATGTAGAAGTTCAAGAAAAACCCACTTAGTATACGTTGTCAATGACCGTCATGTAGAAGTTCAAAGAGAACCCACTTAGTATACGTTGTCAATGACCGTCATGTAGAAGTTCAAGGAGAACCCACTTAGTATACGTTGTCAATGACCGCCATGTAGAAGTTCAAGAAAAACCCACTTAGTATACGTTGTCAATGACCGTCATGTAGAAGTTCAAGGAGAACCCACTTAGTATACGTTGTCAATGACCGTCATGTAGAAGTTCAAGGAGAACCCACTTAGTATACGTTGTCAATGACCGTCATGTAGAAGTTCAAGGAGAACCCACTTAGTATACGTTGTCAATGACCGTCATGTAGAAGTTCAAGGAGAACCCACTTAGTATACGTTGTCAATGACCGTCATGTAGAAGTTCAAGGAGAACCCACTTAGTATACGTTGTCAATGACCGTCATGTAGAAGTTCAAGGAGAACCCACTTAGTATACGTTGTCAATGACCGCCATGTAGAAGTTCAAGGAGAACCCACTTAGTATACGTTGTCAATGACCGTCATGTAGAAGTTCAAGGAGAACCCACTTAGTATACGTTGTCAATGACCGCCATGTAGAAGTTCAAGGAGAACCCACTTAGTATACGTTGTCAATGACCGCCATGTAGAAGTTCAAGGAGAACCCACTTAGTATACGTTGTCAATGACCGCCATGTAGAAGTTCAAGGAGAACCCACTTAGTATACGTTGTCAATGACCGCCATGTAGAAGTTCAAGGAGAACCCACTTAGTATACGTTGTCAATGACCGCCATGTAGAAGTTCAAGAAGAACCCACTTAGTATACGTTGTCAATGACCGCCATGTAGAAGTTCAAGGAGAACCCACTTAGTATACGTTGTCAATGACCGTCATGTAGAAGTTCAAGGAGAACCCACTTAGTATACGTTGTCAATGACCGCCATGTAGAAGTTCAAGGAGAACCCACTTAGTATACGTTGTCAATGACCGCCATGTAGAAGTTCAAGGAGAACCCACTTAGTATACGTTGTCAATGACCGTCATGTAGAAGTTCAAGGAGAACCCACTTAGTATACGTTGTCAATGACCGCCATGTAGAAGTTCAAGGAGAACCCACTTAGTATACGTTGTCAATGACCGCCATGTATTAGTTCAAGGAGTACCCGTCATTCACGCGTTGTTGTTGACCACCCCGTTTTTGGTACTTCAAGGATTACATGTTGTCACTGACCGCCTAGTTATAAGTACTTCAAGGAGTACCCGCGCTTTCAAGTGTTCTCACTGACCGCCCGGTTATAGGTTTTTCAAGGATTACCCGCGCATCCAGGACTACTACAAGCACTTCAAGGGCAAGAGCCTGGAGGAGCTAAAGACGAGTGCGAAGCTGCGGGCCCACGGCACGACGGTGCACATGCCGTCACTGCCTTGGTGGAGAACCTCGACGACCCGGAGACAATGATCGTCCTGCTCAACAACACCGTGGAGCGACACACGCCGAGCAACGTCGCCTTCTCCGAGTACGAGGTGGGTGGTCTCCTAATGTCCAGTGGCATATCCCTAGTATGAGGTGGGTGCTCTCCTAGGCCCGTATGCCAGAAGCTCGACTAACTTTTAATACTGGGTTTAAACCTAGGACCAAGTTAGTCCGTATGCCAGAAAGTAGACTAAATTTAGTCCGTATGCCAGAAGGTGGATTAACTTTAATCCCAGGTTTAGTCCACTGGACTAAACCTCAAAAGTTAGTCCTGCTCCAGGGTAGGATTAATGGTGGACTAACTATCACAAATTAATAACTTGTAATCATGTTATAACATATTGTAGTGATTTCAAACAAAAACACTGTTTTACACACATTGCAACATGTTTCAATGCTATTATATTAGTGTCTGTGTACTTCACACACCAACGTGTCTAAACCTATGTTTACTCAGGTAATCAATAGAATAATAGCTATAAGGTATTTTAACAACTTTATAATATACTTTCATTGAATCAATGTGCGTTTAGTTAAACTGTTAAGTTGTTAATTTGCTAATTAACGCACTTAAGTTAACTAATCAATATTTCTTTTTTAATTAATATTTCCAGAAAGTAGTTTAATTAACTTTACCACTCAAATTTGTAATTTCATTTACAAATTCCCAATTATCTCTCAATTAAATGCTCATTTAAAATCGGCTACTAATGAGTAGTTCATGTCCATGTTAGCTACAGGTGTTTCCTCCCGTTTCTTACACAACATTAGTCGTATCTTAATGTAATCCTCAATTTTACACATACTAATGTTTTAATTCAGTTAAAGTAATGTGATTGAAAAATGTTATTAATTAATTATAATTTGCCTGATGTTTGATGTTGATTGGTAAACTTCTGAGTTGATGTGCCTAATGCCTGCATTACATAGTGAAATTAACTATTTTCTGATCATTGTATTAATTAATATTTGCAGAAAGTCAAGTTTAATTTTTAATTAATTAATTTTATTAAATTACTAATGTATTTAATTGAGAAATTGACAATTAACTCTCAACTAAGCATTCATTTAAAAAGGTTATTAATTAGTATGTTGTGTTAATGTTATCTAGGTGTTTCCTCCAATTTCTTACAAAATAAGTTGTTTCGGAATTCGATCAAAAATTTTTACAATATAGAATATAATTATTGTTGTTAATTCAAATACAATTAATGTAATTGAGAAATTGCATACATTAATTTAATTGACCTAATGTGTGATGTTAATTGGTACATATTTGAGTTAATTGTAATTTAAGTAATTAACTTCTCAAGTTAATTGCCCCACGTTTGCAATGCATACTGTAATTGACGGATTAAACATTAATTAATTGATTAACTAGCTTTACCTGAACATGTTAATTTGATTTAATTGATAAAATATCAATTTAAATTCAAGTTCTAGCAGCCATACATTAATAAACAGGCAGCCAGCCAGCCAGCCAGCCAGCCAGCTGGACAGGCGGACAGACATACATGCGTATGTCAACATAATTAATTTTGGGTCTTATTTTTTTAACATTCGTATCTTCAAAAAAATTATGTTGATTAGTTTTAGCCACTAGTCACTGCTCGTGATCAGCACGATCTGCTCTATGTACAGCCACGCTAAAGTACATCCAGCCAGACGTGAAATATGAGAACTCTGTAGTTTCCCACCAAAATGATGGAAATGCCCTGGGAATTTCACAAGAGGGCCCCTTATAACAACAATAACAAGGGTTTAATCCTAGGATTAGTAAATCCCAGGACTAAAATAGAACTAATTTTCTGGCATATGGACTAATTTAGTCCCAGGATTAGCTTAATCCTAGGTTTAACAAATCCCAGGATTAACTAATTATGGGACTAAGTTAGTCCACTTTCTGGTATAAGGGCTCTAGTGCCCAGTGTTACATTATTATATAGAAAATAATATAATAGCAATGAAACCTGTAACAATGTGTGTAAAACTGTGGTTTTAGTTTGAAATCGCTACAATATGCTATAAAATTATTACAAATTCTTGATTTGTGTGATTTGTGTGATCCACCATTGGAGCAGGACTAACGTTTGAGATTTAGTTCAGTGGACTAAACGTGGGATTAAAGTTAATCGACCTTCTGGCATGCAAACTAAATTTAGTCCACTTTCTGGCATACGGACTAACTTGGTCCTAGGACTAAACTCAGGATAACAAGTTAGTCCAGCTTCTAGCATACGGGCCTAAGTGTCCAATGTCACGCCCGGAGAACGAGGTTTGTGGTCGCTTAGTGTCCAATGTCACTCCCGCAGAACGAGGTTTGTGGTCGCTTAGTGTCCAATGTCATGCCCGGTGAACGAGGTGTGTGATCGCTTAGTGTCCAATGTCACGCCCGGAGAACGAGGTGGATGTTCGCTTAGTGTCCAGTGTCACGCCCGGAGAACGAAGTGGGTGGTCGCTTAGTGTCCAATGCCACTCCGCTGTCTGTTTATGTCCGTCTGTCCTGACCCTGTCTGTCTGTGTGTCCTTAGGACCTGTTCAGGTGTATCACCGACTTCCTGGTCGAGCAACTGGGCGACAAGTTCGACGAGCAGGCGAAGGCTGCCTGGGGCATTGTTCTCGACTCCATGTCGACAGTTATCAAGGCACAACTCGACAAGCAGTAGACTGTGTATTGTATCCATGCTGTGTATTGTAGACCAGACAGTGTACTGTATCTAGACTGATTGTTACTTAATCTGAAAGCCCATGATATAAGGGATGGTATGATCAGTTGGATACAAATATGGGTGACAGGCAGAAGACAGAGAGTAATAGTAGAGGGGGAGATTTCAAACTGGAAACCAGTTTTGATTTGAGTGCCAGAAGGGTCGGTGTTGGGACCTATATTATTCTTGATATATATAAATGATTTGGATGATTATGTATCATGTAAAATACTAAAATTGAAAGACGATACAAAAGTGTTCAGAACAGTTAAAACAGATGCAGATGCAGATGAACACAGCTTACAGGATGATCTAGCCAAATTGGTCAAATGGTCTGAAAAATGACAAATGCTATTCATTTTAGGAAGTGTAAATGCATCCACGAAGCTGATTTCTGAACTGAAAGATCTTGGTTATGAAAGACACCTATTAGAATGTGGGTTGACAACACTAGAGACTAGGAGACTAAGAGGAGACCAAATATAAGTTTTTAAGACAGTGAATGGTTATGGGGATATTGATAGAAATATTTTCTTCAAACTGAAACAAGGCTGTATAACCAGAGGGCACAATGCAGCATTGGTCAAGGAACAGTTTAGGTTCAATCGTTTCTTCAGTTGTGCTTATATGAAAACCTTTCGTTTAGCAATTTTTGTTGTTGGAGTCTATTGGAGTTATACACTTATATAGGTTTTTTTGTCAAACTTCCACAATTTCCATTTCATCAGTATTTGGGTGTTCTTAGTGATAATAGCTATATTAGGTAATACTTCAATTACAAAAATTGATAAATATTTGTAAGTTTCACTTCACTCTTATCTAGATGTTTGTGTAAATGTACAGGTAATGAATGTAATTATCTATAGCCGCTTCAAAGAGGCAGATAGAGCATTCCCGACAAGCGAAAGAGATTATGTCAACGAGGCAGATAGAGTTGACCCGTCAGGCGAGAGAGATTATGTCAATTAACGGGGCAAATAGAGTTGACACGACAGGCAAGAGAGATTGTGTCAACGAGACAGATAGAGTTGACACACCAGACGAGAGAGATTGTGTCAACGAGACAGATGAAGTTGATCCGACATGCGAGAGATTGTGCCAACGAGACAGACAGAGTTGACCCGAAAGACGAGAAATTGTGTCAACGAAACAGATAGAGTTGACTCAACAGGCGGGAGATTGTGTCAACGAGACAGATAGAGTTGACCCGACAGGCGAGAGAGATTGTGTCAACGAGACAAATAGAGTTGACCAGCCAATAGACAGATATTGTGTCAACGAGAGAGATAGAGTTGACCCGCTAATATACAAAAATTGTGTCAACCAGACAGAGTTGAACAGCCAATAGACAGAGATTGTGTCAACGAGGCAGATAGAGTTGACCCGCCAATAGACAGAGAATGTGTTAACTAGACAGATAGAGTTGACCCGCCAATAGGCAGACGTTTTGTCAACGAAGCAGTATAGATCCACTATGATTTACTTGTTAATAATTTGTTACACAGCCTACGAACTGTTTGCAGTTACACAAACACATACATTATAACAGTTTATGCGATGATTGTTTTATTTGACCTTTTCATGAAAAAATACGGAAATATGATCTGCATCATAACACTGTCTTTTTAATATCTGCGTCAACAAAACTATATCAGCTCTATACATGGTTGTGATACGCGCGACACGGGATCCAGGACATTTACGTTGACCGGCCTCTTCCTTTGGAAGAGGAGCAGAACGGTAAGATATGCCGGATTGTAGAGCGGCTAAGGGATATGATTGTGCACTTTCTGACAAAAGCATGAACATTGGCATACATGTAGATAATGATATATAGATTCATTTCAAGCTAGGTACCCATCGCTATCGATCCAGTTAATTATTTATGATAATCTAGGTAGATGATATCTACTGGTGATCCCTCCTCTACCCACTTAGTGATATATTCCAAAAAACATAACATATTTGTTAAGCATGACCTCGTTTTTAGAAACCCATGTTGAGATGAGTTTATCAAGTTATGTTTAACAAGAAAATCCACCATGCTATCTATAATTACTCTTTCTTATAATCTGCAAATCACCGATGTTAAACCCACTGGTCTGTAGTTCTCTGACTTGTTTCTCGAACCTTTTTAAAATAACGGTATAATGTTTGCTTCTTTCTATTCTAAGGTAACCACTCCTTCTAATGACAAGTTGAAAACTGTTGCAAGCGCTATGCTAATTTATTCTACAATTGCCAGTATTAGTTTGTGTGGAATCCCATCCACTTCAGGTGATTTATTACCCTTCATAGCCCTTATTTTCTTAGCTACCATTTCCTGGGTTACCATTAACTGTCTTAAATAGTCTGATTCCGCCCCCTTGTACTTAGCCTCTGGCACTGGCAGTGAACTAATATCTTCCCTGGTAAACACCGGACTAAAATACTAATTCAGGTCTTTTGCCATTAAGAATCCCTCTGATATTATATTTCCAGCATTATCTTCTAGAGGCCCGACCTTGTTCTGAACTTTCTGTTTGCAATTTTTTTTTCATAGCTTCTCTTTGAATTTCTAATTTCAGTTATAGCTTGGTTAAGTGCTTCTTTATAAATGGTGTAGTCTTCATCATTTCCAGTACGTCTATATGACTTCCACATCATTTGTTTGTACATAATAAGTTTCGATAAGTGTTTATTTCTGGACCTTTTCCCTTCCTTTCAAAGGAACAAATTTTTTGACGATGCACTCAATTTCACTCTTTAAGATATTCTAGTATTCTGTTGCTGTCTCGAGCACATGAATGATAACAATCTTCTTGAACGACACCAATCAGCCTATAAATCGCATCACTCCACGGAATCTGCGCTGGTTCTGGTACAGAATGACATCCTCAAGGCATAGACCGGCGGTAGGGAGTCATCCTGGTTCTACTTCACATGTCGGCCGCCTTCGACACAGTTGACCATGACATTCTGCTCAGCCTTTTAGAACAACGTTTCGGAATGGATGGTTCCGTGCTGGCGTGGATGCGATCATATCTAACCGACCGGTACTAATTTTTTTCACAATGTCTTTACTTATGTATTATCATTATACCTTTAACTTTACTGATTATCTTTATATAACTTTTTTTATATAATTATAATTAATTTTAAGTAATTTAGTAATAATTTAGTTTAAGTAATTTAATAATAATTATAAGTAACTTATTAATGTTCTATATGTATATATATATATATATACGATATATATATATATATATATATACATGTATATATATATAATTATGTATTCTAAGTGCATCTGAATTTATTTATGTAGATTTATGGCGCTATATAAGTGTACTTCTTATCTTATTTTTTAACAACCACCCAATTGCAAGAGCAAATCAGAGTTTATCTGAAGTACATATATCCACATAACAAAATCTCAATGGATAACTGTGAAAAGTGAACAAAATCCGACAATACAATATTTACGTTAACTCCTGAATGTACATTTAAGTTCTAGAGACATGTGTACAATGTAATTATGTTTCATTCCATTCCTTGCCACGATGAAACCAGTTACCCTCCTCGGCAGATAGCTTCTTTTTTGTCTTGTACTACTAAAATTAATTGTTAATTTAATTGAAGTTATGTGTTAATATAATTGTAGGTGAAGTTATTTGAAGCTATTTGAAGTACAGTTAATTGTTAATTTTATTTAATTGAGAAAAAGAGCGGTAACTTTTCAAGTTAATTGCCCTATGCATGGGTTATGTGATTGCTTCATCACGGTTAGTCATTTATTGTGATTGCTTCAGCCCGGTGAGTCATTTTCTTAACTCGCGTTGCGAAGTGACAAAGACGTATCTCCGAATCTTCTCTACACGCGTAACTGTTACAGAAAACGTGACAAATCCACGGAAGACATCGATGAAAGACACGTGACTGGTGACACTCTTCGGAAGACATCGGCGAAAGACACGTGACTTCTGACAGTTTTCGGTGAAGGACACGCTTCCGTCCTTCGGTGAAGGACACGCTTCCGTTGAACATCAAACATAAACATTTAGCCGACTCCATAGCTTACCGATGACATTGGCACGTGGTACTAATGTAGAGACACAGGTCGAGCAGTAACTTACTAGTAAAATATTTTAATACACATACTTGTCATAGTTTTTTATTGTTATATACACTGGGGATGAAAGGGCAAACCACCGAAGGGCGCATTCAGCGGATAACAGCAGGAACGAAATTGGCGCTGGAACGAAATTAGTATTGAGGTGGCTGAACACCAGACAGATTTATATTATAATGAAATCCCTCACCAAGCAAAGGTCAAGCTGATCATCATTACAGAAAAGGGCAGTACTCGAGAGATGGTCTGAGTACTGTGAAGAAAACTACAATTACGATTTGAGCACGGAAGATAACGTTCTCGGAACACCATCTCAAAATGAATATGCTGACACGCACAATCTCTGAGCGATGAGAAGTAGAAGAGGCAGTCCGAAAGCTAAGACACAACAATCCCCCGGCAACACAATGACGAGCATCGACCATCTACGGCCCACAGCACTCAGCTGTTGAGTGTCCTGGCAGCGGTGACGATATCTAAGCGACACGAAAAACTCAACATTATTATATACGCCGTGTGCACAGCACCATAGCGTATAAACACACAAAGTGGGTGGCGCAGCCTCTCAATCATGTTCACAAAAGACAACTAGTTGGAATTATTGTCCGTGTTGAAATAGGCCAGTTACACCTTAAGAGGGCAATCTACTAGTGGGTATGTATAAAAACAAAAAAAATTGTTTTGGAGAAATGTCCCAACATAGCAAAGAGCTATTTTTTTTAAAGAATGACTATGTGGGAACAATTATGCGAGAATACATTTTCCGTTGGAAAAAGGACAACATTCTCCATTAAAATGTTAACTTCTGAGGGACAAATTCTCTTAACGGGAAGTAAATTTGGGAGCAAAATCATTATCATAAAATGTAATTGCAAATTGTTCCTCAGTACCACATGCTCT